>JAOANR010000007.1:50265144-50664284 GCA_030278955.1 Hygrophila difformis
CAAGGGAAATCACCATCCAATAGAGAAGGAATTGGCTACAGGCGCAATAATCAATCTAATAAGAAGTCTGCACCTACTTTTGTGCGTGCAGGTACCCTTGAATCCAGTACTTCCAAAGAAACTGAGAGAGTTGATCATACAGAGTCCCCTAAGAAGAACAAAGACTGTACTTATTGTAAACTCCAAGGTCATCATGTCCAACTCTGTCAAAAACTTACCAGAGATCTTCTTGGTTGTCGACCAGTTGTCTGGCCATCACTGGAACTACAGAAATAGGTCAAACTCACCATGATGTGGATTCCCAAATCCAAGATTGTACCTAAAATGTGCTTGGTTGTACTCTCTGCTCAGAAAGGACCTAATGATGGTAAGTGGTATTTTGACAGTGATTGCTCTCGTCATATGACTGGTAAGAAAGATTTTCTTATTGATTATGTGGAATCTAACTATGGAGAAGTACTATATGGAAATGGAGCTCGTAGCAAGATTTGTAGTTATGGGAAAGCAAAAGGTGCAAACATGGGTTTTCTAACTACTGTCTACTATGTTGCTGACTTATCTATAAATCTTATTTCCATAAGTCAACTTTGTGATGAAAAATTCTTTGTTGGTTTCACTGATGAAGATTGTACGGTCATTGATCCTGCCTATAATTGTGTTATTAAAGGAGTACTTTCTTCTAACAACTGCTATGTCTTAAAGCCTACCGTGGAATCAGCTCTTTTGTCACAGGTTGAAACTGCGAGGCCATGGCATCAAAGATGTGGGCACATGAACTACAAATCTCTTATTCAACTCAGTAAGTCTGGCGTTGTTCGTGGGTTGCCCAAACTACGGAGCAAAGACAAGACAGTTTGTGGTGCTTGTGCTAAGGGTAAACAAATCGACTCCTCTCACAAAGTAGTGGATACTATTCAGACTACAAGGTGTCTTGAATTGTTGCACATGGACTTGATGGGACCAACTGAAGTTCCAAGCCTTGGTGGTAAGAGGTATATATTTGTATGCGTTGATGATTTTTCACGTTATACTTGGGTTGACTTCTTGAAGTCTAAAGACGAGGCTGTTTCAGTTTTTTCTAAGCTATCCTTAAGGATCATGGTGGAGAAGGATCTCAAGATAGGACGTATTCGATCTGATCATGGGAAAGAATTTGAGAATCAGTTGTTTGCACAACTCTGCAACAACCTTGGTATTGCTCATGAGTATTCAGCTCCTCGTACCCCACAACAGAATGGTGTGGTTGAGAGAAAGAATCGCACTCTACAAGAGATGGCTCGTTCTCTGCTCCATTACAGCAATCTAGGAAAGCATTTTTGGGCTGAAGCTGTTAATATCTCATGCTACATCGTTAACTGTGTGTACATACGCCCTTAGACTACCACTACTCCTTAAGAAATCAGGAGAGGAAAGACTCCAAATATTTCTCATCTTTATGTCTTTGGGAGTGTATGCTATGCTTTGAAGGATCGAACTAACATCAGAAAGTTTGATTCCAAATCCGATGAAGCTATTTTCTTGGGATATTCAGTGGATTCAAGAGCCTACCGTGTCTATTTGAAGAGGACTTCAAAGGTTATTAAAACAATCAATGTTGTTTTTGATGATGCTAATCCCTCTGCTTCTCGTAATGATGATGATGATCCTATTCGGATTATTCCTCCTGTCTCCTCTAGTACTACTCCTGGAGTGGTTCCTCCTTCGGATCCTATTGAAGTGTCTGATTCTGAAGAAGTTGATCCGATTATCGACACAACGACTGAACAACCGTCTGCTCCTGATTTTCCTAAAAGGAGAGGTTCAAAGCGTGGTCCACGAGCACCTAAGTATCATTCTAAAGATGATATTATTGGTGATCCCTCTGGGCCTAGACAAACTCGAGATCATCTGCTCAACATTTCTGAATTGGCAAATATGTGCTTTCATGTTATGAGTTGTTTTGTTCATCTATTGAGCCTAAGAATGATCATGAAGCTTTACAAGATGAGTTTTGGATAGCTGCAATGCAGGATGAGTTGCTTTAATTCAAACGCAACGATGTTTGGGAGTTGATGGAACAACCAACAGGAGTCAATGTCATTGGTACTAAATGGGTTTTTCGGAACAAGACTGATGAGCATGGAACGATCATTCGCAATAAAGCTCATCTAGTTGCCCAAGAATTTACACAGATTGAAGGTCTGGACTATGATGAGACATTCGCCCCCTGTTGCTCGTATCGAGGCTGTCAGGTTACTTCTTGCTATCTCTTGCTCTCTTGGCTTTAAATTGTATCAAATGGACATCAAAACTGCCTTTTTGAATGGGTATATCAAGGAAGACATCTATGTGTCTCAGCCTCTTGGATTTTAATGTCCTGATCATCCTGATCATGTGTATAAGGTCAAGCGTGCTCTTTATGGCCTTAAGCAGGCTCCTCGCGCCTGGTATGAACGGTTGTCCACATATCTTCTGGACAAAGACTATGTTCGTGGCAATGTTGATAAGACGTTGTTTGTACAACGTACTGACAACCATTTGTTAGTTGCCCAAATTTATGTTGATGATATTATTTTTGGCTCGACTTCCGACGCTCTTCGAGATGCTTTTGTCCACTCTATGCAGACTGAATTCGAGATGAGTATGATGGGAGATCTCACCCTTTTCTTAGGATTGCAGATTAAGCAAACCTCTGATGGGATTTTCCTTAATCTAGAGAAGTATGTTGGCACCATGCTTCAGAAATTCAACATGGAGGATTGCAAAGTTGCTCGATCTCCACTTGGCCAACATGACAAGATTACTAAAGATGAAGCTGAGGTTTCTGTTAATCAGAAAATATATCGCAGCATTATTGGAAGTCTCTTATATCTCACTGCTAGCCGTCCAGATATATCTTTCAGTGTTGGTGTTTGTGCTAGGTATCAATCTGTTCCTAAAGAATCTCATCTTCGAGCTGTAAAGAGGATTCTTCGGTATATTAAGGGAACTTCTGGGCTTGGCCTTTGGTATTCTAAACGATCCTCACTTGAGTTGATTGGCTACACAGACTCTGACTGGGCTGGTTGTTCCGATGACCGAAAATCAACCACTGGAGGTTGCTTCTATCTTGGGCAGAACTTGGTCAGCTGGTATTCTCACAAACAAAATGTTGTTGCTTTGTCTACTGCGGAGGCCGAATATATAGCTGCTACTCATTGTCGAACTCAGTTGATTTGGATGCGCCAAATGCTCCTTGATTATGGTATCTCCTTGGATGATTTCCTTCACTTTGATAATACCAATGTGATTAATATCTCCAAGAACCCCGTGCAGCATAATCAGAGTAAACACATTGACATCAGATTTCATTTCATCCGAAATTTGGTAGAGGATGGTCTGTGTAAAATTCAGCATCTCTCGTCGTTGGAACAACTCGCATACATCCTCACGAAGAACTTGGATACTTCTCGGTTTGAATTATTAAGGCGCAGTCTGGGCCTCTGTTTCTCTCACTGATGGGCTATCTCTTAGGCGGGCCCCTATTTTTCTTGGATGTTATTTCTTTTGGCCCAGGCCCAGGCCCAGGGGGAGTACTTTTCACCGACTGAGACGGTTTCCAGCTCCCACTTACACACGTCTCCCTCTTTCTCTCCCCATTTGCGATTCTGCAAGTTCTTCTATACCGTTTTCCCATTTTTGAAATTTTTTCGACCACTCTCTAGCAATGGCGTCTCTCTCCAGCTCCAATGTTCATCTTGACGACGTTGTGGATGCTCAGCCTCTTGTTGTTGATGATTCTCTCTATCGGGCTCGTCTTGCGGCTGAACAATCTCCTGGCGACGATCAATTTGAGGATGGGAACAAAGATGTTGATGCTGCTATCGACGACTATTTCGTGGCTGACCCTGATGATACTAACATGGAGTCCAATGCTAATGTTGAGAAGGGTTCTAACCCTCAGCCCACTCCGGACAATGTCGAGACCTCATCAGCCGGTGTAGATCCAACAGCGGGTGTTCCGACAACAGAAAACCCTAATACGGGTTCTGGAAGTCTGCCACCTCCTTCGGTCCCTGCCCCCGGTGCGTCTCTGTCCGTTCCTGTGCCTCCCGGCTCCAGTTTCCCTCTTTCGCCTACGGGAGAAGGTCTGTTAATGTTAGACCCTGAGACCAATACGCCACTTCACTCTGGGACTGCTCAGCAAGTTCCTTTTGGTGGGTCTCCTCCTACTGATGTTCCGACGTCTCAAGAACAACCTTCCCAGGCTGATCCAGATGACAATCCTCTTGATGAGCTTCGGAGACAGACTCATGCGAAAGGGAAGCGCAGGGCTGTTCCTACTGTGTCCCAACAACCTTCGAAGAAGAAGTCTAAGAAAGCGGCTCCTAAGAAGAAATCCGTTCCTGTTCTCAAGGAGTCTGATGCTCATTCTTCTTTGTATTTCTCTGCTGATGGAGAAAGGTATGCCTTGGAAACCCTTCCGACTCGTGGTTTCATTTCTGAAGAATGCTATGTGCACCCTTATTATGATCAGATTAGTTTTTCTGAATATTTGGAGAAGAAACATCTTTCTGTCTAGGCTACATCTCTTAAGTGATATTCCCCTAATGTCGTTCGTGAATTCTATGCTAATCTGCATCCTGATGTCCTTGATCCTATTTCCCCCGGTATTGTAAAATTTACCTTCGTGGAGAGTTGCTTGATCTTACTCCCTCTGTTTTTAATGAGTTGTTGGAACTTCCTACCAACACTGATATGACCAATCCCTTTGATTTGCTTAATGCTGAGCTAGCTACCATAGCCTCTACTATTTCTGCTTCTAAGAAATCTGCCTTTGGTAGACATGCTATGAGTCCATCTGATCTGTCTATCAAGTATAATTGCCTGTTTCGGATTGGTGCTTCGAACTTTCTGCCTACCTCTAATGCCAGTCAGCTTAGTTCTCTTATGGGCAAATTCTTGTACTCTATTGATGAATGTCCTGAGATTCTTAACTATGGTTACCTGATCATTAAACATATGTTAAGATTCTCTCGTGACAAAATTGAGAAGAACACTCAATTGCCTTATCCTGCCCTTATTACTCTGTTTGCCCATTCCTGCCATTTGCTTGCTCCAATTGAGGCCTTTATTAAGGTTAAAAAGCACCTGCCCTCTGACAAGCTTAAAGGACTTCACAATAATTTCAAACTTGGTCCTCAAAAGCTTGGTTCTGCTGTGGTTGATCACATCCGAGGTGAGCTGCAGCAGGTTGAGAAGGAATTGGGAGCTCTCATCGACAGGCAGATGGGGCTCAAGAGACAAGTTCGTAAGCTGATTGCACTTCTTCCACACTCCTTTGATGCTCCAGCTGACGGGGAGGATGACTCTAAAGTTACTCCTTGATCTGCCAAGTAAGGGGGAGTTCCAGTGGAAAGGGACTGCAGGGTTTGGTTATCTTTCTGATGTTGGAACAACAACTTTTGTTGTTTTTATTGGTTCAAACTTGTATTTGTTCAGACACTACTTTACTTTGGTATTCTGGCTTTCTGGTCTGTAAAAGATGGATTTGATTCTGGATGCTATGACTTTTGGACATGGTATTATCTCTTTTGGATGGATGCATTTGATTATGCCTATTCTTCTTCAGCTCCTATCTTTCATGGCATGTTTTCTGTGTTGAGTTCTTTATGCTCATTGGATCTGATTATGTCTATCTGTGCTTCTTCCACTGTTTTTCTACTTGGCCCGATCATCTCCACAAAGGGGGAGATTGTTAGGGATATTTCTAGTATTGTGAAGATGTTCGTGATATTTGTGGTTGTTGCAACATTATTCCAACAACGCCTATTATTCTTCTCTGGAAACGCACAAGATAGTACAATGACGTGGCTTTTCCCCTAACAGGCCTTAGAGGGTTTTAGATGGGCCTTAAACCCCATATAAATACCTGTCTTCATCCTAGGGAGGTTTAAGCATCTTTGAGCCGCAATCACAGTGAGTTTTACAGAGCATTTTGCAGAATTCCAAAGCTGTGATTATGGCATTCTGAAGCTGCTTAAGAAATCCACTGCATTTCGTTGTTGCCAGAAGACACCAACAACCATCCTACTACTGGTATAGCTTTAGTTGTTGTATCTTCTTCATTTCTATGGGATTTTGGGATTGTGTTTAGGAATTTCTGGGTTTATCCTTTGTAAACACAATCTGGGTATTTTGTAGGTGTTTTAGCACCATCGAGCTTATCTTGTTTTGAGTAGCTAGATTCCACAAACACCACTGAAACTTTTGACGAGCTTCGCCGACACGAGTAATTTTCTGAAATATCGGGTTAAATTTATTGAATGAAAGGAGTTATGATGTAGGGAAGGGGTTTAAGGATATATTAAGATTTCCCTTTTTATTACTCCCGTGGGGTTCAAATAGCGCTGTGGTCCTTCCAGTCATGAAACTTTTGACAAGTATCATGGTGCAACCTGGATGGACCTTCAGTCTGTCACCCTGAAAGTCCTAGGTATCTGCACCACAATGCTTCTCTTAATTTCATGTCAAGAAGATACCTGCGCGGGATAAACGATTCAACCTTACCAGATACCAGTATACTTAATAGAGTAATGTTTATTGCAACTGCGCTGCATCCTCCCCGGCAACGGCGCCATGAAACTTTTGATGAGTTTCATTACGCCGCCGGGGAGTGAAGAATCGTCTAAATACAATTTCCCATTTCATGGCGCTCCCAAGTTATGATCCCCGGCAATAGCGCCATGAAACTTTTGAACTTCTTCCCACTACATGAGTATTTTCTCAAAATGTTGTTTTTATTTACTCGTGTCACGAAACTGTGCTCCCGAAAGCGCACGGGTCAAAAATTGCAGTAATTTATAGTAAGTACCGGATCGTTCACTGGAGGATGTGCGATGGAAGCAAGGCCCACGTCGTTTACTAAAATTTTCCACTCGGTTACTCGTTTCAAGTTTTGCAAGGGTTTCTAACAACTACTTGGCATAATTTAAACCAGATCATGAAAGCAGTAAAAATTATTCTACAAAGCATGGTAAATTAGATCGAGGAAAACAATCAAATCTATACTACGAAAGCAATATAAAATTATGCTATACTATCTAGAAAGCAAGTTTAAATATGACAGAAGGGACAGGGAGGAATTAACAAAGATTGGACAAGATTCAGCTGAAACACAATTAAACTTCCTTTTTTTATACACAGATCTTAGCTTGGGATAATCCTCCAGTTAGCTAACGCTCATGCTCTCTATACCATGTTCCCTTTAACAGACAGGTACTTACAGTAAGAGTTTACATGCTCTTAAGACAGCAATTTCTAAGATACCATAAACTCTTAACTCCCTTTGCAATGCCTTGCAAAAGTATGTTAATCATTTACGGTGGACGAGCAACACCTGTCAAATCATTAGTTGACATGCCAAGTACTGCTATCAATCCCCCATGTCACATCCAAAGTTTCAAATAAAGCCCCAAACCATTCCATAACTCTCAAACCTTTTAACACATGGACAGCCCCTAATTCTTCCGAGTGACCTCTATGAAAGCATTTAAAAGGAAAGCAGTAAAGAAAGCTGTAAAGAAAGCATTTAAATCTATCACTCGGAATTGTTAAAAACGTCTCTTTCCGTTAGTATAAAAGAGCCCCTGGTCTTGATGACCAGATGCAGATCAAGAACCCCCGAGACATCAATAAGCCACAGGGCTTACAACATCTGGGTAGTTATGAGATACAAACTAAATGAAACAGATCCATGAATGAACCTATTCCGGATGTACTCACTCAAGACTCAATTCTAGACTTTGGCAGAAGAAGATAGTAGTCGAAGGAATACTCGACCTTACCTTATAAATTCACCAAGGCCTATATGTTGTTCCTCTAGTATTATTTATCACATCTCATCTACACCCAAGTGGATATTGACTTAATGCGATATCTAATATCAGATTTCCAACACACAGCAATTTTGAGAAGCAAATGAATATTTGAAAATCATTCCCTAGACAGGTACTAAACTCTCAATTAAAACACAGATCCTTTCAGTCTAGATGAGACCTAATCGCTGACTCTGCTTCTAAGCTCTCAAAATCAACCCCCAGTGGAATATGAATTAGTCATAACTGTTGAATTTATCCCTTACTCAGATCCGGATTTTACAAAGGAGTTTTTGTTGGAAATTTATTATGCAACATCTGATTTAAATCAAAACTTCTGTGTCCAAGGGGAAGGATCCCCAAAATAGCAATAAGACCAGAACATCTACATAATAATATCATGCATACAAGTATATGAAAAGGAAAATAAAATACCCCAAAATATATGGTGGGGTTAGACAGAATGCGATACACAAAGGTGAATTAGCCTGAGATGAGAAGAAATTGGCTAAAAAGGGTGCCAGAGATAATTGAGGTTTTCTGGACTGCAAACATCTGCTGTCCGGTTCCCAATTTTCCCAGATGATTGTTTTTAGACAGAAAGAATTCCAAACAACGGTGACCGCCGTCATTTAGTTTTCTTTCGTCTATGATTGGCAGAAGAACCCACATATTTCTTGCTGTAATATTTCTCAACTGATGTTGGTCGACATCAGTTGATACTATTGCAACTTGAATTCAGGTTGAGAAATTAAGATAAGGAAAATTAAAACTGTATCTGATTAGGAATTGGCTGAGTGACTAATCAAAACTCTTAGTGAAGAGAACGCTCGCCGAAGCTTCCACCAACCACTAACCAGATCATGCAAAATAACAGATAACGATTAACACACAGAAGACGGGTTAGTCGATATCCCTGTGAGAGGACCTTTCACCAACATTAATCTGTGGTGTTTCTCATTATCCGTTCATACACACAATGAAAGAGAAAACAAGAAAGTAAGAAAATATTTTTGGTATTGTGTGGGTATTAAGCACACAATAAGTGGACACTAAATGGGCTGAAATGTGTAATGGATAAAGTTAGGTGAAATGGGCCTAGGCCCAATACACCCATGCAACTTACACAAATCATGAAAGAAAATATTTTTGGAGTTTTCAAAATAGAGGGGATAGTTCAATTCGAATTATTGAAGTAATTCGAATTGAGATTGCATGAAGGATGAAGTATTACTTACTCAATTGATCATTGCTAGAATTTGGAGCATCATCTAATTCGAATTATTGGCCAATTCGAATTAATTCGAATTGGATAACTCGAATTGGCGAAGTCCCTTTCCTGCTCACATTGACTAAGGCATTTGCCTCAAAGGGGGGGGGGGGGTGAGTTCGAATTATTCTAGCAATTCGAATTAATTCGAATTGCAACAATTCGAATTGGTAAAGGGTGGAAAATAAACTAAGGCATGAATGGGTGGCAATGGATACAATGTGGTTTTCAACCCAATTCGAATTGTTGAGCAGTTCGAATTAACTCGAATGGAATAATTCGAATTGGTTGAAAACCACATGAAGAGAATTGTTTGGCTATGCAATTCGAATTTCTCTTAGCAATTCGAATTAATTCGAATTGCCTCAATTCAAATCACATATTTTCAGACAACAACAATTTTATTTTTTTGTTCTCACAAGTATGGGTTAGGTGAACACTGTACTGTAATGATGGGTTTAGATTTACTAAATCCCTCATCTCACATCAGTGTCATTTCACAGCCACCCTAGTGAGATTTTCAAGAAATAAACGAATACATGTCTAGTGGGTATTGGCCAGATTCAAACCCTATTTCTACAAACAAGAAATCAGAGATCAAAGAGCCTAAAACATCTAGTTATCTAAGAACTACATGAGTAAACTAAGAACACTCAAGTTATCTAAGGTAGCATAAAATACAATTAAGACAAGAAGAATAAAACTTAAATATAAATTAACACAGACATTAAAAACATCTAAAACCTAAGAACACTTATTTGAAGCTCTAAGGCACTAAATCAAGCCAAAAACCCATCAAACATGCATTTATTAAGTTTGAATGTCAACTAGGACATAATAAATGTAACCTAGTTGAAACAAACAAACACTAAGCATTTATTTCTAGGGAAAGCATTAAAGAGTGCCAAAACAAATGGATAAAACCATTTCTGGAAATTTTCCTTGTATTGACACTTGAAAGCAAAATAAGAACCCAAAAACATCATTAGCTTGAAGGTATGGTTTATTCTAACTAGAAAGCATGTAAACATATGGAAAATGGCTACTCTAAAGGTTACACAAACTGCTTCTACACTAAACTAAGATCAAATCATGTAAAGATTACACTACTTGCAAGAAAAATAAACTAAACTAATCTAAACTACCTACCTAACCCTTAAGGGGTGTGGAACCTCCTGCTGTTCTTTTTGTCCCAAGCTGCCTTTTGGTTAAAAATTCTTCATACTTATTCTGTTGTGGAAGGTCTGCTTTTATAGACAATCTTCAAAACCCTAGGCCCACCAATGTTGTGCTCAGCTTTCTTTGGATGAGTTGTTGAGTGAAGTTCGAATTATCTCAACCAATTCGAATTAATTCGAATTGTGAGATCTCTTCCTTAAGCTGGAGTTGTAGCCTTCAGTAGTCAATTCGAATTGTTTGTGCCAATTCGAATTAATTCGAATTGGACAATTCGAATTGCATCTTTTCTTGGACTGAGTAAGGGTTTCTGCTTGGCTTCCTTGCACTTGTTGGCAATTCGAATTGTTTGTGCCAATTCGAATTAATTCAAATTGGACAATTCGAATTGCATCTTCTTCTTACCTTTGGGTTTCTTCTCTCTTCATTCCCTAATTCGAATTAATTCGAACTTGAACAATTCGAATTAGATTTCTGCATTCCTCCCAACACTTAACCATTTCTTTGCTCTCTTCAGCAATTCGAATTGTTGTGCAATTCGAATTAATTCGAATTGCATACAATTCGAATTATGCTTTAACACTTAACCAAATTTCAGTTGTGGGATTTTCAATCTTTTTCCCATCTTTTTGGATTTTTGTGGGCTCTTTTATTCTTTTGCCCATCTTTTTATTCCTTTTTCTTTTCTTTTTCCCTTTTTTCATGTTTTTGGATTTTTCTAACACAAATACAATTAAAATTGCATATTTTGTGTCTTTTTTGTTACCGGCTCGATGTTTTTACAAACTCGCATTAATCTGTCAAATTCAACTGCTTTCTTATTGAAATAAGATGGAATCACGATCAAAATGTCCGTCTCAGACACGGAAATGGATTGGAAATAATGGACAGTTTTGGCCATTATCAACATCCTCACATTTAATACTGATCGTCCCCGAGCAGTCAGAGTCAGTGCTCCTAGGAGCTTGGACTCTGCATATTCAATCCATTTGCGTGGCCTCAGAAATTTCATTCTTTTTATATTGGGATAAGACAATCAAAATTACAAGTATTAAACTCTCTTGGTTGCAGTGTTTAATGGAATGATACTTCTCACTTGAGTGAACACACAAGTCAATCATTATTGTTAATTCTTCTTGAATATGTGTTTAGAAAATCACATTGGCTTAATTCTTGAATTTAGGCATGACATGAATCATTAATCAATCAAAGCAGAGCCTCACGTATAGTAGAATCGGGAAGTTCACTCACTCTCAAGATTGGCTTTTATCATTAACACTCAATATCAAATTCAATTAAATTCTCCCATAAGCTTGCAACTGGACCAACTCGCCACCGGCTCATTTCCTCAAATCGAGATCCCGAGGTCTTATTCAAGGTTGTAACGGGGCATACGGTTGTAACATTTGGTAGGAAAAGGAATTATTGGGCTAAAAAGTGACATGACACCATCCCACCATAACTTGGCATTTTGTAGAATCTATGATCATCATCATTTCTTTCTTTCTTTTGTTTTTCTTTTTCTATTGCATGACATTAGACTTTGTCTAATTTGCTTTGTCATTTGCAATTTATTCTTGTTGAATAGATCTCAACTTCTTCTCTACTTTTTTTTTTTGAATCGGTTTATGGCATACCGTTTGATACATATTTGATGATCAAAAATTACAATGCCTTGATGGGATGGCTCATGTACACTTGGGTTTGATTTTCTTGGTCTTTTTGTAAGGTTGGGAATAATATAGCGGCTTCAAAGAAAAATTAAGCTTAAAGGCTCAGATTGGTTGATCCTAAAGGGGAAAATGTTTTTTTTTTTTGGGTTTGGAATTCAAACGAAAGCCAAAATTTTGGGTTTTTCTAAGTGCCTCGATCATTTGCTCGATTTCGGGAATATGGCATGGTCTTGAATCGGTCCCAATTGCAAGTTCTAGTGCCCTTTAATCGAATTGATTCACACAATCAAAGAAGTATTGAGTAAAAATGACTCGGCTCAGATCTCACAAGGGACGGTTTGATCATGTCATACATTTATTCTCAAATTTAACCTTGAAAAATCCTTACAACTTATTCAATTAAATTCTTAACATGAAAGTTTGTTAGTCTTTCAAGTGATCATATCATTGGATTTTTATAGCTCAAAACTTCAAGAATTTATGTCATGCATATTTTTAATTGTTTTATCCCAATTTAATAGTCTGAAAATTTCATCATCAGCCTAAATTCAACATGTGAATTTAGGTGACAGATTTATGCTTGTTTTATGCCGGTTTGTTTAATTGAAAGCAGTAAAAAGAGACACTGTGAGCATGCAAGCATGTCACAGCTTGTTTTTGGCGTGACAGTCACTTATTCATCTTGGACTGTCACACATCTTTTTTTTTTTTTTTTCGAATAATAGAGAACTCAAGACGAAATTCTCTTGAGGAAAGCAATAAATGTACATCAGTTACAATAGATTTCCATGGTGGGGATTGAAAGTGTACTGAATGAATGGAAAATCTAATGCATGATGTTTACAATGGAGCTCGCATGAATGTGATCACTTAGTCCTTCTTCTCCGTGGGCTGTGTGGAGGATCCGGTGGCATCTCCTGGAGGTGATGGGAACTTATTGAGGATGGTCTTCATCATTTCGGCTTGGTTTTCGAACATCCTGGCTTGGCTGGCGAACACTGCTTCGAACATTCTTCTATTCTTTTCCTCATTCTCAATCCTTTCTTGATGCTGCCTGGCTGCTTCCTTTCTGAACTCCTCTTCTCTCTCAAACATTTTCAACCTAAACTCTTCCTCTTTCTGCATTTGTTTTTCGTGAGTCGAGACAATGGCATCGGCCAGAGACTTGACACTCTGCATCATTGACTCTCCCATTCTGCTCACTGCTTCTAGAGTTTGAGATTCAGCTGGGTGTTGAGACACAGTAGGACTTCTGCGCGAGGGTCGGACTGGATGTCTTCGTGATAAGCTTGGAGTGGAAACATCGGTTCCAGGATGAGTGGTAGTGGGAGCAGGTTCTGTTGGTGCGAATGCAGCTTCTTCTGTTGAAGGTGCCGCTTCAGGACGGTCCTTCTTCTTATGCCCCTTGCGTCCGGCTGTTGGTGTCCTCGGAGTGTATCTGGATTGAGCGTCTGATTCTTCCGGCATAATGTATGTGACTGGTTCAGTTATCCTTGTCTTTGGGACTGGGATCGGCCGGCTCATATCAATAAGATCACTCTCTGCGAAATCTGATAGATCTACTCCTTGGGCTTCACAGATTCTCCTGATGAGGTTGGGATAGCATAAAGCAGCAGCTCTGGTGCCTGTGACTTTTGTTGTCATGACATGGAAAATCTGCTCCCCCACGTTGATCTTTAGTCCATGCCAAATCTTGGCAAAACCCTTCAACATTCGACCAGATGTTTCATGTGCGTGCGGGTTTGGCCTGATCTTCGATATGTAAAAGTCATAGGAGGGTTGAAATTCCAATTTCAGGTGCTTTGCTTTGAAGGGGATCTCACCAGTGTAGCTTTCAGCAGTAAGGGACCGAGTGATGTTGTCGTGATATTGCCTGTCAGCTGCCCTGCTTGCTCCTTTCTCGAAATGTTCAGATGTTGGGATTTCTGACCTCCAGTTGGGTGTACCAAGGAAGTTATTCAAGTAGTCTGCAGAGATGTCTACGTTAACTCCTCGTACCCAACTTGTCTTTTGTGTGGCATTGATGTTGCAGTAGAATTCCCGAACCAATTCTGCTATCCCGGGTTCAGCGTGATGCTTAAGGAATTCAGTCCATTCGTGGTTTTCTTTCAATGTGCGCAGCATTGGATGATCAATCAATTCTGGACTGAACCCTTTATCAGGGACAAATACTCCACTCAGTGCCATGTATCGCCCCGCATTCTGCTCGTTCCCGTTGAACCTCCTCATTATGTCAGCATCATCTGTGATACGGAATTTTCTGAACTTCTTTGTAGACACACCCAGTCTGCCCCTTGAAGTTGAGTTGACCCAATAGCCAGCCGATCGCACTGATCCGGTTGATTCTTGGGTCCCTTCAGTTCCTGCTTGTTCTCCATCAGAGTCAGAACTTTCCCTTGGTTGTTCCCGTTGTTCAGTTTGTTCGTGCTGTTCTGACTCGGCCTGTGTATTCGGTTGTGACTCCTCCTCAGTTTGTTTCAACTCAGTTTCTTCACCTCCTTGAGTTGCTCCCTGCTCGTGTGCATTACGAAGATCTTCTTGGAATACAGAATTAAGGAAATCCTCGGAAAGATAGGGATCGGCAACATGCTGGTATTCTTGTTGTGATGCCTCAACTTCCTTCCCGATGTTAAAGTCTCCCAATTGTTCTTCCGTGTCATCTCCTTGCTCTATGGGAATATTGAGATCGTAATGGAGGATCTGCTGAAATGTCTTATCTTTGAAGATATCTTCTATGGTGCCCATCTCTGCTTGCTCGCCTCCACTGCTACCTTCAGTTCTTACTGTTTCTTGCATTGTGGGTTGCGGTTGGGCAGTGGCTGCCACTAGAGCTTGTGCAGTTATGTCATGCAGATCATTCGCAAGCTCGGCGAACTTTTTCCTTGATTCTTCAAATCTGACATTGCCCTCGTGCACCATTTCCTCTATCTCCTCTGTGGGCCGCATTGCCTCCATTGTTTTCTCAACACCCGTGTTTGCGTCATTTCTACGAACAGTTGATCTTTTCACCTGTTCCTCCTTCTTCCTTGCCCATTCTACTGGCTCAGCTTTCACTTTAACAGGAATAATATCGGTTCCGCTGATTATCTGACAATCGTCATCCCCGATCTCAACCTGAGTTTCAGTGTCCGCTTTCTTCTTCTTCTCCAGCTCAGCCTGCAATTTCTCAGCAGCTTTTCTATTCTCCTCTTCCTCTCGGGCTTTTCTGATATTCTCCTCCATTTCTGCCTTCTTGGCGTCTTCTTCTGCTTTCTTTGCCTCCTCTTCAGCTGCCTTGGCCATTTGTTCTTTCCAGAGTCGATTTTTCTCGGCCCTTGCAGCTTCCATTTGCTGTTTCCATTCCTCCGTTTCTTTTGCTATTTCGATCTCAGCCTTCTCCTTCTCCCTTCTTGCCCTTTCGGCTTGTCGGGCATCGTACTCGGCTTTCCTCTGTGCCTCACTCCTATCTATCTCAGCTTCCTCCTGAGCTATCCTTGCTGCTTCTGCGTCAGCTTCTTCCTCAGCCTTCTTTGCCAATTCTGCATCGGCTTGCTCTTGGGCCTTACGCTGTTGTTCTTCCTTGGATAGCTCAATGGCTTGATCCTTGCCTCTGTCTTTTCGCTTGGGAGGCTCATCATAGAATTTTGGCACAGGAGGAACGATCATTGGCTGATTCGGAGGTTCTTGGATTCTGATTTGAGGCTCAGCAGACTTTTCTGATTTTTCCTTATCTGCCAACCTTATCAGCTTTCTCTTCTTTTTAGGTGGCTCTGGTTCGGATTCAGTCTGGGAGGGTTCAGATTCAGCAGGCTCAGATTGTTCGGAGGTCGGATCAACATAGTCATCAATGATCTGTTCTTCATCCTCAACATTCAAACCCAATTCCGGTCCTTTGATCTTCAGAAATTTTTGAATGAATTTAGGTTCAGACATGGCTGTGAGTTGCGCAGTCCATTTTAGTGTGAAATATCTGCCTAGGACACCTTGGAATCCCGTGTTATACTGCAGACGAGGCCGGTGTTCTTGACAATGCCTCAGACCTTCTGCATCCATTTCACGTAGCAGGTCGAGAAACCTCTTTTTCATTTCCGTGTACAAGGTGTCCACTATGTCTGCCTCTTTCTCCTTTAGATATCCTAAGTCTCGGACTGGTGGAATGTTGAGATACTCTAAACACTTGTTTTTGCCCATGACTGAGATCTGTTTCCTCTTGCGTCCCATTCTGTCCCATGATCTGTTTTGAATCATTGCAATGCATTCAGCTCTCATTAGCTCGAAATTGGGCATCCCCTTCATTGTGGCCTCTCGGGGCTCAACTGCCGGAATCCTTTGTGGTAGGAAGACGGGCAGAATCTCCACTTTTCCCGGTGGTATCACGAGTCCCGGTTTTAGTACAGACTCCCTGATGTCTCTTTCCCATTTTCCCCATGCAGTCATGTATTCCCCCCACAGTTTCCTGGCTGCTTTTGTTTTCTCAATGATAGAATCCAGCATTGGAGTGTGGTGGGCTTGTCCGTAGTTCAGTACCGCCTCGAGAGAATCCCTGAAGTTGAATGTCATTTCAGTATGACGCTCTTTTGCATGCAATGTCATCCATAGCTGCTCCTCTGGTCCGCAAATGGTCCCATTGTCGAATAGTTCCTTCTTGTACGTAAATGGGAAGGTCTCCGGCATGGAGAGTACACCAGTTGACGCAACTAAGTATGGTGGAGGTGTCTTGGGGGCATAGAGCATTTTCACTTCCCTAGAAATGGGTGGTTGGATGAGGACTGGCTCAAAGGCTGCAGCTCTCCTATCTCCGAAGTGGATTTCAAGCATTCTGTTCCAATAAGCCTTCTGTCGTTTCATCCTCCAAACCATCCGCTCATAGTGAACTCTCGGCTCATTAAACCGTTGATCATACCTTGCCTCATCGAACTCTTGGTTCCAAAAGTTACATACATGTTTGCAAAAGTCTCTTTCGAGGCCTGTTGCTTTATCATTTCTTTCTTCCTCTGGAATCGTATTCCACCAATGGTCCTTCATTTCAAACCTCCATTCAATCTGGTGGTCCATAGGTAGGTTATGCTCATTCCGTATGGCTACCCTATTTTCCTCTGCCTCTTTCTTCAGCCTCTCAATTTCCAAGAAAGCAAGATCTGGAGTTGTCTTTGGAAGCCCCATCAGGGATTTTATAATAAATTGATCCCTGGAGAGAAAAGAGTTGGAACTATTTTTAACAATTTTTTGATAAGGGGATTCGAGTTGAAAGTCAACATCCTCACATTTGGAGCTAAGCTCTAAATGTGAGTTAATTGGTTTCTACTCGAATTTATCGAGAGACAAGCATGGAGCTGGATTGTTGAATCTAACTCTTATTATAACAAAAATAAGGAGAGCGAGAGAGAGATAAGGATCCTGGATCCTTAGAAATTTTTCTTGGACTATAAATAGTCTAAGATGTTTTTGGGTGGTCAAAGGACCAAAAAGAGAGAATTTCGTAGGTTATTGAGCCTACGAAGGAATTTGATTTTTATCACTTAGAAAGTGATTTAAATCATGTGAGGTGGGAAAGATAAGAGACTAATGATGACAATCGAATGCAAGTGATAAATTATGCAATTACTAGTATGTGTAATGGACCGTGACCAAAAATAAGAAATAAAGATAAAAATTAGACATGCATGCATACAAAAGGCGACTTTTGGATTTTTATGAAAAGGTGTTGACTTGTTTATTTAATGAAATTGGGGGTGTAAGTGGTCCCCCATTTGGATTTTGTTTTGGAAAGTGGGTTTTTAAGGAATAAAACAAAACATTCCTTATAAGTATTTCCCACTTGTTCCAAGTTGACAAAGATCAAACACTTTAAACAAAAAGAACAATCTATCATTTCGTCTTTTTACACATAAATGCCATGCCAAAAGAGTTGGAAAAATTTTGGCATGGTTTCGTCTGTACCATGTGTCCCGGATGTGCAAAAATCAACTTCCAGAGCTGAGTTTGCAATGTATGGGCAATATGTACCCGACAAAAGCATTTATTATCAAAATATTTATATAATATTATACATGCAAACACTAATAGAAACGAGAACAGTTGATCCATCTATACTACTGTAATGTACTAATGTCACCAACAAAACTCATGCCTTAAAAACATGAATTTTGTAGATACTATCAATATGCATTTTCAGTCATCATCACCAATTATCTATTGAAAAACAACACAGTTGCTGAACAACACATGACCACCGTGTTAACCCTATTCACAGATTAGCAAAATACAAATACAGATAACACAAATATACCTAAAGATATAAATGGGACAACAATACTGCAGTAAGAACAAAAAAATCAAATTTTTAAGGGTTGTGAGACCCTCATTTTCAAAATAAGAACATCTCCTTTGCCACAGACAACTTCGAACCCTTAAACGGCAGTTAAGAACACAAAACCTAGAGCCCTAGGTTCCGCCTAGTCGATTTCTACCCCGTTCTGAACAAACTCAACGCACTCCGACCACTTTCCCACTCTTCCCGTTATGAGAAACAAAAGCATTCCCCTCCCCAACCTTGATTTCGCACGGGAGATGAAAAGACAAAACTGTAAACTGCGAAACCGAGTGCGAAAACGGAAAAGAAACACTTACCCCCTGCTCCCACTAGGGTTGGATGACGACGAAGCCATTTCCAAGTGATTTGGCCGGAGGAAAGCTTGAGAAGAGCGACTGGTTTCGCGAGGAATAAGGGTTTCGCGAGAGAGGGAACGGTGGATTTTGGAAGTGTGGAAAGTGAAAGTGAGGGAAATGAGAGGGAAAGAAGGGTATAAAAAGGATTTTGGAAGGGGAGTTCGAATTATTGCATCAATTCGAATTAATTCGAATTGATGCTATCTGTGAGAGATGCGAGTTATTCAGGCCAATTCGAATTAATTCGAATTGGCTTGAAAAACAGAGAACCCAAACAAGTTCGAATTATTGAGATCAATTCGAATTAATTCGAATTGACTCACAATTCGAACTTGAGAATGTGGGCAAAATTTGCACAAGGCTGAAATGAGCTAATTCGAATTATTCAGGCAATTCGAATTAATTCGAATTGCTAGAATAACTCGAATTGCTCACTTGCTAAGGAAAATGCCTTGTGCCTGCTAATTCGAATTAGTTAGGCAATTCGAATTGCACTACTTGGCCTAAATAAATCCGAAAATTTGTTTGCCTTGGTTGCCAATTCGAATTTTCATGGCAATTCGAATTAATTCGAATTGCTAGAATAACTCGAATTAACAAATCCGAGAGTGAAAAATTCCAAGGCAAAATGTCTTATGTGGTATGTTCCAAGCAATTCGAATTAATTCGAATTTTCCTGAAATGAGAAGTATACCACATTCAAGACTTAGGAAAATTTTTAGGTTTTCCAAAAATTATATGAACTCAAAAGCAAACATATCTACACCGAATGAGAACCTAAAACATATTGCTTGCATAAATTAGGTTGGGTTAACAATTTTATTTTATGAATGTATTCTGGATTTTAGATTTCTCTAAATTCCAAAATCAACCTCCATTAAATATAATGTTACCCCAACCGGGAACCTGGTTTTTGGAAGCTTCATCTTTCTTTTTGTTGGTTCCTCGAATTCCTGCAAAACAATTATGAAGAGGTATTAGGTTTTCTCCAAATATCAACATCCTCACATTTAGAGTCTTAGTACTCTAAATGTTCACTTGATTTTTGGATACTTTGTCCCAATAAAAAATAAATGAAGAAAATAATAAATAAGTAAGAAGATATATGTATAATATTTATTGAACATAAGCCGGTTCTGATGTCATCTGAGCTTCTTTTTCGGGGTCGAACTGCCCAAGATACTCCTTCAGTCTGTGTCCATTCACCACCATCTCTCCCTTGTCAGTTCGGATCCTGACAGCTCCACTTTCAAACACGTGCATCACTTCATATGGCCCTTCCCATCTGGATTTAAGCTTTCCGGGGAATAGCTTCAACCTAGAATTGAATAACAAGACCTTCTGGCCAACATAGAAGTGTTTAGATTTAATACGACGATCGTGCAACTTCTGGGCCCGCTCTTTATAAATCCTCGAGCTTTCATAAGCTTGCGCACGTATTTCCTCAATTTCATTGAGGTCCAACTTGCGCTTACTCTGAGCAACTCGGGGGTCAAAATTGAGCATTTGTACGGCCCAGTAAGCCTTATGCTCTAGTTCTACGGGCAAATGACAGGCTTTTCCGAAGATGAGTCTGTAAGGAGACATCCCAATGGGAGTCTTGAATGCAGTGTGGTATGCCCATAAAGCATCATTGAGCTTACGTGACCAATATTTGCGAGTTGTCCCCACAGTGGCCTCGAGTATATGTTTGATTTCGCGGTTAGAGACCTCGACTTGACCACTGGTTTGGGGATGATAAGGCGTGCCGATCTTGTGGAGAATCCCATTTTTGCTCATGAGATTTGCAAATGCTTTATTAACAAAATGGGTTCTTCCATCTGATATGATCACCCTGGGTACACCAAATCTATTGAAAATGTTATTTTTCAAAAATTTGACGACCTGGTTGCCATCATTGGTTGGCAGTGCAACAGCCTCAACTCACTTGGAAACGTAATCGACAGCTACCAAGATGTAATGGTTCCCATCAGATGTCGGAAATGGTCCCATAAAGTCAATACCCCATACATCGAAAATCTCGAGAGTGAGAATTCCTTGTTGAGGCATCTCATCCCTCTTGGAGATATTCCCTAGTCTTTGGCATCTTTCGCAAGCTTTAACAAACGCTTTGCAATCCTCGTAAATGGTAGGCCAATAAAAACCGCACTCAAGTACCTTATGAGCTGTTCGAATGGGGCCATGGTGACCTCCATATTCCGATTCATGGCATTTCTTAGCGATTTGATAAGCCTCGTGCTCAGTTACACATCGTCTAATAATCGAATCTGCACAATGCTTGAAGAGGTAAGGGTCTTCCCAGAAGTAGTTAACTACATCTCGGTTGAACCTCGCTTTGTGGCCTCTGCTTTGAAATGGTGGGGTTATTCCGCATGCTAAAAAGTTAGCAATATCGGAAAACCACGGGCAAGCTTGATCATGAAGATGCAAGGCGAACAATTGCTCGTCCGGAAAATTCTCATTTACGGCTAGCTCATTTTTATCATTTTCTAGTCGAGACAAATGGTCAGCAGCACCATTGTCTCTGCCTTTTCTATCTTTTATTATAATGTTAAATTCTTGCAACAAAAGTACCCACCTGATTAATCGAGGTTTGGCGTCTTGTTTGCTAAACAAGTATCTCAGTGCAGAGTGATCTGTGTACACTGTGGTTTTCGTACCAATGAGATATTGTCTGATTTATCAAACGCAAAAACCACATCATACATCTCCTTCTCCGTGGTGGTGTAGTTAATTTGGGCCTCATTCAGGGCATGACTTGCGTAATGAATTACACAATGCTTCCCTTCCTTATGTTGCCCAAGAACTGCACCCACGGCGAGATCACTTGCATCACACATTACCTCGAAAGGCATTGACCAATCGGGTGGTTGCACTATTGGAGCGGAAATCAACATTTCTTTGAGCGTGTCAAAGGCTTGAACACACGCTTCATTTATTACAAAAGGATTTTCTTTACAAAGCAAGTTAGTGAGCGGCTTGGCAATTTTAGAAAAGTCTTTTATGAATCTCCGGTAGAAACCGGCATGCCCTAAGAAACTCCTAACTGCTTTTATTGAATTAGGCAATGGGAGGTTTGAGATGACTGAGACCTTAGCTCTGTCGACTTCGATACCTGCGCGCGAGATGCGGTGACCCAACACTATTCCTTCGGTGACCATGAAATGGCACTTCTCCCAGTTCAACACTAGGTTGGTGTCCTCACATCTTTTCAAAATTTGTGCAAGATTAGTCAAGCATTCATCAAAAGTATCTCCATACACAGAGAAGTCGTCCATGAAAACTTCAATGCATTTTTCGATAAATTCTGAGAAAATTGACATCATGCATCTTTGAAATGTGGCAGGCGCATTACAAAGTCCAAAAGGCATGCGCCTGTATGCAAAAGTTCCATATGGGCACGTGAATGTGGTCTTGTCGTGATCCTCACTAGCTATTACAATCTGATTATAGCCAGAGTACCCATCCAAAAAGCAGTAGTACTCCCTTCCGGCCAACCTCTCCAGCATCTGATCAATGAATGGCAAGGGGAAATGGTCCTTCCTGGTAGCGGTATTAAGCTTCCGGTAGTCGATGCAAACTCTCCAACCGGTCACTGGACGCGTCGCCACTTCTTCTCCTTGCTCATTAGTCGTTACACAAATCCCCCCATGTTTCGGTACGACCTGCACTGGGCTAACCCATTTGCTATCAGAGATAGGATAGATGATACCAGCATCTAAGAGCTTGATAACTTCTTTCCTCACCACTTCCTGCATATGGGGGTTCAGACGCCTTTGTGGTTGCCTTGAGGGCTTATACTCCTCTTCCATTAAAATTCTGTGCATGCAAACAGAGGGGCTTATTCCTTTTATATCAGAAATGGTCCATCCGATTGCGTGTACATATTTCTTTAGAATGTCTACCAGAGCTTTTTCTTGTTCTTGTGTCAGCTTGGCTGACACAATCACCGGTAATCTTTTATGTTCAGCGAGAAAAACGTACTTAAGATGATCCGGAAGTATTTTAAGTTCAAGCTCTGGTGGGCATTCAACGGAAGGCAGCAATTTGCGTGAAATGAGTGGGAGAGAGAGATCAGATTTACCTTCAGGATCCTGTGTCAGTACAGGATCCATTTCTTCCTCAGCAGTGCTTTCCTCTTCCTCCGGGATGAACTCAACTCCATCGAATTCTTCAAGGTCCCCAGAGATAGGATCCTCGAAGTGGACAGCGTTGCAGCTCCTTGGTTGTTCTGCACCTTCAGGCTTCAGTACCTGTTTTGAAACTTTGCTCGGCTCATCAGTCACAGAGTCTATGCTCTCATCCTCACTCCTACTATCTATTACATCAAAAATGGAACAAGATCCCTCAGACGGGAACTTCTGCAGCTTTTCCATGTTGAAATCCAATTCTTCTTCTCCGACTCGGAGCTTGATTTGATTTGATCGAGCGTCTATAAGTGCACCGCCGGTTGAGAGAAAGGGGCGGCCTAAGATCAGTGGCATCTCGTAATCCTCTTCTATATCCAAAATAATGAAGTCGACGGGGAAGAGAGTCCCTCCCGTCTTGACAATTACGTCCTTCAGGATTCCGATTGGATGGGTAATTGATCGGTCTGCCAGCTGTAACTTCATTGTGACCGGTTCAATTGTCCCCAAGTGAAGACGTTTCACCATGGCAAGTGGCATAACGTTGATGCTCGATCCTAGATCACACAACCCTTTTCCAACATTAGTTTTCCCGATGTGGATCAGCAGTGTAATGCATCCTGGATCTTCCTTCTTCTCCGGTAGCACTCTTTGGATAATGGCACTGCAGCTACTGTTCAAAATCACTACTTCCTCCCGCTCAGCTTTTCTCCTCCCTGAAATCATTTCTTTAAGAAATTTAGCATAGACGGGCATTTCTGAAATCATTTCGACCAATGGAATAGTGATCTCGACAGCTTTCAGTCTTTCTAAAAACTTTTTAAATTTTTCATCTTGCTCCTTATTTTTAAGACGTGCCGGGTATGGCACCCTTGGCATGTACTTATTATTATTTGTTTTGGTGGTAAAGAGAAGGAAATTTTACCTTCAACCCTACCCTTTTCAGCTCCCTTTGCAGCTTCAACCTGCGGAATAGCTGTCTCTGGTTTGTCTTTGTCCAGTCCAATACCATCTCCTCCTTCGATCCTTTCACTTCCTTTTTCACCCTCCACTAGATCCTTTTCCTCCTCGGCCGTCTCTTTTCCATGTCCAACAATTCCTTTTAGGGTCTTGCCTCCCCGCAATGTGATTGCTTTACACTGCGGGTTAGCTTCAGTACTGCTTGGAAGTGTTCCTTTCCCCCTGTTCTGTAGTTCCTTGGCCAATTGGGTGACTTGCATCTCCACATTCTTGATTGATGACTGCAGTTGTTGATTTATATCCTTCTGATTGGCTATAAACTCAGTCATCAAGTTCTCCAAACGAGATGGTGGCCTTTGGTTATATTGCTGATTCTGATCAGGTTGGGATTGGAAATTCTGGAAATTCTGGCCTTGGTTCTGATTAGGCCTTTGTTGGATTTGAGGTTGGAAACTCTGATTCTGATTTTGGAAGTTTTGCACTCTTTGCTGGACGAATCCTTGGTTCTGAGGTCTGAAGTTTTGCTGTGGGTTTTGGAACTGGTTGAGCTGGTTTGGCTGCAACAAATGCGCGTTAAGTGCATTGTTGTTGGAATAAGAGAGGTTGGGATGGCGATTTTGGTAGTTCCCGGCATAATTACAGCTTTCGATAGCTATCTGTTGACATGTGTCAGTTGGATGAGGTCCCTGACACAGTCCACAGACAACTCCCGATTGCTGTGTGTGAACTTGGTCTGATGAGGTTCCTGCCTGAGAAGCGTCTGTTCCCTTCCCTTTATCCTGACTCAGCTGTATCGCAGCTACCTGTTCTTGCAGTTTTTCAAAATCTGTTTTCCCCTCACTTACAGCAAAGACTTTTCTAGGAGGATTCTCCTTCCTATCGTCCGTGTTTAGGATGGATCTGTTGACAGACATTGTCTCAATCTTCTCCCAAGCTTGGTCCATAGGCAAGTGGAGTAAATGTCGTCCGCCAGCGGCATCTAACATTGTTCTCCATGGATGGGTGAGTCCTCCGTAGAATTTCCTCAATTGCTCCCATGGTGCGTACCCATGTTGGGGGCATCGCCTGATGAGGCCCAAAAATCTCTCTTTCGCATCATATAATGACTCGTCTGGCTTCATTTTAAAATCTCCAATCTTAGCTCGTCCTTCCTCAATCTTTGATTCTGGAAAATACTTCAGCAAAAAGCTCCTCACCAAGTCTGCCCAAGTGCTCCGCAGATTGATAGGCAATAACTTATACCAGTCCCTGGCACCACTATACAAAGAAAATGGAAACAACATTAGTCTTATAGCATCAGGAGAGACTCCCTGATTTTTGATCGTGTCGCAGAGCTCCAGGAAGGTCTGGAGATGATCATGAGGGTCCTCATGATTTGCGCCGCAGAACTGATTGTTTTGCACCAAATTAATGAGTGCCGGTTTGAGCTCGAAATTGCGTGCAGGAAAATGCGCTCTCCCAGGTCCATCCAGATAGGGCTCTACAATTGGTTGCATAAAGTCTGCTGCTGCTTGCTGCTGCTGTTGATTTCCTTGTTCAGCTTGGTTCTGGTACTGCTGGTGATAATTTGGAAATTGCTGGAAGTTATGTGGATCTTGTGGGTTGTTCTGGAATTGATCTGGATTGAAAGCTTGGTTTTGGTATTGTTGGTTTGGTATGTTTTGGTTTTGGTGAAATTGGTTTACGGGTGGTGGTGGTTGTTGGTGGAATTGCTGGTATTGTTGCTGATTAGGATTTGGTAGATTCTCCTCTTCGTTGGCACGATTAGGATGCTCTACCACTCCTCCGTCAGTTCCATTACCAGGGTTATTTGGTGGTTGGTCTATGGGTAAGATCGGGGGAATGTTCTGGTTTTCTGCCATATCTGATAGATCGCTGCTTGATGTTTCAGGTGAAGTGCGGCTCCGCCGCTCCTGCTCCTTCCGTCTTCTGGCTTCTGCCCTCAGTTGGCGAGCGGTCCTTTCTATTTCTAGATCGAACGGTAGCTCCGGTAATGTGCTCCTTCTCCGTTGCATAAGCAGTTGGTATCAAACTTTTGACAGTACCTGTACAACCCCCAGGTTAGTAACAGTTCGAGAACATATACAAGAACTATCTATGAGTAAATCAGGAATGTAATTCTCCTAGTAAACGGCGCTGCATCCTCCCCGGCAACGGCGCCATGAAAATTCTGACGAGCTTCGCCGACACGAGTAATTTTCTGAAATATCGGGTTAAATTTATTGAATGAAAGGAGTTATGATGTAGGGAAGGGGTTTAAGGATATATTAAGATTTCCCTTTTTATTACTCCCGTGGGGTTCAAATAGCGCTGTGGTCCTTCCAGTCATGAAACTTTTGACAAGTATCATGGTGCAACCTGGATGGACCTTCAGTCTGTCACCCTGAAAGTCCTAGGTATCTGCACCACAATGCTTCTCTTAATTTCATGTCAAGAAGATACCTGCGCGGGATAAACGATTCAACCTTACCAGATACCAGTATACTTAATAGAGTAATGTTTATTGCAACTGCGCTGCATCCTCCCCGGCAACGGCGCCATGAAACTTTTGATGAGTTTCATTACGCCGCCGGGGAGTGAAGAATCGTCTAAATACAATTTCCCATTTCATGGCGCTCCCAAGTTATGATCCCCGGCAATAGCGCCATGAAACTTTTGAACTTCTTCCCACTACATGAGTATTTTCTCAAAATGTTGTTTTTATTTACTCGTGTCACGAAACTGTGCTCCCGAAAGCGCACGGGTCAAAAATTACAGTAATTTATAGTAAGTACCGGATCGTTCACTGGAGGATGTGCGATGGAAGCAGGGCCCACGTCGTTTACTAAAATTTTCCACTCGGTTACTCGTTTCAAGTTTTGCAAGGGTTTCTAACAACTACTTGGCATAATTTAAACCAGATCATGAAAGCAGTAAAAATTATTCTACAAAGCATGGTAAATTAGATCGAGGAAAACAATCAAATCTATACTACGAAAGCAATATAAAATTATGCTATACTATCTAGAAAGCAAGTTTAAATATGACAGAAGGGACAGGGAGGAATTAACAAAGATTGGACAAGATTCAGCTGAAACACAATTAAACTTCCTTTTTTTATACACAGATCTTAGCTTGGGATAATCCTCCAGTTAGCTAACGCTCATGCTCTCTATACCATGTTCCCTTTAACAGACAGGTACTTACAGTAAGAGTTTACATGCTCTTAAGACAGCAATTTCTAAGATACCATAAACTCTTAACTCCCTTCGCAATGCCTTGCAAAAGTATGTTAATCATTTACGGTGGACGAGCAACACCTGTCAAATCATTAGTTGACATGCCAAGTACTGCTATCAATCCCCCATGTCACATCCAAAGTTTCAAATAAAGCCCCAAACCATTCCATAACTCTCAAACCTTTTAACAGATGGACAGCCCCTAATTCTTCCGAGTGACCTCTATGAAAGCATTTAAAAGGAAAGCAGTAAAGAAAGCTGTAAAGAAAGCATTTAAATCTATCACTCGGAATTGTTAAAAACGTCTCTTTCCGTTAGTATAAAAGAGCCCCTGGTCTTGATGACCAGATGCAGATCAAGAACCCCCGAGACATCAATAAGCCACAGGGCTTACAACATCTGGGTAGTTATGAGATACAAACTAAATGAAACAGATCCATGAATGAACCTATTCCGGATGTACTCACTCAAGACTCAATTCTAGACTTTGGCAGAAGAAGATAATAGTCGAAGGAATACTCGACCTTACCTTATAAATTCACCAAGGCCTATATGTTGTTCCTCTAGTATTATTTATCACATCTCATCTACACCCAAGTGGATATTGACTTAATGCGATATCTAATATCAGATTTCCAACACACAGCAATTTTGAGAAGCAAATGAATATTTGAAAATCATTCCCTAGACAGGTACTAAACTCTCAATTAAAACACAGATCCTTTCAGTCTAGATGAGACCTAATCGCTGACTCTGCTTCTAAGCTCTCAAAATCAACCCCCAGTGGAATATGAATTAGTCATAACTGTTGAATTTATCCCTTACTCAGATCCGGATTTTACAAAGGAGTTTTTGTTGGAAATTTATTATGCAACATCTGATTTAAATCAAAACTTCTGTGTCCAAGGGGAAGGATCCCCAAAATAGCAATAAGACCAGAACATCTACATAATAATATCATGCATACAAGTATATGAAAAGGAAAATAAAATACCCCAAAATATATGGTGGGGTTAGACAGAATGCGATACACAAAGGTGAATTAGCCTGAGATGAGAAGAAATTGGCTAAAAAGGGTGCCAGAGATAATTGAGATTTTCCGGACTGCAAACATCTGCTGTCCGGTTCCCAATTTTCCCAGATGATTGTTTTTAGACAGAAAGAATTCCAAACAACGGTGACCGCCGTCATTTAGTTTTCTTTCATCTATGATTGGCAGAAGAACCCACATATTTCTTGCTGTAATATTTCTCAACTGATGTTGGTCGACATCAGTTGATACTATTGCAACTTGAATTCAGGTTGAGAAATTAAGATAAGGAAAATTAAAACTGTATCTGATTAGGAATTGGCTGAGTGACTAATCGAAACTCTTAGTGAAGAGAACGCTCGCCGAAGCTTCCACCAACCACTAACCAGATCATGCAAAATAACAGATAACGATTAACACACAGAAGACGGGTTAGTCGATATCCCTGTGAGAGGACCTTTCACCAACATTAATCTGTGGTGTTTCTCATTATCCGATCATACACACAATGAAAGAGAAAACAAGAAAGTAAGAAAATATTTTTGGTATTGTGTGGGTGTTAAGCACACAATAAGTGGACACTAAATGGGCTGAAATGTGTAATGGATAAAGTTAGGTGAAATGGGCCTAGGCCCAATACACCCATGCAACTTACACAAATCATGAAAGAAAATATTTTTGGAGTTTTCAAAATAGAGGGGATAGTTCAATTCGAATTATTGAAGTAATTCGAATTGAGATTGCATGAAGGATGAAGTATTACTTACTCAATTGATCATTGCTAGAATTTGGAGCATCATCTAATTCGAATTATTGGCCAATTCGAATTAATTCGAATTGGATAACTCGAATTGGCGAAGTCCCTTTCCTGCTCACATTGACTAAGGCATTTACCTCAAAGGGGGGGGGGGGGGTGAGTTCGAATTATTCTAGCAATTCGAATTAATTCGAATTGCAACAATTCGAATTGGTAAAGGGTGGAAAATAAACTAAGGCATGAATGGGTGGCAATGGATACAATGTGGTTTTCAACCCAATTCGAATTGTTGAGCAGTTCGAATTAACTCGAATGGAATAATTCGAATTGGTTGAAAACCACATGAAGAGAATTGTTTGGCTATGCAATTCGAATTAATTCGAATTGCCTCAATTCAAATCACATATTTTCAGACAACAACAATTTTATTTTTTTGTTCTCACAAGTATGGGTTAGGTGAACACTGTACTGTAATGATGGGTTTAGATTTACTAAATCCCTCATCTCACATCAGTGTCATTTCACAGCCACCCTAGTGAGATTTTCAAGAAATAAACGAATACATGTCTAGTGGGTATTGGCCAGATTCAAACCCTATTTCTACAAACAAGAAATCAGAGATCAAAGAGCCTAAAACATCTAGTTATCTAAGAACTACATGAGTAAACTAAGAACACTCAAGTTATCTAAGGTAGCATAAAATACAATTAAGACAAGAAGAATAAAACTTAAATATAAATTAACACAGACATTAAAAACATCTAAACCTAAGAACACTTATTTGAAGCTCTAAGGCACTAAATCAAGCCAAAAACCCATCAAACATGCATTTATTAAGTTTGAATGTCAACTAGGACATAATAAATGTAACCTAGTTGAAACAAACAAACACTAAGCATTTATTTCTAGGGAAAGCATTAAAGAGTGCCAAAACAAATGGATAAAACCATTTCTGGAAATTTTCCTTGTATTGACACTTGAAAGCAAAATAAGAACCCAAAACCATCATTAGCTTGAAGGTAGGGTTTATTCTAACCAGAAAGCATGTAAACATATGGAAAATGGCTACTCTAAAGGTTACACAAACTGCTTCTACACTAAACTAAGATCAAATCATGTAAAGATTACACTACTTGCAAGAAAAATAAACTAAACTAATCTAAACTACCTACCTAACCCTTAAGGGGTGTGGAACCTCCTGCTGTTCTTTTTGTCCCAAGCTGCCTTTTGGTTAAAAATTCTTCATACTTATTCTGTTGTGGAAGGTCTGCTTTTATAGACAATCTTCAAAACCCTAGGCCCACCAATGTTGTGCTCAGCTTTCTTTGGATGAGTTGTTGAGTGAAGTTCGAATTATCTCAACCAATTCGAATTAATTCGAATTGTGAGATCTCTTCCTTAAGCTGGAGTTGTAGCCTTCAGTAGTCAATTCGAATTGTTTGTGCCAATTCGAATTAATTCGAATTGGATAATTCGAATTGCATCTTTTCTTGAACTGAGTAAGGGTTTCTGCTTGGCTTCCTTGCACTTGTTGGCAATTCGAATTGTTTGTGCCAATTCGAATTAATTCGAATTGGACAATTCGAATTGCATCTTCTTCTTACCTTTGGGTTTCTTCTCTCTTCATTCCCTAATTCGAATTAATTCGAACTTGAACAATTCGAATTAGACTTCTGCATTCCTCCCAACACTTAACCATTTCTTTGCTCTCTTCAGCAATTCGAATTGTTGTGCAATTCGAATTAATTCGAATTGCATACAATTCGAATTATGCTTTAACACTTAACCAAATTTCAGTTGTGGGATTTTCAATCTTTTTCCCATCTTTTTGGATTTTTGTGGGCTCTTTTATTCTTTTGCCCATCTTTTTATTCCTTTTTCTTTTCTTTTTCCCTTTTTTCATGTTTTTGGATTTTTCTAACACAAATACAATTAAAATTGCATATTTTGTGTCTTTTTTGTTACCGGCTCGATGTTTTTACAAACTCGCATTAATCTGTCAAATTCAACTGCTTTCTTATTGAAATAAGATGGAATCACGATCAAAATGTCCGTCTCAGACACGGAAATGGATTGGAAATAATGGACAGTTTTGGCCATTATCAACCACCTTAGCACCTGCTGGTGAATTGAGTGCATTTGGGTAGATAATTGAAGCTCCCATGTGTTCTTCTAGTCTATTTGGGTAGATAGGAGAGTTCACTAGAATGTAAGGGTGTGTAGGGTGTGATTGACTCTTGTTCAATCTGTTTGGTGGAGATTTAGTGAAATCCTGGCTTGGAGCCCCCGGATGTAGATCGGTTGATCGAATCGGGTAACCAAACTCTTTGTGTTTTTGTTTATTTCCGCATTTTGTTTGTGTCTGCCTCTGGTTGTGGTTTGCAGGTTGTTGAGACATCGCTCAAACAACGCTCACAGGGTTTTATCTATTAGCTTGGGCCTGTCACCCGCAGTAATACCTTATCGCCAACCTCAAACTCCACATCACGATGAACTAAATCCGCATAGCTCTTCTGTCTATCCTGAGCCTCTTTCATTCGATCCCTGATGATCCGCACCAACTCGATTGTCTGCTCAATCATCTCAGGACCCACATTCACCTTATCTGTTTGATCATTCCAACGTAAAGGACTCCTACACTTCCTCCCATACAATGCCTCGAATGGGGCCATACCAATACTTGCATGATAACTGTTATTGTAACTGAATCCCACCAAACTGAGGTGATTCTCCCAACTACCCTGAAAGTCCAGTGCACAAGCTCGCAGCATATCCTCTAATGTCCTAATGGTCCTCTCTGTGTAACCATCCGACTGAGGATGCCATGCAGTACACATGCTAATCTGCGTGCCAAACGCTACCTGCACATCCTTCCAAAATTTGGACAAGAATCTGGAATCCCGGTCAGACACAATCTCCTTGGGAATCCCAAACCTTTTAACAACATGTTGAATATAAGCCTGTGTAAGCTGGCTCATACTCCATGTCAGTCTCATAGGTATGAACACTGCAGTCTTTGTCAATCGATCTACCACTGCCCAGATAGTGTCCATCTTCCTCACCGTCTGAGGCAATCCTGTCACGAAATCCATGGAAATGGATTCCCACTTCCATTCAGGTACTGCTATAGGCTGTAGTAAACCCATCGGCCTCATGTGCTCAACCTTGACTCGCTGACATGTGGCACACTTACCCACATATTCAACTATCTCCCTCTTCATGTTGTTCCACCAATAAGTCTGTCGGATGTCTTTATACATCTTTGTGACTCCTGGGTGAACAAAATAAGGAGTCGTGTGAGCCTCATCCATGACCTTTCTCTTCAGGTCATCACAACACTCCGGAATGCACGATCTATCACCATATCTCACCATGCCCCTATCATCAATTCTGAAACCCGGAGCCTTACCATCCTGAATCTTCTGTCTCAATACTGCCATCTCCCCGCTATCATGCTGGCTAGCAAATATCTCATCAATCAAAGATGATGTAGTAACTAGCATGTTTAAAGTGTGTTGAACAGAGCCAACAGGAACTACCTGAACCTCAAGTCTGAGTAGTTCCCTGCGCCATTCAGGCATCACTCCCAAACATGCCACTGAAAGATGCTCCTTCCTGCTCAAAGCATCCGCCACCCGGTTCGCCTTTCCCTCAATATACTGAATATCCGTGTCATAGTCCTGCAATAACTCCATCCATCTCCTCTGTCTACCACTCATGTGGTCTGAGGTGTACAGACACTTCAGATTCTTATGATCTGAATAAATTCTACACTTCGCCCCATACAGATAGTGTCTCCAGATTTTCAGAGCATGCACTACCGCTGCCATTTCCAAATCGTGAGTCGGGTAGTTTTGCTCATGTGGCTTAAGCTGTCGAGATGCATAAGCAATCACTTTGCCCTTTTGCATCAACACACAACCTAAACCCTTAAGTGATGCATCCGTGTAAACTTCATACTCACCTGAATCATCAGGTAGTACCAAAACAGGTGCCTTTGTCACTTTCTTCTTCAACAGTTCGAATGCATGCTCACAATCATCACCCCATCTAAATCTGACATCTTTCCTCAACAATCTTGTAAGAGGTCTAGCAATACTAGAGAACCCCTCAATGAATCTGCGGTAGTAGCCAACAAGACCCAAGAAACTCCGGATCTCTCCCACATTCTTTGGGGCTTGCCATTTTAGTACCGCTTCCACCTTAGCAGGGTCAACTGTAATACCTTCTCCAGAAACAACGTCTCCCAGAAACGACACCTTCTCCAACTAGAACTCACATTTAGAGAGTTTAGCATATAGCTTATGCTCTCGCAATGTGTTCAACACTGTCCTCAGATGGCCAGCATGTGCTTCACGAGTCGGCGAATAAACCAGAATATCATCTATGAACACAACCACACACACATCCAGCAGGGGATGGAATACCCTATGCATAAGATCCATGAAGATCGCTGGTGCGTTAGTCAAACCAAAAGGCATGACCGTGAATTTAAAGTGTCCATAACGAGTTCTGAATGCTGTCTTAGGCCTATCAGCCTCTGCCACCCTTATCTGGTGGTAGCCCGATCTCAAATCAATCTTACTGAATACACTGGCCCCTCTCAACTAATCAAACATGTCCTCAATCCGAGGTAGAGGATACTTATTCTTCACTGTGATTCGGTTCAAACCCCTGTAGTCGATACACATCCTCATCGACCAATCCTTCTTCTTAACAAATAGTACAAGAGCTCCCCAAGGCGAGCTACTCGGCTGGATATACCCCTTACTAGTAAGCTCATTCAACTGATCCTTCAACTCCTTCAATTCAGTAGGAACCAATCGGTAAGGAGCCTTAGAAATAGGAGCTGCATCAGGCATCAGCTCAATAGTAAAATCAATCTCCCGAGCAGGTGGGAGACCAGGAATTTCATCGGGAAACACATTCCCGAACTCAGAGACAACAGGGACACTCGAAGCAGCAGGAACCTCCACTCGAAGATCCCTCATTTGCCACAGGGAAAGAGAACAACCCCTGCGCATCAAATCACACAACGTAGCAACCGAAACCACACTAATAGCAGGTGGAATCAAAGAAGGTCGGTAAGAGACATACTTACTGAAGGATCTCGGAAGGAAATACGTGGAATACCACAATCGATAACAGCACGTTGGCGAGCCAGCCAATCCATGCCCAGGATTACATCAAAATCGGCCAGACTAAATACCACCAAGTCGAGTCTGAATTCACGGCCCTCGATGCTCAATACCCCATCTCGCCATATGTGATCACTGTGAATGATATCGCCCGAAGGCAAGGAAACAAGCATCTAGTAGGACACCAACGGTCCTACTCCGTGCTCCCGCACAAATGGCAAAGCCACGAACGAGCACGAGGCTCCCGAATCAAACAATACTAAGGCAGAATGATTCGCAACAGTAATAGTACCTAAACAGGGTATAAAGTTTACAAGGACAGAGCAAAACAAAAAGAAATAGACAACTGCAGGAATTTAAAACACGCCTGCAAGAACATCATCCCGACGATTTGCCTCCGCATGATCCAGGACGTTCAGTTTGCCACCTCTGTCAGCCCGAACCGGTCTACCCCTGTCAGCATGCGGGCAATCCGCTCGGCGATGACCCACCTCATGGCAAGTGCAGCAACGCTACACAGGCCGCCCGTTGGGTCCAACCTCACGAACAGGTAGCGGTGAACGGCCACCACCCCTACCCACATCAGCACGGCCACCATCACGGCGACCCCTAATAGCGGGCTGACCTCTCTGATCACCGCCTCTATGTCCCTCACGGCCTTGGTCCCTGCGCCTTTTCCTACTTTGCCACTGCTGGCGTTCTTCAGCCCGGCTCTCCTCCACATACAGCGCCTGATCGAACGCCTCAGAAAGTGTATCATAAGCTCGGTACCCGAATGAAGACTTAATCCCTACCCTGAGACCTGCTATGAATCGACGGACTTCTTCCCTACCAGTGGGCATAACCTCCGGAGCATACCTCATCAGCTCCACAAACTTCCTGTGATAGAGTGTCATGCTCATACTCTCCGTCTGTCTCAAACCCAGAAATTCTACCCTTTTCGCCTCCAAGACATCTGGTGGATAGAAGTGGGAGCTAAGAGCCTCTGTAAACTGCTCCCAGTTGAACCCGGGCCTAGCGACTAGGTCGTTCTCGCGGGTCCTCCACCAATATAGTGCTTCCCCTTCCAGATAATGGGAGGCCACATAGACCTTCTGGTCCTCCGGGCAGTTGATACTAAAAAGGACTCGACCCAACTGGTACTTCCAGTTCTCAAGGTCAGATGGACTGGCACCCCCTGCAAACTTTGGTGGACGGTGCTTTGTGGACAGATCCACATGGTCCACATGGGCTGGAACAGGGGCGGGGGCAGGCTGCACTACAGTCTGTGGTAACATCTGAAATAAATGTGCCAGTTGCTGGGCGAACTCAATTGGTTTGAAGGCAGCTGCTCCTCCTACTGGTGGATTCCCGAGAGGCACCTGAGCAACAGGTGGCACCTCCGGTACGGGTGGAGGAGGAGGAGGTAATCCGTTATTCATCGGCTCAACATCATCAGGTTGAACCTCCTCAGGAACAAAATCCCCAGCCCTATCCCCAACTGGCGGGCCTTGGTTCTGTGGGGCCTCCCCCGTCGCCCAGTACCTCTAGCTCGGTAAGGAACCATTCTGTTATGCAAAACAGACATAACACGAACAACCATGTCAACAAAAATCACCAACATACATTTATCATAAATGACTGATAGCAGAATAAAAATATAACAATTAAATAAATAAACAATGTATTCACAGTCCTCAATGACTGTCAAGTCACAAGGATCCTGACTGAAGTACCATGGTTCTTCCACAGTTCCCTAACTGTGGCTCAACTTGGTATGCACAAAACTCAACAAAAATAAGAATAGAAATGCAAATCTACACTATATGTATCCCACACACATCTCACCGCCTATGTCTACACCAATTTTAATGCAATAAAAGAGCACACAGGCTCTGATACAACTCTGTAATGCCCCGAAAATTCAAACCTGATTTTCGCAAGCATTACCGCCGTACTAACTATCCTAAACTAGTGGCCAGCTAATTAAAAACAGCTAGTACAAGGCTGAGCAAAACTAAAGTGATCATCTGATTAATCCAATATTCATGCGGAATCTAAAATAAAATAAAAACAAAGGCACTTAATTAATCCCCACAGAATAACTGAATAAAAAGAAACAATCCCTGTCAGAGTATCAGGCTACATGCCTCTCAAACATAATCTGGCATCCTGCCAATATAACAAAAACAAGGCTACCAGCCCAAGCAGTAGACACATAAGGCCACAGGCCGACAGAATGTAAATACTAGGCTCACAGGCCTCAACTAGTCAACAAAGTATCAAGTAATAGCAATGCCAACACCCACACACTCGGATAGGAAATGACACCGGAGAGCGTCAAAAGAAAATAGCAGATCGGGGTTCGTGAACGGTGTAAAATAATTCACTAATCAAAACAATATACACGATTAACCCTTGCCGGGATCACCCCTAATACCCCCCAAACACGTAATTTAAGCACACAAATCCCTTGCCTCAATGTTGGGAGCGATCAACAACACCTCGGGGATTGTCCAATTCGACTCGATTCGGCCAAACTCAAAAATTCCCAAATCCTACCATTACAAAACATCTCCAAATCACCACCAAAACGAACGAAATAAAAATCACTACAAAGAAGACGACGAAGAGAAATACTTACCAACAACCGATTAATCAATCGGCCAAGAAACGCGATAGTTTGAACGAGCTGAGGATCATCCCTAAAAACCCTTTTCATGTCTCGGCCTTTTCTCTCCTCTCCTTCCCGTTTCTTTCTTCCTTTAATCCAAATTACAAAATAGCCCCATTTAACTCCCAACTTCTTAATAATTATAAATGACCCCCCCATTCAATCTCAAGTACATTAAATTGACCCCATTCGGACTGAAATGCAAAATAATCAAATACCAAATTATTTAAACAGTCCAATTAATTAAATGGGGTCATTACAGAGATGGCAGGTACCACCGATACCGGAAATTCTGACATGGCTGCACTATTGCAATCCATAAGTGCTAAACTTGACTCCATCATGGATGATGTTCAAGAGATGAGATTGGACATTAGAGGGATGAGATTGGATATTAAAGGCATGAGATCGGAAATTAAAGGAGAAAAGGTGGAAAATCACACTGGAGGCCTAATTGCTAGCACTTCAGATCAAGGCCCGATACGATGCCTTTAGAAGTGCATACCGGTACAAAAACTCCAAGGGTAAGATCTCATCATTTTTCTACTTTGGGAATAGCCCCAAGATCTCAGGCGAATGAGCAAGAATTAAGTTTGCCAGGTAACTGCATCATTTCTGAATTAAATTCTGAATAAATTGATCCATTTTGGGAATATGCTGAAAATTTGAGACCAAATCAGTATCGTTTATACTTATTGGAAAAATTAATTTTACCTGATAAAATGAATACTGATCGTGGTCCATTTCACTACACTGGTAAGATTCCCTTGAGTCATATGCGTTATTTGCTTTATTCATTTGGACTGAAAGGCATCAAAGTGCAATTGCGTGCACACCACTTTTTACTATTAAAAAGGAGATTCTTCTGTGGCCATGAACGACTGCCAATTAATTCTGGAAGTTTTTTTACTGCACAGCAAGTGACATGTAATCCAGGTGATCGTTCTCCAATTTTTGAGAAATTTAAATCTGATTTTGGAGGAGCAATTACTACTGCATCTCATGAAAATAATTATTTTTGTAGGAAATTGCAGTACAGAGCTGGAATGGAGCACAGTATGAAATTCACAATCGAAGAAGGATTGGGGACATTTATCTGCACACTAGATAACATCTCTAAAGAATTTCTATCTCAATTTTGCTTTGTCGAGATTATTCAAAAATGTCAATTTTATGGGATATCGGTTTGTGCAGGTTTACCTTACATGGTTTATCCATCTCAGATGATAACTCTTTCCGCTTTGTACTCCAAAGCTTTTCAAGGGGGAGAGTATGGCATGGATGCCCTGATCAACAAACCCGATAATTTGAACCCCAAATTATTTGGGTTAGAATTAATTAAATTGAAGGGCAAATTAGAGTCAACACCCCATTTAAAATAGTTTGCATTTTAAAAAGACCCCTTACTCAAAACTTGTAGAAGAGGACCCCTTCACAACTTTGACTTGTAAAGAGCACCCACAATACTTCCTTAATCCCCTTAAAAAATAAACCCGTCATTAGTTCAAACAAAACGCAACGCACACACGCGGGAGAAGGAGAGGGCACAACACACAATGGATACAACGGGAGAAAAAGGGCACAACATCAACACACACGCCCATCCAGCCCAATCCGAGAAGACAACCGGAGACCGACCGAACACCGATAAAGGGTTTTCGTTTTGAAGCATATTTCATCGTACAGACTATTGCAACAATGGCACCAAAGAGAAAGCCCAAAGTGTCGAAAGATGGTGGTCGACCGACGGGTAAATCTCCCTTATTTCATATTTAATTTTTACTTCAAGAATTTTAGTTTCATTTGTGATTTCTGGGAGTAGATTGATTGGTGGAAGTGAAGAAATTGTTATATGAAATTATACATGTCGGATTTCTGTGTTTTAATTTTGATTTGGGGATGTTTTTGTTTTGGTGATTTTGATGAATTATGGTGAATAATTTATACATTTAAGGTGTTCGATGAAATGTCATATTGGTGTAGACATATGAGAACCCCTAATTTATTGGTGCAATGTTGTGCTAGTGATGAATTACACTGATGGAGATGTTTTGATGTTGAATTGTAATAATTTTGACTTGTAATATGTAGATATTGACGAATTGATTTAGGAGTTTATGTTTAACGTAATTTCATTTTGTTTGTTGATAGGTGTGACGAAGGAGAAGGGTAACCAAGCTCCCCGGTGCTCGGCCAAGTATCTTAGAGAAGTCGTGGACGAGGTAGAGGTCCGTTGGACCGATAGACAAAGACAAGCTATAGAAGCATGTAGTCCTGGGAACTTCACAAAAGTGAGCAAGGAGACAGCCCATCTCCCGCATTTGCAAGCGGTCCTTGAAGTGTTTGAGCCGGCAACAAAGAGCTTTGTGGTTGGAGATGGCACTAGAATAGAGTTTAAGGCTAGCGAGTTGTCCTGTGTGCTTGGGTTGAGGCACATAGGACAATACATGGACAATAGATTCGAGCACGACTCAACTGTATCACGGAAATTCTTTGAGGGGAAATGTAGGGATGTGAAGAGGAACGAAATAGCACAGGCATTACGTGATTGGGCAGGGGAGGTGGAGGGAAACGAGAGTTGCAGTCCGGAGGAGTATGCAAGCCTATATGCCTTGCTTGGGAGATTATGCTTGGGGCCCGGTGGTATAGTCGTACGTCCTCGAGTCCATGATAGGTTACGTGGAGGGGAGATCTTCATAAGTTAATGGTTGTACCGTAGGTTTAATGGTGAGTTTCTTTAATTTTTTTTTACCATAATCTATGAGTAAATGTGATTATTCTTTTATTTAAGTCGATCTAACCTATTTTTTACGACGATGATATGTAATTGGAGGCTTCGTTCTACGAAAGGATGCCAAAGTTCGGCAAGCCCATCCATCGTGTGGTATTCCCAAGGATTACGAGATGGGGCGATAGAAGTGGGAATATTGATGGATGTACGCGAGAGTTACGCGATGCAAAAGGACGACGTGGTGAATTTCATCCCGGTGAGGGATGAGATTATGCTATGTGAGCCGTCAAGGGTGTTACCACCGGTACGTGGAAATAAATAGTTTTTTTATTTACGTACTTTGTTCATGTTCATATGGGTAACTTGTGTTCCATACATATAGGGATTTGATGTCGGGGTGACTATACTTGGAAATGTTGGGTCTGTGACAATTGAGGGGGACTCTGGACAAAGATGCATTGTTACTCAAGGGATGGACGATGGGGTTCGGACGGGTGTCACTACAGATTATGATGATGATGTTGATGATGAGAGGATTATTGGGGAGGTGCCGGTTGAGGATCCAAATGCAGGATTGAATGAGAAGGAGGAGAACGAAGTAGGCGAGAACGAGGCCGGGGATGAAAGGCAAGAGGAAGTCGAGGACAAGGCGGGGGATGAAATGCAGGAGGAAGTCGAGGAGAATGCGGAGGATGAAAAGCAAGAGGAGGTCGGTCCAGAGGCGAAGTAGAAGATTGTCTCATCATTAGTGAAAAATGTGCAAAGTATGAGGGATCGCAGACCGAAAAAGTTGGACCTGGATTACACTACACAGAAGACGTCCCCGAGAATGGATAGAAAAAGAAGGCGAGGCGGGACATTACAAGAACCGGGAAGAGGGACATCACAAGTACCGGTACGACGTCTACTACATTATGATTAATTATTCAAAATGTAATTAATTAATTGAATAGGCTAATATGGTATTATTGAATTTTGCAGTTTGAAATGAATGACTTGGACTCAGCATCTAGTGGGGATGAGGCCTTTGCGCCCCACAAGGGGAGACGGGATTGGTCCGGGCGTGATGAAGTTGATGAAGCAAGGAGGCAACTACTCGATAGGTTCATTGACGGCAAGTTGAAATGGTAAATAATAATAATATGTCTGGTATTATTGGTTTCCAATAAAACTCATTACCTTTCTATGGCCTTGATTGTGTTCTATATCTTGATTATGTAGGAAGATTGTGTGGGAGGGGCCGGGCGTTTCTGTGCATGTATCAGATGCAGTTAAGCTGCTTACGAACTAGCCCCTATCTGGTGCTATCATCGATGCCTGCCTACAAGTATTTGAGTCGGACTTTCACCATACGTTGTACGAGTTCCCTTGTCGTGCGGTCTTCTTGAGCACGTTGATCACGGTGAGTGTATTTATTATATAATGTAGTTGATTGTTTACTAAGTGTTTATTAATTGGGTAACTTAATTTGCGTTAGCAAAATATTGAGAATGTGATGCACGCACACTACCCAATAGACAAGATGAATTGGACCGAGCCTGAGTGCAAGGAATTCTAAAGCGTATGGTGGGGTTTCGTGGGGAGCAGATACGCAAGATTAAGGGGTTGAAGGCTTCAAGACAAATAAAGTACATCGTGTGCCCGATAAATGACGCAGCACTTTATCATCGGTACATGGTTGTCTTGGATGTAGAGGTTGGCGTGGTCTATGGACTGAATTCATTAAATTGGACTGATGCCCAAATGAAGACGAGGAGAAAGAAAATTGTAAGTTCACTTCAATCGTAAAATAGTGTATAGATTCGTTTGATCCAAAGTTTAATTAATTGTATTGTGTTGTGCATTTTTTCGTAGGTAAATTTTTTAACAGCGTGTTGCAATATGTGGGGCATAAGAATGTCCCCGGACATCGTAGACAAAGTTTGTAGGAAACAAAGGGAGGGTTCCATGGATTGTGGTGTGCACGTAGTCCTATGGAGCGAGGCCTATGCACGAGACAACCCCGACTTTTGGAATGAAGTTAAAGACATGTCCATGCAACGAATGAGAGCATATTATGCATACGCAATTCTAACGGACGGGTGTGGCTTGAAGTTAATTTGATCACTTGAATTTCTTGTCTATTGAAGTGTGTGTATAGTACATTTGGAAGTTTTTGGATGAATTTTATTTGGATTATTTGGCATGTGGAGATGATCCCGTGTATGAAATTGAATTTGATATGGAATTATGGTATTTGAACTTGCTTTCAATACATGTTAGCCTATGAATATTGTGATATGTGGTAAAGAACTGTTCCATTATTGTGGTAACACTGGTAGTAGATGTGGTATAAATTTAGAATATTACACAATTGTTGCACGGACGGCTAATAGGACGGTCATTAAAACCGTCCTATATGGTGAAATTTGAAAATTCTTGAGCGGACGGTGCAATGGACGGTATGAAAACCGTCCTACGACAGTCCCAGCATGAGTTCCAATTCCAGGGTTCTTGATACGGGTAGGGGACGGTCCTCGTAGACCGTCCAAAAACTCCAAGGATCGTCCGGGCACAATACAGGGTAGGGGACGGTGACTTGGACGGTTTCCCGGACCGTCTTGTGCCCGTCCCACATCAAGACATAATACAGGGTCAGACGGATGGTGACTCGTACGGTTCTGGAAACCGTCCTACTAGGCGTCCGCACATCAGCCTACTATATTTTAATAAACTACAAAAAAAAAAAACATGGTAAGGGCATTCATTGAACATGGTAAAGAACAAATAATGTGGTAAAACACCTCTTATATAAATGGTAAAAATATGTTGAGCATTGGTAAAATTGTCATATGGTGTGTGGTAAACAACCATGATTTAGAGTGGTAAAATACACAGGAATATTGGTAAAGAACAAAAAAAAACATATTGTAAAGCATAAATACAAATTTGGTAAAAACATGGGAAGCCTTGGTAAAATAATTATATAGTGGGTGGTAAACCTTTATATATTTTTTTGTGGTAAAATACACCTTAAAGTTTAAACACTATAAGGACGGTCCTGGCAGTACTCGGACGGTCCGTCCTCACGTCGTCTGTATTGCACTGGTGTCTAATGCGGAAGAACGGTCAAGCGGATGGTTTCTAGGACCGTCCTTCTAACCGTTCTTGCCACAGACCAAAAAAAAAAAAAATGATTTCGTTCATTTTCTTCACATGCATTCCTTCATTCTCATCTCTGATATTTGCATTCATTTACATCCATGATATTGCCATATACACGTCTAATCCAAACCACAATGCATTTAAAAAATTACCAGAAATACCAAGTTCATTATACAGGTACAAGCATAGAAAATTTAATACGTTAAGATGAAAACCCATACGTAGTCACGAAAATGAGATTCGAACATTATATTTCAATCCTAAACATATGAAAGCAGAAAAGGCAACACGAAACGACATCATCCATTACAAATTCAAAAAACAGAAGCAAAGCAACATAACAACCTCAAAGGGACATCCTAAAGACGACAAGTCTGACAATACTTAACATGTCACAACCAAAGCCATCATAAACGCGCAAACATCAAACCATATCGTCGGGGTGGAAACGGGCTAGATCAGGACCATCTGGGTCCCTTCGATACAAGGAAGTTCTAATGTCTATGATATCTTTATGAACTTCATTTATCCGTCCGTCCAATTGTACCTGCATCTCATTGAGGCGGTTGTCAAAATGATCCTGCATGTGTGTGACCCGACCATCTATATGAACGCGCATATCCTGGAACATCCTGCCGAGCTCGGTGTAATCAAACGTTCCTTGGTGCACATGCAATATCGGAGGGGGCATGAGGGCGGGTTGATTCGCTTCCATCGCCTCTTGTTGAGCACCTTAGGCAGCCCCTTCAGGTGGTGGTGGTGGAGGAGTTGGTGCTCGTGCTTCTGGGACATGTAGAATTAAACCCCGGTCATCGTCTGCATTTATTGTGGCAGGAACAACTTTTCCACTTTGAATCTCGGCTCGTCATTCAGTAAACTTGTGCACTTTGAATGATCCCATAGGCGGCAACCTCTCCTCGGTTCTGATGATTTCCACACCGGCTTCCACACACATCCTCCAAATCAAATGTATATGCGTGATGGCGAGAGATGAATCAATTGTTATTTGTTTCATGTGCTGTTTGATCAACGACCCCACATTAATCGTGCCGCCAAATGCCAAGTGATGAATCATATCGAAAGCTTCGCGGGTGATAAAATTCTCGAGGACGGTAGGTCTAATACGCCCATTCCAAACACAAGCTACGAACTTCCACTGAGGATCCAAGCACTTCGTCCGGAGTTCTTTGTTGTTTTTAGGGTTTAGTAGAACTTCCCCTTTCGTACAAAGTACAGCCCAATTTGGTACGACAGGCACCTCGTCTAGGGGGGTCCGGATAATCCCTTGGTTTGGTAGGCCGAGGTGCTGATTGATGGCTGCTGATGAAAAATCAACTGTTTTCTCACGAACAAAGACTTCTGACATGCTAGGAGCATCCGGTATATTGGCATACACTTCCAATGCTAGTTCGGCTGGTGCAGTACCTTCCGGTTGGACTGCAAGATTACCCCAACCCCACAGATCCACAAGTGGTGCCACTCTATCATCCAACAAATGCTCCTCTCTAAATGTCTGTTCACCCACATATGCCCGCTGGCCATGCATGGTGTAGTATCTTTCTTGGGCACCAGCAATCGCGAATCTTTTCCTGTTAAGTTTATAAACAGGCCTCTGTGGCCTCTATCCCATCCTAGTTGTTGCAGTCGGTTCATCACCCTCATCTCCACGTCGTGTGCGTTTGGGGGCCATCAACCAAGCGAGAAACAACAATGTCTGAAGGAGCCCCATGATTCTACAATATAAACTTGTATGAGGAGATATACATAGCATTCTAAGAGACGATATATAAAATAGACAATTATTCGAACACCATACGTGCACAATGAACAAGTACGAGTTATAACATAGTTGAATGCTACAAAATGCTCAAATTCACCCAAAATTGTTTCTGCATATAATTATTTCTCATGGGTAGATGAAATTATACAAAACACACAGTAATCCCTACAATTTTATGTCTTCTATATCACAATCCAAACCATTTGGTAAAAACCCGTAACTTTTTTGAAAAAAAATGGAGGAGACCGCCCAGAAACACGATAAATATGTGTTCACATACACGACAATGTGTATGTGTTCACATACACAGTAATATTTAGTTTTATAATTAAATTAAATATTGAATAAGATTTCAAAATTTTTAATTAATTTTTTTATTTTTAAAAAATACTGTTTAATTAAAAGTTTAGTTTTCAAAATTTTGTATTTAAACTTTTTTGGTGGGATGCATTTGGAACGTTCCTGATTCACCGTCCTGTTCACTGTCCTCCGTTCCCCACAACACTTAAATTACTTAATTCACGCGTTACTAACGACCATCTTTATGTGTTACCACGTTTCTTCATAAGTTTACCATCTTTACATTGTTCAGTTACAACATAGATGAGGATTGGTGTACCACATTTCAGAATATATACTTTTTTCATGCGGTATAATGGTGCTATCAATAAAACCACATCAATAACTCACACATATGTTTACCACGAGTCATTAGATTTTGGTAGAAATATCATAGTTACGGACGTTGGCTATCCTCTACCCAAATTAGTGAAACAAGTAACCATATTCGACCCAAGAGCCTTAACATGCTCCATAATAATACTTATGTATAATATCATGAGTATACATTCGTTTCGAAAGTAAACAAATAAACCATTTTTATTATAATAAACAAATAAACAAGTAAACAAATAAATAATATATATACAAATAAACAAATAAATAAATAAATATATATTATCATAAATAAATAAATAAACAAACAAATAAATAAATATATACAATTAAAGAGAAAAAACTATGTTTACAAAGTATGGTAATATATAAATTACCAAATAAACCATTTTTACTACAATAAACAAATAAAAAAGTAAACAAATAAATAATATATATACAAATAAATAAATAAATATATTACCATAAATACATAAACAAATAAATAAATAAATATATACAATTAAAAAGAAAAAATTATGTTTACAAAGTATGGTAATATATAAATTACCATAAACCATGTAATCTTTACCATGTGTTATATATACAATTACGATAAACGTTGTTATCATTACCACGTGTAAGTATGTGATCTTTACCACGTGTAATATTCTTCATTTACCACAAACCATCTTAATCTTACCACAATACTTCATGTGATTTACCACAGTCGTTGATTTACCATGCCTTATGTAAATAATTTACCATATAACTTAGTTGTTTTACCACAATATTATGTACGATCTACCAAATAAAATAACATACTTTTTGCACACAAGCACCGTCCATCCACCAACCTGTCTCTCACACTCTGTTTTCCAAAATTCCCCGCACGGCCAACGGGACGGTCGTCCACTCACTCCCAGGACCGTCCCAACACTCATGTTTGACACAGGACGTACGTGACGGTCCAAGAACGGTTCCGGAAACCGTCCCACTTACCGTCCTCATCTACAGACTTGAACAAGTAGGGTGACACGGTCACCTGATGGTCCACAAAGACCGTCCCTTCGAGGTGAATGGCTCACACGGTCCTGGGGGATGAGCGGACGGCCATCCCGTTGGCCGTCAATAATACTTTACCATACATGTGATATGGATTTACCATATTATTACTTACCACTTTACCACGTTAGGAATTGCTACTTTACCAAGTTCTGTGTTTACTGTCACCATAATTTCATTATCAAACCACAACATACCAACATGCATCATCACATAGAACCATAAGCCAACAAAAAGAATATAATCCAACATCCTGAACTTCAACTTCCAATAAGTCCACATTGCACTTGCAAATTTAAACCAGACAATATATGGCAATCAAGTGTTTGTGCTTCAATTAACCAACAAAAAATGGACATGCCCACATAACCTACTTAGAAACTCTAAAAACTCACGGGTTCTTGCACGTACGTGTGTTGTGGCCGGGCAAACCACATAAACCACATGTCCCACGATCCCCACTGGTTTCGGAGGGGATGCGTTTTGTTTTCCTTCGCCCCGGTTGCGAATGCACGTCGGCTGATTGAACTGTGTCGGTCGCCACCACCGTTGGTTCTTCCTCGTGTATCATAGATATGGGATAGATAGAACCTCCGTACGCCTTACGAAACATTTGAACACTGTAGTAAGGATCCACGTACTCGTAGGTAGAGATGTGCATGTCCGAAATGCAAATAATGGCGTGGGCACATGGATAACCACGGATTTGCCATTGTTTACACGAGCACTCCCGTTTGTTGAGATCAACTATCATCCTCACCACCCCCTCCCGCACCTCGTACAATCCCGCCGTCGACCTAACACATATCAATAATCTCGACTTGTCCAAATTGGCTTGTAGTTTCCTTTCTATTCTAGGACACGTATCTTTGAACTATCCCGCCGACTCCTGTCCTCTATCACACATCATTGTCATAACTTGCAATCTTATCAAATCCACCATGGCAGCGAGTGGCAAACCTCCAGCAATTTTTATCCATGAGTTCCAACTCTCAACCACATTATTGTTTCACACTCCCCATCTCATTCCCGGGAAGAATGCATTGGCCCACCGTTCCGGACGGGAACGTGCAATGAATTGCTTGGCCGGTTCCTTAAATGCATCCAATATCTTCTTCATGTATTTTTCATAGTCGGATACATGGACGGATTTTGCGGCCAAATCGAAAATGTTAGCCCATTTCTTCTTATTGTGCACAGGATATGAAGACAACACCTGTGACATCAAGTACACCTCATGCATCAAATAAACCATTCAATTCAATAAGAATCACGAGTTACTACGATATTTTAAAATGAGATACGTACATCTGTTTTAAAATTCTCTATTAAATGACGTAGACATATTGCATGCAAACTTTGTGGGAATACATCCCTTTTGCGTTTAGAAGCCCCGGGTGCCTATCCATGAACAAAACAAGCTTCTCAAAATCGAAGTCCTCTCTTTGCGCTTCAATGGCTCCACGCAATTTTCGACAAAACCATCCCCAGCTCTCGTTGGTCTCACCATTGACAACTACAAAACATTGAAAATTAAATACCATATAAACTTGTGTATGCATAAGTAACAAAATATTTATTCATAAACAAAAAGCGCACGTGCAAATGCGACGGTGAATATGCCATTGTTCCCGTCTTGACCTATGGCCGCAAGCACATGTCCTTTCCACTTTGTCCTCATGTGTGTGCAGTCAAGAAACAAAATTGGACGGCATCCAACCAAGAATCCCCGCATGCACGCGCCCAAGCAAATAAAGGTCCGGTGGAACTTGTTTGTGTCGGGGAATATCTCAAAGTCAGCAATAGTACTGGGATTCGAATCCCTCAAGGCTTGGCACATACCCTTTAGTCTATTGAATGAATCCTTGTCTTTCCCATGTATTTCTCTCAATGCTATTTCTTTTCACATCCAACCTTTATGATAGGGTATATCGACGCCATAACCAATCTTTATATCATCAATCGCTTGTCTTGCCCTATATGCCGGTGAGATTCTCACCTCATCCATAATCATACTAGCGACCCAGTTAGATGTGGCTTGTGGATGATTAGTATCCATTATACGGTCAACTTCACAAGTATGTTGTAGGGTACAAGTCCGAATGCCGAATTTCTTTTCCGATGTATGATATGATGCATATACACGCCACCCACATCCTTCCACCGTACATCTCGCGATAACCTTGTTCTTCCCATTCTTCACGTATCTAAACCCTTTCTTTGTGACAACGCAATATGTCCTCAGAACCCGACGAAAATTCTCAACATTTTCAAATGTTGCCCTTTTCCTTCAATGCGCTCAATGCCTCCGGAGCGTCCACCCAAAGCCTATCTCTCACCAAAGCCATTTCATTCGGGCTTTCAAAATCGCATGCATCTTCCACCCTACAAGACGATTCCTTTTTCATTCTACCCATTGTTAACTTCCCTAAATGAATTATACAAAAAAAGCATACAACAAATCATACCTTCTCCTATTCTCCGGCGACCCCTTCGACGTGGCTATCACATTGCACAAATGTACACTTGTTAGCATGTGATATTGAATCATCAATTTAATGTCATTGTCCGTTCTTATTGTTACAAGCAACTTGTCGCAGGGGGCTTCATATTTCAGATTGTATAATAGAGGATCAAAATCTGGCCATCGCTCTATGATCGCCATATGCACGTCATTCACCGTAGTCTCATTGTTTATAGAAATTGGGTACTTCTCACCATTATATTGACAAATACCGAGAAGGCTAAAGCTACTACTAGTGCTCATTCTCTTTTCTGCAAAATGCAAACAAAACAATATTACCATGATTTCTCAAACCATTACATAATATCTTCACTACAATATAACATAATATCACATTCTATCCCAAACCATTACATAATAAGTAATGTAGATACACAGACACAAATAAACAGGCTAATGAAACAAAGAAATATTCCACTCTCTCCTGAACAAGCAGTGAAACACAACACAACAAAAATAACCAAATAAACAACATTGGGCCCCTTACTCCAATAAACCCTAGCTCGGATTCTTTCGCCTAAGCTATGCTTCCACCTGCTCCTTGCCGTCGTCCACCATGCTCCAGCGTACACAGCCGTCCACCACCGACTTCTACAGTGCAGGCACAATCGCGGGAACGAAGAGGAGGGCAGAAGAAATAGCGATTTAATTGAGTAACGTTAGGAAATAAGGATACGAGGGTATATTTGTATTTTCCATTCCAAGAGGGTCTTTTTGTATTTTCCCAGTTGTGATTAGATTAGTTAAATTATATTTGATTAACTAATACTAATATGGGTCCTATATTGAGATATGTTTGGGAATGGGGTCCTTAACTCAAATATATGTTTGTGGGAGGTCTCTCCCTCTAAGTGCCCCTAAATTGAATTGGAGGAGTCAAGCTATGGCCCAATACGATTAAAAGCCCAATTGAAGCAAGTCTCAGCCCATAAGGAAATATGGGAGCAGCAAGCCCAATTCGGCTATTATCCAATTGATGAAAGGCCCAACAGTAATCCAACTGTTCTTCATTTAACCAAGCACAATTCAACTTCATTCATTCATATTAAGCTGGTGGGTCCCACAGGCAATACATCTTCCGTTCAAACTCCGGCAGTCAAGAGGTACCCCGTCGGAAGTCATCACTCAACTTCCGATCACCATCTTCACTCTTCAAGCTCCCGGCAGCTCAGTCATCTTCACCGCCGTCGTTATCTCATCTCCTCCATTGCACAACTCTTCATCTTCATCGTCCCCGAGCTCGCCGCAAAGAGCCAAAGACCACGATCAGCAGTCATCCTCTCTTTCATCATATCAGCTTTCCAGTCACCTTCTCCGTCGGCATCGTCTTCTCGTCACTATCTCCGGCGAGCTCCAAATCCGACGAGCAAGTCAAGAAAACCCTCGAATTCTCTCTCCATCGCCGGTACTGTCACCATCAACGTCATCCGCTGCCACCGCCACTGCCCGTTCAACATCCGCCATCGCCCATCATCATCGTCCCAACTCGTCATCACCACCAGCGTGCCTTATCCCTACGGACAGCCATGGCCGCAAGCCCTCAAGGGTGGAGAAGAAAGCCTCGCCGCCGCAAGAGAGAGTTACGTCGAGGAGATGGGTCCCGTCGCAAGCCGTGTCATCTCTGCGTCGCCAAGGTCTCACGACGTAAGTTTCGAATGTTTCGCGACGTAGCTTCCAAAATGGTGTCACATAAGTTTCAAAGGGTTTCGCGACGTAAGCAGGGAAGCCCCCATTCTTCAATTTCAAATTTTGTAGCACAAATCTATGGAAGGGGCCAGGACCGGAGGACCCGCAGAAACAATGATATTAAATCCTTCCTTAGGGACCTCGAGCTCCCGTCCCTTATTACGGCGCCAACCTCATCTTGGTGTCTCACGTCGTCCCTTGCTGCCTAGCGACGTAAATTTCAACTTTCAACACCAGTTTAATTTTATTTAGGGTTGTTTAATTTCATGTATTTGGCTATGAATTTGAGGACTCTATGTATATGTGTTCCCCTCATTTTGTAAGACATCTTTTGCTTAATATTATTTGAGAATATCTCTCTCTTTTATTTTCAAAAGATCATTGAGAGTTTGAGCTAAGTGCATTATTTTGGTTTCTTGAAGCAATTCCAAAATAGTTTTATCTTGCTTTGGGGATTTGGAAGAGGTGGGGAAACAAAGTTTTTACACCTCAATATTTCATCCTTTTTGAGGAGCTTCAATATCCCCTTTGTATTTTTCTTGTTTCATCCACCATTTGGCAACACTTGCCATTTGATAATATTTTTCTCTTATTTACAAGTCGATAACAACTTCGATACGGGTTGATCCATGCCAATATTATTATAAGTATATATTTGAAAAAAAATAGTCGAGTTCTGTCTTATTAGATTCGTCTAATCGTATAATTTTTTGGTAAATAATCGGGTGTCCCCAGGCTACATTGGACTAGAGCTGTCAATTTGGGCCGGGCCCATTGGACTGGCCGGCCCGCAAGGTAAAAAGTGCGGGGCCGGCTAGAATTTTTAAGGCCCATTTAAATACGTATACGGGCCTAAACGGGCCTGACCTGCGGCGGGACGGGCCGGCCTGCGGGCGTGTCCTTTTGTTTTGAAACTCCTTGTACTATCTATTTAATGTTAACTAATAATATTTTGTTAATTCAAAGTTGCTAGCTCGTCGCAAAGCTGCAAAAATAGATATTAGTCCTACGTCACAAACAAGAATAAATGTAGTGTGGTGAGTAGGGTCGTCTCCCAAGGGATGCAAACAAGGATTCAACAAATTGATTAGTTATAAAATATATATATATATATATATAGATATAAAAAGGGGGGATTTTTCCAAATCAACTAATCCTAATAAAATAAGAAAATCAAGAACTAAGCTAAGAATGCAAAAGACAAATTTCTCAAACTCCAATAATCAAGAAATCTAGCTTGGGCATGCATTTTCATTTGGGACATAAGAATCGATCATCAACCAAAAACAATGTTCATTCATTCAATGGATAAATTGGTTATAATTGCTCAACACGCGTTCACAATCAACTTTTCCATACTTTATCGTTATCCAAGGTACGACCATTAGCTAATTCCCTAATTGAAAGAGAATCCTAGGTACGACCATAGGATTTACAACTTGAATAGCATTACACCCAAGAAAAGCCCAATTCAATATAACAAAATTTCTACGATGACATGTTCAATATTGATTCCAATTTCCCCTAGAGGGTTCTCCTCTAGTTTACTACTCTAATTGAATTCCAACACAATTACGGATGAAGAAACTCAATATAGCAATGAATTCTTAAACTAACATGTGGCCACAAATATTAATTCAATAATTCTAATCTTGCAATGTAGAGAAATTGGAAATACCCATGACAAAATGAACATTCAAATTAAACCAAAATCAAGGTATCACAATTCCATATCCCAAAATCAATTCAAATACCAAGCTAGACAAAATATCTACTCACAGTTCATAACAACTCCAACAAAATAAGGAAGATTCAACATCTCTAATCAAGCCAAACTTTCGAACAAGAAATTCACCACAATTAATAGCCAAAGGTTGCCAGGCGGTTGCTGCTCCACTGTCCAGATTTGCTGCTGCTTATTGGTTGTCTATACTTTGCTATTTCTGTCTAGGTTCGCAATTGCTAGTGCCTCCCATTGTGGCTGCTGTCCGGTAGAGGGATTGAATGAATATAGATGAAAGTTGTGGAGCACTTGCTGGAAGAATGATTCGAATTGGAGTGCAGAGTTATATGGAAAATCTGGAATTTTCTTGTCTGCTTTTGTTTGAAATCTGTCTCTGAAAAATCTGTCTGTGCGTCTCTGTGTATGCGTGTCTGGAATCTCCCTTCTTCCAATTTATAGAACCCCAATGCAGTAGAAACCTTCTCCATCTGTAATACCCGAGAATTTTCCAACATAAAATAAAATAATAATTAAATAAATAAATAATAAATAAAATAAATACTATAAATAAATAAACAAATCCAGCAAATAAAAGAAATAAATAAAGATAAGGAAATGAGAAATGAGATTTTTACTTAAAAAGGAATTAAAGGAATTTAATAAAAGGATGGATAAATGGTACACCAAAACCCGATACTAATGAACTCGAGTATTCGAGTCCAAAACATCCGATTAGACTGAGAATAAAATTAGAGAGAAAGTATGAACCCGAATATACCCCGAAAATCGGAATTCGGGAGCATAGAGGGATAGAAACCCGAAAGAGAGGCGGAAAAGCACGACGGATCGCACGACCCGCCCGGACCGAAGTCCCGGCGAAGTCGGCGCGGTGGCCGCGCGGTGAAGTGGCTTTAGCGCGCCACGACCACGCCACTTCACAGATTCGTTTGTTGCGTGAATCTCTCGCCCGAACGCGGATTTTTCGACTTTCGGTTGAACATCTCTCGACTCCAGACCTTTAGGTCGGTCATGGACGCCCTAGGGATTGAGAATTCTATAAATAAGCCCCTTGGGAGCCCCAAACAAGTTTACAAAACCCTACAATCTTCTATACGTTCGAAACCCTAAATTCGGAGTCGACGGAAAGCACCAAACGGAGGCAGCAGCTTTGGACGAAAATCCAAGGTCTCCAAACGTTGTGGTAAGCTCTAGTCCAATAAATCTTTTCACGTTTCAATCCGAAAACGGATTCTAACTTCGGTTCTTTTCTTTCTAAACCCCGTATCGAATCTAGATCGTAGAACCCGACGAACGGAGAGGAGGAACGGTGATCTGGAAGCCACGCCTCCGAACTAGACATCCCCGACGTTCATAGACACTGTAAGTTAACCTTACATGGTTTTGGGAGATGTTAAAACATTCGAAACTTAAAAGATTCAACAAGAACCATAAATCTGTCCACTTTTGTTTTTCTACCGACGCAACAGATTTGGTGAATTTTTCCGACCCTTAAAACGAACTCAAACGGAAAAACTTAAAACACGAAAAACGTTCCTAAGACTTAGACCTAGCTACTGTAAAAATTTGGGAATTTTTGGAGTTGATTTGATATGTGAAAACCCGTTGAAACCGAACTGTTTGATTCTAGATCTCGAAATCTTGGACAGAACTTAGGAATGATCTTGATCACATTTTTGACATAGGATCTAGGCTGTTTTAGATCTTTGGCCAAACATGAAAGTTGTAGATAAATGTCGTAAGATGATCCCTGTCAAATTTCATTAAATTTGGAGTTGAATTGATATGGTAGAATTTGAGATCTTTAAACTGTGGTGCATTAAACTCGGACAGATTTCTTCCTATGCGAAAATTGGCGATTTTGACCTACTTAGGTATATCGGATTGAAAAAGTTAAAACACGAAAGTTGTAGATCTTGATGTTTCCGAGTCAGATATGAAATTTTGGAATTTTTGGAATTAAATCTGATTTTAGACGAATTTTGGAGTAAACTGTGATTTGCCGAAACGAAATCTTGAAATCTTGTTGAAACATGGAATTAACCTTTAGGCTTGAAACGAATTGAGATATTATTTCTAAATTAATACAATGGAAGGCAGATTTTAAAAACCAAATCCCCTTACAAACTTGATAAATTAAAATTAGGGGTGAGTGCTCTGCAGGGTGCCCCCTAACGATTCACTTCGTGCCGTAATGGACGATGGTGACCCCGCGCGCTAAATTTGAGATATGGATTGCCTAAACGGCGAAACTTAGAGCCTACACTCTCGTGAATATCCGTATGGGTTTCCCGAGGCTCCGGAGTGGTACTGGGTATGGCTGATACGGTTGCGGCCGCCGGGCTACCGGCTAAACTTGTTGACATCGCGATGCTATCGTGAAACTTTGAAATACCAAATCGGGAATGTAATGGGGATTCTAAATTAAATTAAATTAGATTAAATTATGTTGTTGTCCAATTAAATTATTTAAATGCTTTATTTAAATTATGGCTTTGTGATTAAACCATGTGATATGTGTTATTAAATAGAGCCCTGAGATAATTTAGGCTATTGGATACTTGATTAGATTAAATTGTATATTATGTTATTATCATGCTTTTGATAAATTATTAAATTAATGGCTTTTAAACCCTACGATCATGCATGTGTTAACTTACTCAGCAATTTTGCTGACCAAAACCATTTTTATTCCTTTCTTTACAGAATATGTGGAATGAGCATGTGTGAGCACGAATCATGCATGGGATTTTGGGGATTGTTATTTTGCTTTTAAATTCCGTACTTAGACTATATTATGAACGGGCCTGTTTAACCCGAGTTTTGGCCATGTCGGCCCTTGTTATATTTTCCGCTGCGATACTGTACTAAACTAAATATTTCCGCTGCGCTATGCTATTATTATTTTCGAATTATATTGTACGGGCTATTTTGAATGCTTTAAATGTTTTAAATACTGAAAGACCTAGCATTGCATCTCTTTAGTAAGCTCGGAGAAACCGTGTCTTACTAGGGAGATGTGGCGGTGACATCCCGACCTGGGTAAAAAAAAACCGGGGTGTTACACCATCCTTGCCTCTCCACTTCAGAAGTTGTTGCCTAATTTTGGTGGTGTTGAGATCGTGTCTCTTTTTTCCAATCTGCAGGTTGGACTTCTTCCTCACCAAGGTGTAAAATATGAGATCCCCTTTGCTATTTGGTGCCCCAATTTGTTCAGAGTTCAATTTGATATCCCAGGGCTTTTTTTTTTTTGCAAATTTTGATACTTGTCACGAGGACCCCACAGCTGCGTATCTGTCCTTATGCGTGGCCACGCCTAACACATCAAAATGGGCTGTCCAAAGTGACAAATTCCACCATTCCTACAATATCAAGATTTCCACAAGTTAAACCAATCTAGGCTATTTTTATCATCTTTTTCACAAAATTTAAGTTGACATATGTACAAGAATATCATCAAATACAACATATATCAACTCCCCCACACCTAATCCATGCTTGTCCTCAAGCATATATCAAAACCAAATATCAAAAGTGCATGCCAAACCAAGTATCATTCAACCATGTCAAAGTTTCATCAAAATCAAGGTATGCAAAGCCAACTATCCTCACAAAATGGGAAAATATAAGAAGAGATCACTCACCCTCAAGTGTCTAGGCTAGAAATCACTCCATACGCATAGAGAACTATCAATCCCATAGGCTTGCTATCAAATCACAGTAAATTCACATCTCAAATAAGAACATGATGCTCATAATCAAAGGGTCTTTATTAGGGTTGTAGCGGGGCTAAGGTTGGGGTAGGAAAATATGGAATATGTAGGTTAAAAGGAATTGAGGAGATTGTCTAACCATCAAAACATGCTACGAAACATAAGTTGCACAAATTCTCTTTGACATCAATGATCATGCTGCTCTCAAGATAAAGAATTACAACTTGCAGCTATAACACAAACATGTCTTCCTCTCTCTTTTTTTTTCTTTTTTTTTCTTTCTTTTTCTTTTTTTTTTTGGTGGCTTTCAATAGCTTGGTACGTTTATTAGAGGAATTCCATTGTCTGAAAATTGCAGACAGAACTTCAACTCTTTGTCCATAACACTCCGGTCAGAGGAACACATTCCAAGCTATTTATTTCCACTGCCCTGGTATTTTTTTTTCATATTTTTTTTCACAGGGCTTTTCTTCTTTTTTTTTTCTTAGAGAGAGGCAGTACCATTACATCGGATACAAAGACTCAATCAACTCACATCAAGTGCAACCTCTAAACAAAATCACATGTAATGATGTTTAAACAAATTTCCTCATGTTCCTAGGGTTCAAATAAGTGTATGGCCATAATCAAAGAAAAATGTCTCATAAGCTAAGGGGTTAAACATGAACCAAGAAAAATGGATATATCATCAATAGGCTCAACGTGGTTCACTAGGGGATAAGCATGGGTCAAGGGAAAAACAAAGCCAAAATAGGGTAATCCTAGTGCCCTTATCATTTTATTTGCATCAAGTTCAAAAATGAGAGTAGAATCAACTATGTATAATCAAGCAAGTTCTAGAAAATCAAGTCTCATGTGTTTCACACAACAAAAATTTGAGCAAATATGTGATGTGTATATATTTTTCTTTTTCTTGCTCAAAGAGACTCAAATAGCTCACTTAGGGTTAAATGATAGAAAACTAAACATACCTCTTGACTAAAAACATGGCAAACTCTAAAAAATTCAAGCAATGCACCAAAGAACTTGGCAAGATAAAAACAAGAGGACAAGCTAGGAAGTTCAAAAATTCATAATCATATGTAAGCATAACCTAAAAACCCCCCCACACTTAAAACATGCAATGTCCCTATTGCAAAATAAAAATGAAATTAAGAGGAGATAGGACTTCCCTGAATTAGGTGGAGGCGCCCGCGGGGCCTAATGTCGGGCCCGGAGGATCTCTAAAATAGAGTCCATCTTTGCTTCAAGGCGAGCCTGAGATTCTGTCAATGTAGCCTGAGAGTATGCGGCCAATTCTTGTTTGAGCTCGTGGACAGCCACGTGTAAAAAGGGGCCCAGTGGAGCACCCGAGGAGGATGGGCTGGTGGAATCAGTGGAAGGCAATGATGGGACATCCTCATCCTCTGCACCGTATTCAGGAGGCTCCCCAGACAGGGCCTCAGAGGCAACAAAGGCAGTGGCTGCTCTATGTGACGGGGTAGGGCCAGTAGTCAATGTGTAGTTGTCTCCATCTTTGACAATCATTCCCATTTTGTGGAGAGAAGGTATGTTCAAAAGCTCCATGGGTGCAGCTCTATGCAACTGCCAGGGAGAAATAGAAGCATCATCAGTACCACGTAATACGCCTAAGCTAAGAGCAAGGGCAGTTACAAAAGGGGCTCCAACCAAGGCCCGCTTTCTCCGAACCACCTCCCCGAAAGTAATAGCTAAAAAATAACCAAGATTAAGTCGAACTCCCTGTTTCATGCACCAAAGGAAGTAGAATTCAGTCTTGGTGACGATATTGTCAGTGTCCTTCCGGCCGGAGAGGGTCGCAACAAAGAATTTGTGTAGATATCGGAGGGCCGGATCTTTTAAAGACTTGGCAAAGCCGTTTTTAAGAAACCTTTCGGCAGGAGCCCAAGTAAACTGTCCCCACAATCTTGCAAAATTACTAGCAAAAGGGTCAATGTAATTACATGCCGATGTAACAAAAGCTTCACTTTCCATTTCCTCAGTAGAAATAATTCCCAAATGATGATTAAACTCGGCCAAGGAAAGCTGAAATGGCTTCCCTAGTAGCCGAAATTTAACCACATTTGGGTGTAAGACATCAAAAAGTTTAGGTGGATGCTCGAATGTAAAAGTAGAGTAAAACTCACGACTTAGTTCATTAAAGCTGTCATTTTCAAAAGTCATGAGTGTGTCCCATCCTATTCGTGAGAGATAAGTGGAGACAGCATCCTTAAGACCCAATTTTTCAAGTGTGGGAGAGTGAATGGCCTTACCGGGATACACGTCTCGTGTGGCAATGGAGTTATACCTCCTTTGCTCCTTAGCAGTGAAGGAGTCGAGACGTCCACCGACATGAGATGGAGGGAGCACTTGTGTCGCGGACCGTACCCTTGCCCGGGATGTGGTGGGTGCTCCTGATGATGGATGAAGGGGAATGACGACCGCAGTAGTGGAAGTAGAGGCCTGAGTTGCCTTTTTCTGTGGTTTCGTTCCCTTCTTGGCAGAGGGTTTGGCGACCCCTTTTGAAGTAGTTGCCAAAGCAGTCTTTTTGGATCGGGTAGCCAGGGTGTTGGTTCTCCCCATTGGTAGATTCCTGCACGTAGAAATTTCCACAAACACCCAAGTAGCAACAAAAATAGAACAATCGAATACCCCAAGACTCAATCACATGTCAAAGTATTTAGAAATACAGACTCGCCTATGGCAACCAATTTCATTCACAGTGTGCACAGTTCAAGCAATCCTAACTACGCATATCATCTTGATTTACACAAATCGCCAATAGATTCAATCAAATGTAGCCAATACTCTATTCCATTTCTGAACACAATATTTCCAAATCACGAAACATATACCAAGAGCAATGTACACAACTCAATCCCAATTATGACACGAAAGCAGACACAAAATTTCAGATTAAGTGCAACATAGATAGAGTTCCAGACACTCAATATCAAACGAAACCTGGGGAAATATTGGGAAGAATTGCAACAGAGAATTAACTTGATTAGGCAAGCACTCGGAAGGGTATAGGGAACCCTAGCAGCGGCGGCGGACAGAGGGCAGCGCTGGTGGTGTGCGGCGGCGCTGGGCGCTGGAGGACAGGGGCGGCGAAACAGGGGGAGGAGAAAGGGGGTGGTGCGGCGCGGACTGGAAGGAGAGGAGGAAGGGCGGCGGCGCGGCGGCTATTGGTGGAGGGCTGCGACGTCTTGTTCGGGCGAGACAGGGGCTGGCGCAACAAGGGGCAGCGCGGCGTGGTCGAGAGGAGGCAGTGGCGGCGGCGCGGCTGCTGGGTAGGGAGAGAGGGCCGGCGGTGGCGGCGGCGCCTGGGCAGGGAGGCGGCGCGAGCGAGAGGAGGAGAGGCAGCGAGAGATTGAGGAGACGAGTGGTGTGTGGTGGCTGCCGAGAGAGGTAGGGAGAAGGGGAATGAACGTGTGTTTTGTTGTTAGGGCTTGAAGTGGACTTGAATTTTAGAATTTGATTTTGCCCAATACTTTCATCAATATGCAGGCTATTTTTGTTTCTTGGGTGTGCCCACGCTTAAGAAGGAATTTTGAGCTGTCAAAAGTTTCTTCCCTTCCACAAATTTCCAGTCCATTTTGTTTCCTTGGGCGTGCCCATGCCTAAGGCATCAACTTGTTCTGCTCATCTTCTTCCCCTCATCCAAATTTCAGTGTAATTTTACACCTTGTGCGTGCCCACGCCCAAGGCTTCTAATTACTCTGTTTCTCCATCTCTTTTCCTTATGTATTCCAGTATGAATTTCGCTCTTACGCGTGCCCATGCCTAACATCAGTTTTTGCCCTGCACTCCAAAGGCTCCTGAAATCAACAAGTAAAATCCAAAACCAAAGAAAACTTTATTAGACTCGAACTAAGACTCGAAAATTCAACTAAACAAAGGGAAATTTAAATATGAAACTTGGGTTGCCTCCCAAGAAGCGCCATTCTTTATTGTCTTTGGCTAGACTTATTGTTGTCTTATCTAATTAGGCTCATAGGATTCACTTAATTCTAAGCTTTCCACCTCTTGAGTTTTGAATCCCTCATAAAAGGGCTTAAGACGATGCCCATTTATAACAAACCTTTTCTTAGTGCTCATACTCTCAATTTCCACTGCACCATAAGGAAACATATTAGTAACTAAAAATGGGCCTATCCAACGAGAACGTAATTTACCCGGAAAGAGTTTAAGTCGGGAATGATAGAGTAAAACCTTTTGGCCTACTTTAAAATCCTTTCTTAAAATATGTTGATCATGTAAATTTTTACTCTTATCCTTGTAAATCATGGAACTCTCATAAGCATCATTCCTAATTTCTTCTAGCTCTTGCAATTGCAATTTCCTATGATTTCCCGCTTCATTCAAGTTCATATTACATTGCTTCACAGCCCAATAAGCACGATGTTCAATCTCAACAGGCAAATGACAAGGCTTGCCAAAAACTAAACGAAAGGGAGACATACCAATTGGAGTTTTATACGCAGTTCTATATGCCCATAAGGCATCTTCTAACCTCAACCTCCAGTCCTTTCGGTCAGGCCTTACCAATTTCTCCAAGATTCCCTTGATTTCTCGATTAGATACCTCAGCTTGCCCATTCGTTTGAGGATGGTAGGATGTTGAAACCTTGTGAAGAATTCCATACCTGCGAAAAAGAGCTGTAATGGTTTTGTTGCAAAAGTGAGTTCCCCTATCAACAATCGCCCTTGGCATTCCAAAGCGGGTGAAAATAAATGACTTCAAAAATTCTGCAACAACCTTAGGGTCATTAGTGCGGGTGGCTGTTGCTTCCACCCACTTCGAAACATAATCAACCGCAAGTATAATGTAATAAAAACCATGTGACATTGGAAACGGGCCCATGAAATCCATGCCCCAAACATCGAATAACTCAACAAAAAGCATCGGTGTCAATGGCATTTGATCTCTAGTAGAAATATTACCTACTTTTTGACATTTTTCACAAGTTTTACAAAACATATTTGCATCTTTAAATAAAGTAGGCCAATAAAATCCGCTATCCAATACCTTCCTTGCAGTTCGTTGAACACCAAAATGACCCCCAGACTCTAATGAATGGCAAAATCTCAGAATGGATTCATACTCGCCTTCAGCTACACAACGCCTTACAACTTGGTCTGCACACCTCTTCCATAAGTACGGGTCATCCCAAATGTAGTACTTGGCATCACTTTTCAACTTATCCCTCTTAGCTTTGGACCAACCTATGGGAAACTCATTAGTGACCAAATAATTAACCAAATCAGCATACCAAGGTGAAATACTAGAAATTGAAAGCAATTGCTCATCCGGAAAATACTCCCTTAAACATAGTTTTTCTTGAGGTGTGGGAAGTCGGCTTAGGTGATCAGCTACCAAGTTTTCACTTCCCTTTTTGTCCCTAATTTCCACATCAAAATCTTGGAGTAATAGAATCCATCGAATAAGCCTTGGCTTGCTTTCCTTCTTGTTCATGAGGTACCTTAAAGCTGCATGGTCAGAGAATACAATCACTTTAGTACCCAATAGATAAGAACGAAATTTTTCTAAAGCAAACACAACAGCAAGAAGTTCTTTTTCAGTTGTGGAGTAGTTTAGTTGGGCGCCATTTACTGCTTTAGAAGCATAATAAATTGCCCATGGTGTTCTTCCACTCCTTTGGCCTAGAACGGCTCCCACAGCTGTGTCGCTAGCATCACACATGAGCTCGAATGGTAAGTCCCAATTCGGTGGCTGAATTATGGGAGGTAATGTGAGTAGTGCCTTGATCTTCTCAAATGCCTTTTGCACTCTCCATTAAAGTCAAATGTGACATCCTTTTACAACAATTGGAAAAGTGGGGCTGCTATCTTTGAAAAGTCCTTGATAAATCGGCGATAGAAACCTGCATGGCCAAGAAAGGAACGCACATCCCTCACCGAAGTGGGGTAGGGTAAAGCAAAGATACTATCGATCTTAGCCCTATCAACTTCTATCCCTTTTGATGATACTAAATGGCCAAGTACAATACCCTCTTCTACCATGAACTGACATTTCTCCCAGTTTAACACTAACTTAGTTTCTTTACATCTTTTCAAAATTAGTTCCAAATTCCCTAAGCAAGTGTCAAAATCAGTCCCATAGACACTAAAATCATCCATGAAAACCTCTATTCCTTTCCCAACATAATTAGAAAAAATACTTACCATGCACCGTTGAAACGTGGCCGGAGCGTTACACAATCCAAACGGCATCCTTCTATAGGCAAAGGTGCCAAATGGGCATGTGAAAGTCGTCTTCTCTTGATCCTCCGGTGCAATAGCAATCTGAAAATATCCTGAAGAACCATATAGGAAGCAATAGTGAGATTTTCCTGCTAATCGTTCAACCATTTGATCTATGAAAGGCAAGGAAAAATGGTCTTTTTTAGTCACAACATTTAATCTACGGTAATCTATACATTGGCGCCACCCTGTTTGTTTTCTTACTGGAATTAAATTACCGTCGTGATCAGCTTCAACAGTTACCCCTCCCTTCTTCGGGACCACATGTATGGGACTTACCCAATTGCTATCCGAGATTGGATAGATTATGTCAGTATCTAGCAGCTTCAAAATTTCCTTCTTTACCACCTTGATGCACCCTGTGAAACCACATTTAAATAAGCTTAAATTATATTAAAACGAACCTAAATTGCATGCATGAGACCCTATTTTACTGCTTTTTAGTTTATATTTCATGTGATTTGTAAATATTAATAAGACCGGTTAAATTGAGCTTATCCGAGTCCAATTTACCTTGTTTTATGCTTAATAATAAGACTTTGGCAATTCTAATACATTGTAATGATGTTTCAGGCATTAAAATGATGAAAGAAGATGTTCGGAAGACAAAGGATGTCAAATTCGGAATTTTCAACACTGGAAAAGCTCCAGAATGCGCCACACAGGCATGGCGGCGCCTAAAATCATGCTCAGGCGCCACATCAGGCGCCGCATCAACACTTAGGAAAATTTCGGATTGGAAAAAGCTTCAGGATGCGCCGCACCTTCTTGGTGGCGCATAAAATGCCCTCCAGGCGCCACTTTTTGCGCCGCAGAAGAAAATTTGGAAAATGTCAGGATGCACCAGCTCTCCTTGGTGGCGCCGAAAACGTCTTCCAAGCGCCACTTTTTGCACCACAATCGCGGTTGGGCAGTTTTCTAACCTCCCGAACTCGGTTTTAAACACCGTTTTTCGTCATTTCTTCATACACAGACTCAGAATTTTCGACAGAAACTCTCTGGAAACATCTGCTAATGGGAGAAGAAGGCCGGAAACACATAATCATGCCGGAGGAATGCATCAGGAACGCTGTTTTGGGCGTGTTCTTCCTATTCTAGGTGTTGCCTTTCTTTATCTTGCTTTGTAATGAATTGAATTTGCCTTTAAATGTAATCTGCTATTATGTTTTTAATTTGTAGATGGATTTCTATGATGTTCGTGTTAGAAGTGATCTAGAACGGGAGTTCAGAATCACTTTGAAGTATGAATTTATGTTTTTATGGAAGCAATTTAATGATCGCTGTTTATATGTTAATCAGGATTTATGTGTTAAGATGCTAGAAGATGAAATATGATTACTGTTTAAGGGATGAGAAAGATCGATAATTTGCTTGTCTACACAAATCTGGTATTTTCATATATAATCTGTTTAAATTATCAAATCTGAATTGATTGATGTTAATACCAGTAATCTGTGATGAAATAATGATTGGGAAAAACAATGTATTGATCGATGTTTTTGCTGTTAGAATTAATCTGATATCAAAATTACCAATCTGCAAAATTAAAAATGATCGGTCAATCTGTGTTTTCTATTTTTAGTAATCTGGAAATAATCCTAATCTGTCTACATCTTTAAATTAGTAATTTAATCCATTTTACCATGTTTAATTGTTATTTTACCATAATTGTTAGATTATTTACACTGTTCTGCATAATTAAATGTTAGAATCCAATTCTGTGACTTCTGCTTTGCTAAATTGGGAGATAAAAAGTAGAATTAACATTTTAGTACCGAAATTGGGAATGAATTACATTATAAATGGATTCTGGCATGTGCACAATGATTTGGGAAATGAAAAGTGCCTTTTAATTGCTATAGGAAAATTTGTATGCTTGGGAAAGACTCAAATTTAGGCCTAGAATAATTATTGCAGAATGTTAGATAATTTAATCAGCTTCCATGAAATTCGTTTGAGCATAATTTGATTATTAGTAGATTACAATGTTTTTAATCTTTATAAAATAATTAATTTTAAGAAATTGATCTTTTTAGACATTGGAAAATGCTAAATCAATATGCAATTTCTATTTTATATAAAGATGGCAATATTTAAAGAATTACAAGCATCTCCCATTTATATTTTTATTAATTAAAATTTTAACTTGCTTATTTTAAATTTAATGTCACTATTTTTAATTTAATCACCATTAGAATTAATCAAAATCTTTTTAAATATATAAAATATAATTAATGAACTTAAAAACAATTAAAATCTTCTCTGGAATGAAATAATATTCTGAAATTCCCTGTGGTTCGACCCGGTATTCACCGGTTTTTATTACTTGATGACAACCATCCGCTTGTGGTAAAATATGAGTAGTGAAAATCACCAATCAAGTTTTTGGCGCCGTTGCCGGGGAATTTATTGTGAACTTTTAATTGTTTTTAGTTTATTAATTAAAATTTATTAAGTTAAATATTAATTTAACTGTTGCTTATTTTATTTTATTTTTATTTATTTAATATTTGCAGTGCGAAGCAAACAAGCTGAAATAGCTTATGATCCTGAAATTGAGCGTACTCTTAGAGCTATTAGATTAGGGAAACGTAGGAGACCTGCTCAGTTGGAAATTTTAATTAATTCATCCTCTGATGAAGAAGACTATTCTCCAACGACTGGAGTTTCAACAATTCAAACTAATCAATTAGTTGCTCAGTTCAATAGGTTAAACATGGCAGCAAATAACAATGATAATCAGGGTAATAATGGAGGTAACGGTGGTGATTTGGAACACGATGATCAAGCTGAAATGACCATTGAAGAACACTTACAAGGAACTAGTGGGAATCTGCTTAATAGAACTCCAAGGCCAGATGTAGATGCTTTAAATGTTACCCTTCAGCTTGCACTAATCACAATGGTTCAAGCTAATCAAATGGAGCACCTACTAATGATGGTGTCGAACACATAAGAAACTTTCTGGACTATTGTGACACAGTGAAAATAAATGGCGTTACCAGTGATGAAATTAAGTTGATATTGTTCTCATTTTCACTCAGAGATAAAGCTAAGACTTGGTACAACTCACTTCAATTAAGGGATGTTACTACTTGGGATAAAATGTTAGAAGCTTTCTTAGAACAGTTCTTCCCACCATCCAAAGTTTTAGAATTATAAGAAAAAATCAAAGAATTTGTGCAAGATGAAGGTGAAACTACTTGAAGCATGGGATAGATACACCACTTTATTGGCGAGATGTCCGAATCATGGCTTTGAAGACTGGCAGCAGATGCATTTCTTTTACAATGGACTGATTGATCATTTGAGGAATTTGTTGGATGCAGCAGCTGGAGATTCTTTTCTATCTATAGGACCTTCTAGAGCTAAGGAAATCATAGAAAAAGATTTCTAACATGAAAAAATTTCCTGGTAAGAAAAATGCTAGAAACAAAACAAAAGGAGGAATCTATGAGGTAGAAAAGGCAGTTGCTGTAGATTCTAAGTTAGATGCTTTGATGATGGAGGTTTCTACGCTTAAGAAAGGTCAAGCTAAAGTTGTGAGATGCGGTATTTGTCATGGACCTCACGAGTCATCAACCTGTCACCTGCTTGATCAAGGACTTCAAGAGAGTATGCAGTGTGAAGGGACTGAGGAGCAAGTGGAAGATGTGAACTACATGAGAAATAGGTAGCAAAACTACAACCAAAACCGTCCTCAAAACCAAAACTTCTATCCAAACCAAAATTCTCAATTTCAACAAAACACCTACCCAAGAAACAACCGTCAACCTTACCCACAAAACCAAAATCAGAATTATCCAAATCAAAATCAAAATCAAAATTTTCAAAACCAGAATCAGAACCAAAACTTTAATCAGAACAGAAATCAAAATCAACCTTTTTACCCTAACCAACAGTCTAGGAACTTTCAACCTCAACAACAGCTGCAACAAAATTAAGGAAGTGATGAGGTTAATTTAAAAGAGTTAATGAACACAATCGTGTCTCAACAACAAACAATTCAGCAAATGCAAGCCTCAATGAGAAATTTAGAAGTTCAAGTTGGTCAAATTGCTAGGGATACCTCAAATAGACAGCAAGGAACACTACCAAGCATGCCTGATCCTAATCCAAAAGAGCAATGTAAAGCAATCACTTTAAGGAATAAAAAGGAACTGCCTAATCCTTACCCTACCTTAGATGATCCAGAGGTTTTAGCTGATGCTGTAGATGATCAAAGTGAGGATATAGAAAAAGAAAGTCAGCATAAGGAGAGTGAGAAACTCGGAGTTGAACAGGATAAGGACAAGGGAAAGTCTACTGTCCCAGTCAAGCCGTATCAGCCACCTATTCCATATCCACAGCGTCTTAAAAAGGTTAAGGAAGATAAAGATTATGCGAAATTCTTAGAAGTCTTTAAGAATTTAAGAATTGATATTCCTTTTTTCTGATGTCATTACACAAATGCCCGTGTATGCTAAGTTCTTAAAAGAAATTCTATCAAAAAAGAGGAGTGTTGATGATGAAGAGAAAGTGACACTGACAGGGGAATTTAGTGCAATCTTACAAAGAAGGCAACCTATTAAACAAAAAGATCCTGGGAGTTATACTATTCCGTGCATTATTGGCACTAAAGAATTCAATAAAGCTCTGTGTGATCTGGGGTCTAGTATTAATCTGATGCCTTCACATGTCTTTAGAGAACTAGGGGTAGGAGTTGTAAAGCCTACTAGGATGCAGCTACAGCTTGCTGATAGGTCTATTAGGACTCCTTTAGGCATTGTAGAAGACGTTCTTGTTCAAGTAGAGAGCTTCATCTTCCCTGTCGACTTTGTTGTTCTTGATATGGAAAAAGACATTGATATTCCTCTGATTTTAGGTAGACCATTTCTGCAAACTGGGAGGGCTATGGTTGATATGGATGATGGTAAAATTACACTGAAAGTAGGTAATGAACAAGTGTCGTTTGACATTTCTAAGACAACTAAAACACAACACGCTAGTTCTGACACCTACCCGTGTAATAGAGTTACAGCTATCTATCAGGAGGACGAGGTGATTGAGAGAGAGTTCTTTGCTAGACATGATTCGTATAGGAAATTTGAGCAGTTAGTGGAAAGTTGTGAGGACTTAGCTGAAAGTAAGTGTGAGGGAGGATTACCTGTGCAAGTAGCATGTGCGATAGAAGAGTCTAAGTTAGTCTCGTCTGTTGAAAAGCCACCTACATTGACATTGAAGGAGCTGCCATCACATTTGAGGTATGTTTTTCTTGGTGAGAATGATACTTTACCTGTTATTGCAAGTAATAAATTAAATGATAATCAATTAAATGCATTAACCCAAGTGTTGAGTAAGCATGTTAGAGCAATAGGTTAGACGATAGCCGACATCAAGGGACTGAGTCCAGCATTGTGTACACACCGGATTTATATGGAGGAGGATGACAAGCCAGTGAGACAGCCCCAAATGAGACTGAATCCACATCTACAAGAAGCTGTGAGAGCAGAGGTGATTAAACTACTCGATGCAGGTATTATCTATCCTATCTCTAATAGTCAGTGGGTGAGTCCAGTTCAAGTAGTGCCTAAAAAGGGAGGTATGACTGTGATTAGAAATGAAAATGGTGAATTAGTACCTACTAGACCTACTACTGGATGGTGTGTATGCATTGATTATAGGAGATTGAATGATAAGACTAGGAAAGATCATTTTCCATTGCCTTTTATTGATCAAATGCTAGAGCGTTTAGCTGGTCATGAGTTTTATTGCTTTTTAGATGGTTATTCTGGTTATAATCAAGTTCCAATTGCACCTGAGGATCAAGATAAAACTACATTTACATGTCCTTACGGTACATTTGCATATAGGAGAATGCCATTTGGTTTGTGTAATGCTCCAGCTACATTTCAGAGATGCATGATGTCCATATTTTCTGATTTAATTGAGACATGCATTGAGGTATTTATGGATGATTTTTCTGCATTCGGGTCTGACTTTGACAAATGTTTAATTAACTTGGAAAAAGTTCTGATTAGATGTGAGGAGTCAAATTTAGTTCTTAATTGGGAAAAATGTCATTTTATGGTTAATGAAGGTATTGTCTTAGGACATAGGATTTCTAAAAATTGCATTGAAGTTGATAGGGCTAAAGTAGAAGTAATTGCAAAAATTCCACCTCCTAATAATTTAAAAACTTTGAGAAGTTTTCTGGGACATGCTGGATTCTATCGAAGGTTTATAAAAGACTTTTCTAAAATTGCATTGCCTCTGTTTAAGCTGCTGTGTAAAGATGTCAAGTTTGATTTTACTGACGAGTGTATTGCGGCGTTCAATAGGATCAAGGAAGCATTGGTGACAGCACCAATTATTCAGCCACCTGACTGGAGTTTACCATTTGAGATCATGAGCGATGCTAGTGACTTTGCTGTTGGAGCAGTACTGGGTCAACGAAAGGATAAGAAGCTTCATGTTATTTATTATGCTAGTCAGGCTTTAAATTCTGCACAAAGAAATTATGCCACCACTGAAAAAGAACTTTTATCTGTTGTGTATGCATGTGAGAAGTTTAGACCATATCTGATTGGCTCTAAGACTGTAGTTTACACTGATCATGTTGCTATTAAATATCTATTTGCAAAGAAAGATGCTAAACCACAGTTAATTAGATGGGTATTGTTGTTACAGGAATTTGATTTAGAAATTAAAGATAGAAAAGGAGATGAAAATCCTGTAGCTGATCATTTATCTACATTGGAGCATGAAAAAGGGGAAGAAAGATTAATTAATGATACATTTCCTGATGAAAATTTGTATTTAATAAATAACACTTCCTCTGATCCGTGGTTTGCTGATTTTGTAAATTATTTAGCATGTGGTGTAATTCCTGATCATTTAAAATGGCATAGACAAAAGCAAAAATTTAAAACTGATGCTAAATATTTTATTTGGGATGAACCTTATTTGTTTAGACTGTGTTCAGATCAAATCATAAGGAGATGCATCCCTGATGAGGATTTTGAAAAAGTTTTAAAGGCTTGCCACGAAGGACTTGCAGAAGAACATGTTGGACCGAATAGGACAGCTCATAAGGTACTCGAAGGTGGTTTATATTGGCCTAATATTTATCTTGATGCTAGTTCATTTGTGCAAAAATGTGATGTATGTCAAAGGGCTGGTAATATTACTAAAAGAGATGAAATGCCATTAAAAGGAATTATGCATGTTGAGCTGTTTGATTTGTGGGGAATTGATTTTATGGGTCCATTTCCACCATCTAATGGGAAATTGTATATTCTTGTTGCTGTAGAATATGTATCAAAATGGGTAGAAGCTGAATCATGTGCTTTAAATAATGCTAAACAAGTGATTAAATTCTTGAAAAAGCAAATCTTTACTCGTTTTGGTGTGCCTAAAGCAATCATTAGTGATGGTGGATCTCATTTTGTCAATAGGGCTGTTAATCAATTGTTATCTAGATTTCATGTTCATCATAGGATAACAACACCCTATCATCCTCAAGCCAATTGTAACACCCCGGTTTTTGGTCACCCAGGTCGGGATGTCACCGCCACATCTCCCTAGTAAGACACGGTTTCTCCGAGCTTACTAAAGAGATGCAAGGCTAGGTCTTTCAGTATTTAAAACATTTAAAGCATTCAAAATAGCCCGTACAATATAATTCGAAAATAATAATAGCATAGCGCAGCGGAAATATTTAGTTTAGTACAGTATCGCAGCGGAAAATATAACAAGGGCCGACATGGCCAAAACACGGGTTAAACAGGCCCGTTCATAATATAGTCTAAGTACGAAATGTAAAAGCAAAATAACAATCCCCAAAATCCCATACATGATTCGTGCTCACACATGCTCATTCCACATATTCTGTAAAGAAATGAATAAAAATGGTTTTGGTCAGCAAAATTGTTGAGTAAGTTAACACATGCATGATCGTAGGGTTTAAAAGCCATTAATTTAATAATTTATCAAAAGCATGATAATAACATAATATACAATTTAATCTAATCAAGTATCCAATAGCCTAAATTATCTCAGGGCTCTATTTAATAACACATATCACATGGTTTAATCACAAAGCCATAATTTAAATAAAGCATTTAAATAATTTAATTGGACAACAACATAATTTAATCTAATTTAATTTAATTTAGAATCCCCATTACATTCCCGATTTGGTATTTCAAAGTTTCACGATAGCATCGCGATGTCAACAAGTTTAGCCGGTAGCCCGGCGGCCGCAACCGTATCAGCCATACCTAGTACCACTCCGGAGCCTCGGGAAACCCATACGGATATTCACGAGAGTGTAGGCTCTAAGTTTCGCCGTTTAGGCAATCCATATCTCAAATTTAGCGCGGGGGGTCACCATCGTCCATTACGGCACGAAGTGAATCGTTAGGGGGCACCCTGCAGAGCACTCACCCCTAATTTTAATTTATCAAGTTTGTAAGGGGATTTGGTTTTTAAAATCTGCCTTCCATTGTATTAATTTAGAAATAATATCTCAATTCGTTTCAAGCCTAAAGGTTAATTCCATGTTTCAACAAGATTTCAAGATTTCGTTTCGGCAAATCACAGTTTACTCCAAAATTCGTCTAAAATCAGATTTAATTCCAAAAAGTCCAAAATTTCATATCTGACTCGGAAACATCAAGATCTACAACTTTCGTGTTTTAACTTTTTCAATCCAAGATACCTAAATAGGTCAAAATCGCCAATTTTCGCAGAGGAAGAAATCTGTCCGAGTTTAATGCACCACAGTTTAAAGATCTCAAATTCTACCATATCAATTCAACTCCAAATTTAATGAAATTTGACAGAATTCATCTTACGACATTTATCTACAACTTTCATGTTTGGCCAAAGATCTAAAACAGCCTAGATCCTATGTCAAAAATGTGATCAAGATCATTCCTAAGTTCTGTCCAAGATTTCGAGATCTAGAATCAAACAGTTCGGTTTCAATGGGTTTTCACATATCAAATCAACTCCAAAAATTCCCAAATTTTTACAGTAGCTAGGACTAAGTCTTAGGAACGTTTTTCGTGTTTTAAGTTTTTCCGTTTGAGTTCGTTTTAAGGGTCGGAAAAATTCACCAAATCTGTTGCGTCGGTAGAAAAACAAAAGTGGACAGATTTATGGTTCTTGTTGAATCTTTTAAGTTTCGAATGTTTTAACATCTCCCAAAACCATGTAAGGTTAACTTACAGTGTCTATGAACGTCGGGGATGTCTAGTTCGGAGGCGTGGCTTCCAGATCACCGTTCCTCCTCTCCGTTCGTCGGGTTCTACGATCTAGATTCGATACGGGGTTTAGAAAGAAAAGAACCAAAGTTAGAATCCGTTTTCGGATTGAAACGTGAAAAGATTTATTGGACTAGAGCTTACCACAACGTTTGGAGACCTTGGATTTTCGTCCAAAGCTGCTGCTTCCGTTTGGTGCTTTCCGTCGACTCCGAATTTAGGGTTTCGAACGTATAGAAGATTGTAGGGTTTTGTAAACTTGTTTGGGGCTCCCAAGGGGCTTATTTATAGAATTCTCAATCCCTAGGGCGTCCATGACCGACCTAAAGGTCTGGAGTCGAGAGATGTTCAACCGAAAGTCGAAAAATCCGCGTTCGGGCGAGAGATTCACGCAACAAACGAATCTGTGAAGTGGCGCGGTCGTGGCGCGCTAAAGCCACTTCACCGCGCGGCCACCGCGCCGACTTCGCCGGGACTTCGGTCCGGGCGGGTCGTGCGATCCGTCGTGCTTTTCCGCCTCTCTTTCGGGTTTCTATCCCTCTATGCTCCCGAATTCCGATTTTCGGGGTATATTCGGGTTCATACTTTCTCTCTAATTTTATTCTCAGTCTAATCGGATGTTTTGGACTCGAATACTCGAGTTCATTAGTATCGGGTTTTGGTGTACCATTTATCCATCCTTTTATTAAATTCCTTTAATTCCTTTTTAAGTAAAAATCTCATTTCTCATTTCCTTATCTTTATTTATTTCTTTTATTTGCTGGATTTGTTTATTTATTTATAGTATTTATTTTATTTATTATTTATTTATTTAATTATTGTTTTATTTTATGTTGGAAAATTCTCGGGTATTACAGTCTACCCTCCTTAAGAATCAACTTCGTCCTCGAAGTTGTGTTTCGGCTTTTCTCGTCTCGTGCTAAGGTCTTGTGTTTGTTTTATTATGTTGTGACTGAACTTAGAATTAAAACTTCTAAGCTGCCTACGTACCCGGTAAAGGGATCAAGTCATAACGTAGTTCAAAAGTTTACAAAAATGCACGAAAAATTAGGGGGTATGACATCCTCTCCCCCTTAAGATTGCAGTTATGTCCCCATAACTGTGTCGGTATCGGTTTGGAACAATGTCGGGTATCGTTCTCTCATGTCGGATTCTACTTCCCAAGTTGCCGTCTCACTTTCGTGGTTTGACCAAAGAACCTTGATCATTTTGATGGTTTTGTTCCTCGTTACTCGTTCCTTAGTATCGAGAATACGCACTGGGACTTCTTCGTAAGTCAAATCTTCATCGAGCTCAATTATCTCCGGTTGAAGTACATGTGTCGGGTCCGGCACATACTTCTTTAGTTGTGAGACATGGAAGACATTATGAACTCGATCTAAGTGTGGCGGTAAAGCCAATCGGTAGGCTAGAGTTCCGACTCGTTCTAAGATTTTGTAAGGTCCTATGTATCGAGGACTTAACTTCCCTCGTTTGCCAAAGCGCATCACCCCCTTCATGGGTGATATCTTTAGCATGACCCTATCTCCCACTTGAAATTCTAGGTCTCGTCGTCTCACGTCGGCATAACTCTTTTGACGGTCTTGTGCGGCTTTCATCTTTCCTTGAATCACTTTGATTTGTCGAGCCATGTCTTCGATAAGCTGTGGTCCCACTACCACGGACTTATCGTTTTCTTCCCAGCTCAAAGGACTTCGGCACTTTCGTCCATACAATGCCTCGAAAGGTGCCATGCCGATACTAGCATGGTAACTATTATTATAGGAAAACTCAATCAAGGGTAAATGAGATTCCCAATTCCCTTTGAATTCCAACACGCATGCTCTCAGCATGTCTTCTAGTGTTTGGATTGTCCTTTCGGTTTGTCCATCTGTCATCGGGTGGAATGCGGTGCTCATTTTGATTTGAGTACCGAGAGCTTTTTGTAACTCCGTCCAGAAGTGAGAGACAAATCTACTGTCTCTATCGGAAATGATATCATGTGGTACTCCATGTCGTCGTACCACATTATCAATGTAGGCTCGGGCCAATTGGTCCATAGTCCACGTGTCTTTCATTGGGATAAATATGGCTGTCTTCGTTAGCCTATCCACAATCACCCAAATCTTATTCATGCCTTTAGGTGATCGGGGTAATCCCGAGAACAAGTCCATTGAGATGCTATCCCACTTCCAACTTGGAATCTCTACTGGTTGCATCAATCCTAGGGGTTTATGTCTTACTGCCTTAACCTTTTGGCAGGTGAGACATCTCGCTACGAAATTTGCCACTTCCTTCTTCATTCCCGGCCACCAATAGATCTTCTTCAGATCTTTGTATAGCTTGTCACCTCCGGGATGTACGGAATATGGCGTGTTGTGCCCTTCCTCCATCAACCTTTGCTTCAATTCGGCACATTTAAGAGGCACACACCATCTACCTTTAAAACGGATGCTTCCATCCTCGTGGACAGCAAATCCTATGGCCATTCCTTCGGCAATATACCCTTTTATCTTTTCGAGTTTCGGGTCGCCCGGTTGAGCGAGTCGAATCTCGTCTAATATTGGAGTCTCTACGACCATGGCATTGACCGTTTCTCTCACTGTGCCAGGATGCACAAGTTCTAACTCCAATCTTGCCAAATCCATGTACAATGCCGGCGGAATTACCAACGAGTTTGTCACGTGTTGGGTTTTCCGACTTAGGGCATCGGCTACCACATTCGCCTTCCCCTCGTGGTATGCTATCTCTAAATCGTAGTCTTTAATAAGTTCCAACCACCTTCGTTGTCTCAAATTCAACTCCTTCTGAGTGAATATATATTTCAAGCTCTTGTGGTCGGTGAACATTCGACACTTCCGCCCATAAAGATAATGTCTCCATATCTTTAGAGCGAAAACGACCGCTGCCAACTCCAGGTCATGTGTCGGATAATTTTCCTCGTGAGGTTTTAATTGGCGTGATGCATAGGCTACGACTCTCGAGTCTTGCATCAAGACACAACCTAAACCTTCCTTCGAAGCATCGCTATATACTTCGAAGTCACCATTTTCTGATGGTAATGTTAATACGGGTGTGGTTGTGAGTCGTTTCTTCAGCTCTTGAAACGAAGTCTCACACGCTTCGGTCCACTCGTATTTTGCTCCTTTCTTAAGTAGCTGGGTCAAAGGACGTGCAATTCTTGAAAAGTCCTTCACAAATCGCCTATAATATCCGGCTAATCCAAGGAAACTCCTTATTTCCGTTGGACTTTTCGGAGTTGCCCATTCAGTTACGGCAGAGACTTTTGCCGGATCCACTGATACTCCATCAGCGGATACTATGTGTCCGAGAAATGCCACTTCTTTCAGCCAGAAGTCACATTTCGACAGCTTGCCGTATAGCTGATTTCTTCGCAAGATTTCCAACACTTGATGTAAGTGTTTTGCATGCTCTTCCTCGCTCTTTGAGTAGATCAGGATGTCGTCGATGAACACTACGACGCACTGATCTAACAATTCTCGGAACACGTTGTTCATGAGATTCATGAACATGGCCGGAGCATTTGTTAACCCGAAGGATAACACTGTGAACTCGTAATGGCCATATCGTGTTCGAAATGCCCTCTTCGGAATGTCCTTCTCGGCGATCCTCAATTGATGATACCCAGATCGCAAATCGATCTTCGAGAATACTGAAGCTCCCTTCAGTTGATCAAACAGATCCTCTATTCTCGGTAGGGGGTATTTATTCTTAATGGTCACTTGGTTTAGTCCTCGGTAATCTATGCAAAGACGTAGTCCTCCGTCTTTCTTCTTGACAAACAAAACCGGTGCTCCCCAAGGGGACGTACTCGGTCTTATGTAACCTTTTCCCAATAGCTCCTCGAGTTGTTCCTTTAACTCCTTCATTTCCAGTGGTGCCATCCGGTACGGAGCTTTTGAGACAGGCTCTGTCCCCGGAATGAGATCTATCGTGAATTCAAGATCTCTCTCAGGTGGCATGCCCGGAACGTCTTCAGGGAACACGTCCGGGTATTCTCTTACCACTGGTATGCTATCAACCTTGTTCTCTTCCGCCTCAAGGTTGTGCACATAGCATGCATATAGTTCATACCCCTTACGCATCAAGTTACTTAATTTAAGTGCACTAACGATTTTGTTACTTTTCTTAGGGGGCTGAGAGTAAAAGATAACTCTCTTTCCCCTACTTTTTGACAAGGTGATCTTTTGCTTTTGGCATTCGATCACCGCATTATACTGGGATAGCCAATCCATCCCCAGTATGATGTCAAAGTCTCTTAAGTTAAATTCTACCAAGTTTGCGAAGAATTCTACGTTCTTTATCACTACAGGAATTCCGTTGTATCGTTTAGAGCAAGACACTACTTCTCCAGAGGGCAATTGAATTCCTAAGCTAATTCTCTCGCACTTAGGTAGATCTAACTCAGGCACTATCCTTGATGCTATAATTGAGCAACTAGCTCCAGAATCAAATAGAACTCTAAGGGGTGTATTCAAAACGTGAAATGTACCTGCCATCACTTCTCCTTGCGCAGGCACGTCCGCTTGGTTCACCACGTTCAGCCTCCCCATAGGGCGTCCCTGATTGCCTTGCTGATTCGCATTCGGCTGCTGATTTTGTTGCTGGTTTTGATTCTGAGGGGGCGGGGGTCGTTGGTTCTGGTTCTGGTTCTGCGGTCTATTTTGAGGGGGTCTGTACCCTTGGTTATTCCCGTTTCGCCCGTTTTGGTTTTGAGGCTGTTCTTGCCCCGCGACCAAATCGTCCCTCTTCGTTATGTTCTCGAGCCTAGTTCGACAATCCCGTCGAACGTGACCCATTCGACCGCATCGGTAACAAGCGCCTTGTTGCGGGCATCCCCTTGCCAGATGTGGTCGTCCACATCGCGGGCAAGGCGGTACCCGGATCTTCTTGATTGAACCTCCTCCCAGTGTTGTTTTGTTGGGGCGTATTTGACCCTCTGCGCTGCTCGTTCCTTCCAGTGTTGTTCTCGTTTCTCGAGTCTCGGCTTCTCTTGTCTTGAGGACCCCTGCTGGACTCCCCACTCACCCTTCTTTTCAGCTGCTACACACGTGCTACCGCCACAGCGCGATCGTATACGGCTTGCAAATCGGGGTAGTGTACCCCCGCGATCACTTCGCGCACAGACAGGTTCAGTCCCATCTCGAACTTCTGTGCCTTTTCCGCATCAGTAGGCTCTAGCCTTGGTGCGAACCTCACCAGCTCCTTGAAGCGTGTGTAGTATTCTTGCACCGTTTGGCTTCCTTGCTTCAGTGACAGGAATTCTTCGTACATGGCAGCTTTAGTACTCAAGGGATAGAATCGATCCCTAAGTAGCTCCATCATCTCCATCCACGAGTAAGGCTCGTCATCTTCAGTCAGTTTGGCTTGCGTTGCTTGCCACCAGTCATCAGCTTCGCCACCCAAGTAGTACGAAGCGACATATACCCTCTCTCCTTCCGGACATTTGACCGCTCCCAGCAGCTTGTCAAAAGTCCGGATCCATTCCTTCAGTTTAGCTGGATCCTCCTCACCAGCATAGTGGGGCGGCTGGTAGGGATTCACCATCGCCAGGTAGTTAGGGCGAGCTTGGGGCGGAGGTACCGCCGCAGCTTGACCCTGGTTGACTTGCGCGTTCCCGAGCGCAATCAACACTTCCTCTATCGTCCTAAGACGATCGCCCACATTGTTCGGTGCGGGGGCGTCCTGCGCACCTTGGGGTTGTTCCATTTCAGGTTGAATCGGTTCAGTGACGTTTGGTAGTGTCTCAGTAGGAGTTTCAGTGGTGGTTTGGGGAGCGGTTTGAGTCCTTCCTCTTCCTCTGGGTGCCATTCTGGTACAAATAGGATAGTTTAGGACTGATGAATTTAGCATATAGTCTAAGCCATTTCTATGAATGTATATGTGTGTAGTAATTTAGCACGTGGTGCTCTGTTCGGGTTAAGAAGCATCGTATGCTTCGGGGTTTTATTTTATTTTGTTTTGTTTTGTTTTGATTTAAAAAAAATAAATCGGGCATTTTATTTCCTCAAAAGAATTTTTTTTTGTACACAAGTAGAAATATTTTTCTAGCAAAACAATGTCTAATAATAGAATCTCTAGTGCCTCATGACGTCTCCCGGTGGGGTAGCAGGATCTTCCTCCGGATCTTCCTCCTCCGAACTCGGCGGTAGTAGGTCTTCAAAGATAGTGTTTAAGTCTTGCCCGTGGGCATCGATGTATTCCTTTAGTATTAAGTTTTGTGTAGTGAGGGTTTGGACTTGGCGTTCGAGTTGGTTTATGCGGTGATGATCCGCCTCTCTCAAGTTGCCCATGTGATGTAAATTGGCCTCCAACTGAGCCATACGGTACTTCATTTGCTCTAGGGTTTGGTGGGAATCGAGATGTACACTCATCATCCTGACCATCAACTGCATCATGTCCGGACTAGCCATCTAGCGCAAGCAAGAGATCTAAGTTAATGTTCGCCAAGATTCTAAGTTCAATTCGCCAAGATTCTAAGTTCGAGTTTCCAAGATTCTAAGTTCAAGTTTCGCCAAGATGCTAAGTTCAAGTTTCGTCAAGATTCTAAGTTCAAGTTTCCAAGATTCTAAGTTCATAGCAGAGATGCAACATGCATATGCAAATGATATTTCCCCCCAATAATAATTTAATGCACCATATATATATATTTTTCCATGGGTTTTAAAATAAAAATTTTTCTCCATGGAAATAATAATTTAAAATTTAAAATAATAGTCAAAATACTAATAATATTCGAAAAATAGTAATGGTTTAAAAATAATAGTTTAAAAATAGCCGGGCTCTGATACCAACTTGTAACACCCCGGTTTTTGGTCACCCAGGTCGGGATGTCACCGCCACATCTCCCTAGTAAGACACGGTTTCTCCGAGCTTACTAAAGAGATGCAAGGCTAGGTCTTTCAGTATTTAAAACATTTAAAGCATTCAAAATAGCCCGTACAATATAATTCGAAAATAATAATAGCATAGCGCAGCGGAAAAATTTAGTTTAGTACAGTATCGCAGCGGAAAATATAACAAGGGCCGACATGGCCAAAACACGGGTTAAACAGGCCCATTCATAATATAGTCTAAGTACGAAATGTAAAAGCAAAATAACAATCCCCAAAATCCCATGCATGATTCGTGCTCACACATGCTCATTCCACATATTCTGTAAAGAAAGGAATAAAAATGGTTTTGGTCAGCAAAATTGCTGAGTAAGTTCACACATGCATGATCGTAGGGTTTAAAAGCCATTAATTTAATAATTTATCAAAAGCATGATAATAACATAATATACAATTTAATCTAATCAAGTATCCAATAGCCTAAATTATCTCAGGGCTCTATTTAATAACACATATCACATGGTTTAATCACAAAGCCATAATTTAAATAAAGCATTTAAATAATTTAATTGGACAACAACATAATTTAATCTAATTTAATTTAATTTAGAATCCCCATTACATTCCCGATTTGGTATTTCAAAGTTTCACGATAGCATCGCGATGTCAACAAGTTTAGCCGGTAGCCCGGCGGCCGCAACCGTATCAGCCATACCCAGTACCACTCCGGAGCCTCGGGAAACCCATACGGATATTCACGAGAGTGTAGGCTCTAAGTTTCGCCGTTTAGGCAATCCATATCTCAAATTTAGCGTGCGGGGTCACCATCGTCCATTACGGCACGAAGTGAATCATTAGGGGGCACCCTGCAGAGCACTCACCCCTAATTTTAATTTATCAAGTTTGTAAGGGGATTTGGTTTTTAAAATCTGCCTTCCATTGTATTAATTTAGAAATAATATCTCAATTCGTTTCAACCCTAAAGGTTAATTCCATGTTTCAACAAGATTTCAAGATTTCGTTTCGGCAAATCACAGTTTACTCCAAAATTCGTCTAAAATCAGATTTAATTCCAAAAATTCCAAAATTTCATATCTGACTCGGAAACATCAAGATCTACAACTTTTGTGGTTTAACTTTTTCAATCCGAGATACCTAAGTAGGTCAAAATCGCCAATTTTCGCATAGGAAGAAATCTGTCCGAGTTTAATGCACCACAGTTTAAAGATTTCAAATTCTACCATATCAATTCAACTCCAAATTTAATGACATTTGACAGGGATCATCTTAAGACATTTATATACAACTTTCATGTTTGGCCAAAGATCTAAAACAGCCTAGATCCTATGTCAAAAACGTGATCAAGATCATTCCTAAGTTCTGTCCAAGATTTCGAGATCTAGAATCAAACAGTTCGGTTTCAACGGGTTTTCACATATCAAATCAACTCCAAAACTTCCCAAATTTTTACAGTAGCTAGGTCTAAGTCTTAGGTACGTTTTTCGTGTTTTAAGTTTTTCCGTTTGAGTTCGTTTTAAAGGTCGGAAAAATTCACCAAATCTGTTGCGTCGGTAGAAAAACAAAAGTGGACAGATTTATGGTTCTTGTTGAATCTTTTAAGTTTCGAATGTTTTAACATCTCCCAAAACCATGTAAGGTTAACTTACAGTGTCTATGAACGTCGGGGATGTCTAGTTCGGAGGCGTGGCTTCCAGATCACCGTTCCTCCTCTCCGTTCGTCGGGTTCTACGATCTAGATTCGATACGGGGTGTAGAAAGAAAAGAACCGAAGTTAGAATCCGTTTTCGGATTGAAACGTGAAAAGATTTATTGGACTAGAGCTTACCACAACGTTTGGAGACCTTGGATTTTCGTCCAAAGCTGCTGCCTCCGTTTGGTGCTTTCCGTCGACTCCGAATTTAGGGTTTCGAACGTATAGAAGATTGTAGGGTTTTGTAAACTTGTTTGGGGCTCCCAAGGGGCTTATTTATAGAATTCTCAATCCCTAGGGCGTCCATTACCGACCTAAAGGTCTGGAGTCGAGAGATGTTCAACCGAAAGTCGAAAAATCCGCGTTCGGGCGAGAGATTCACGCAACAAACGAATCTGTGAAGTGGCGCGGTCGTGGCGCGCTAAAGCCACTTCACCGCGCGGCCACCGCGCCGACTTCGCCGGGACTTCGGTCCGGGCGGGTCGTGCGATCCGTCGTGCTTTTCCGCCTCTCTTTCGGGTTTCTATCCCTCTATGCTCCCGAATTCCGATTTTCGGGGTATATTCGGGTTCATACTTTCTCTCTAATTTTATTCTCAGTCTAATTGGATGTTTTGGACTCGAATACTCGAGTTCATTAGTGTCGGGTTTTGGTGTACCATTTATCCATCCTTTTATTAAATTCCTTTAATTCCTTTTTAAGTAAAAATCTCATTTCTCATTTCCTTATCTTTATTTATTTCTTTTATTTGCTGGATTTGTTTATTTATTTATAGTATTTATTTTATTTATTATTTATTTATTTAATTATTTTTTTATTTTATGTTGGAAAATTCTCGGGTATTACAGTCTACCCTCCTTAAGAATCAACTTCGTCCTCGAAGTTGTGTTTCGGCTTTTCTCGTCTCGTGCTAAGGTCTTGTGTTTGTTTTATTATGTTGTGACTGAACTTAGAATTAAAACTTCTAAGCTGCCTACGTACCCGGTAAAGGGATCAAGCCATAACGTAGTTCAAAAGTTTACAAAAATGCACGAAAAATTAGGGGGTATGACATCCTCTCCCCCTTAAGATTGCAGTTATGTCCCCATAACTGTGTCGGTATCGGTTTGGAACAATGTCGGGTATCGTTCTCTCATGTCGGATTCTACTTCCCAAGTTGCCGTCTCACTTTCGTGGTTTGACCAAAGAACCTTGATCATTTTGATGGTTTTGTTCCTCGTTACTCGTTCCTTAGTATCGAGAATACGCACTGGGACTTCTTCGTAAGTCAAATCTTCATCGAGCTCAATTATCTCCGGTTGAAGTACATGTGTCGGGTCCGGCACATACTTCTTTAGTTGTGAGACATGGAAGACATTATGAACTCGATCTAAGTGTGGCGGTAAAGCCAATCGGTAGGCTAGAGTTCCGACTCGTTCTAAGATTTCGTAAGGTCCTATGTATCGAGGACTTAACTTCCCTCGTTTGCCAAAGCGCATCACCCCCTTCATGGGTGATATCTTTAGCATGACCCTATCTCCCACTTGAAATTCTAGGTCTCGTCGTCTCACGTCGGCATAACTCTTTTGACGGTCTTGTGCGGCTTTCATCTTTCCATGAATCACTTTGATTTGTCGAGCCATGTCTTCGATAAGCTGTGGTCCCACTACCACGGACTTATCGTTTTCTTCCCAGCTCAAAGGGCTTCGGCACTTTCGTCCATACAATGCCTCGAAAGGTGCCATGCCGATACTAGCATGGTAACTATTATTATAGGAAAACTCAATCAAGGGTAAATGAGATTCCCAATTCCCTTTGAATTCCAACACGCATGCTCTCAGCATGTCTTCTAGTGTTTGGATTGTCCTTTCGGTTTGTCCATCCGTCATCGGGTGGAATGCGGTGCTCATTTTGATTTGAGTACCGAGAGCTTTTTGTAACTCCGTCCAGAAGTGAGAGACAAATCTACTGTCTCTATCGGAAATGATATCATGTGGTACTCCATGTCGTCGTACCACATTATCAATGTAGGCTCGGGCCAATTGGTCCATAGTCCACGTGTCTTTCATTGGGATAAATATGGCTGTCTTCGTTAGCCTATCCACAATCACCCAAATCTTATTCATGCCTTTAGGTGATCGGGGTAATCCCGAGAACAAGTCCATTGAGATGCTATCCCACTTCCAACTTGGAATCTCTAGTGGTTGCATCAATCCTAGGGGTTTATGTCGCACTGCCTTAACCTTTTGGCAGGTGAGACATCTCGCTACGAAATTTGCCACTTCCTTCTTCATTCCCGGCCACCAATAGATCTTCTTCAGATCTTTGTATAGCTTGTCACCTCCGGGATGTACGGAATATGGCGTGTTGTGCCCTTCCTCCATCAACCTTTGCTTCAATTCGGCACATTTAAGAGGCACACACCATCTACCTTTAAAACGGATGCTTCCATCCTCGTGGACAGCAAATCCTATGGCCTTTCCTTCGGCAATAAACCCTTTTATCTTTTCGAGTTTCGGGTCGCCCGGTTGAGCGAGTCGAATCTCGTCTAATATTGGAGTCTCTACGACCATGGCATTGACCGTTTCTCTCACTGTGCCAGGATGCACAAGTTCTAACTCCAATCTTGCCAAATCCATGTACAATGCCGGTGGAATTACCAACGAGTTTGTCACGTGTTGGGTTTTCCGACTTAGGGCATCGGCTACCACATTCGCCTTCCCCTCGTGGTATGCTATCTCTAAATCGTAGTCTTTAATAAGTTCCAACCACCTTCGTTGTCTCAAATTCAACTCCTTCTGAGTGAATATATATTTCAAGCTCTTGTGGTCGGTGAACATTCGACACTTCCGCCCATAAAGATAATGTCTCCATATCTTTAGAGCGAAAACGACCGCTGCCAACTCCAGGTCATGTGTCGGATAATTTTCCTCGTGAGGTTTTAATTGGCGTGATGCATAGGCTACGACTCTCGAGTCTTGCATCAAGACACAACCTAAACCTTCCTTCGAAGCATCGGTATATACTTCGAAGTCACCATTTTCTGATGGTAATGTTAATACGGGTGTGGTTGTGAGTCGTTTCTTCAGCTCTTGAAACGAAGTCTCACACGCTTCGGTCCACTCGTATTTTGCTCCTTTCTTAAGTAGCTGGGTCAAAGGACGTGCAATTCTTGAAAAGTCCTTCACAAATCGCCTATAATATCCGGCTAATCCAAGGAAACTCCTTATTTCCGTTGGACTTTTCGGAGTTGCCCATTCAGTTACGGCAGAGACTTTTGCCGGATCCACTGATACTCCATCAGCGGATACTATGTGTCCGAGAAATGCCACTTCTTTCAGCCAGAAGTCACATTTCGACAGCTTGCCGTATAGCTGATTTCTTCGCAAGATTTCCAACACTTGATGTAAGTGTTTTGCATGCTCTTCCTCGCTCTTTGAGTAGATCAGGATGTCGTCGATGAACACTACGACGCACTGATCTAACAATTCTCGGAACACGTTGTTCATGAGATTCATGAACATGGCCGGAGCATTTGTTAACCCGAAGGATAACACTGTGAACTCGTAATGGCCATATCGTGTTCGAAATGCCCTCTTCGGAATGTCCTTCTCGGCGATCCTCAATTGATGATACCCAGATCGCAAATCGATCTTCGAGAATACTGAAGCTCCCTTCAGTTGATCAAACAGATCCTCTATTCTCGGTAGGGGGTATTTATTCTTAATGGTCACTTGGTTTAGTCCTCGGTAATCTATGCAAAGACGTAGTCCTCCGTCTTTCTTCTTGACAAACAAAACCGGTGCTCCCCAAGGGGACGTACTCGGTCTTATGTAACCTTTTCCCAATAGCTCCTCGAGTTGTTCCTTTAACTCCTTCATTTCCAGTGGTGCCATCCGGTACGGAGCTTTTGAGACAGGCTCTGTCCCCGGAATGAGATCTATCGTGAATTCAAGATCTCTCTCAGGTGGCATGCCCGGAACGTCTTCAGGGAACACGTCCGGGTATTCTCTTACCACTGGTATGCTATCAACCTTGTTCTCTTCCGCCTCAAGGTTGTGCACATAGCATGCATATAGTTCATACCCCTTACGCATCAAGTTACTTAATTTAAGTGCACTAACGATTTTGTTACTTTTCTTAGGGGGCTGAGAGTAAAAGATAACTCTCTTTCCCCTACTTTTTGACAAGGTGATCTTTTGCTTTTGGCATTCGATCACCGCATTATACTGGGATAGCCAATCCATCCCCAGTATGATGTCAAAGTCTCTTAAGTTAAATTCTACCAAGTTTGCGAAGAATTCTACGTTCTTTATCACTACAGGAATTCCGTTGTATCGTTTAGAGCAAGACACTACTTCTCCAGAGGGCAATTGAATTCCTAAGCTAATTCTCTCGCACTTAGGTAGATCTAACTCAGGCACTATCCTTGATGCTATAATTGAGCAACTAGCTCCAGAATCAAATAGAACTCTAAGGGGTGTATTCAAAATGTGAAATGTACCTGCCATCACTTCTCCTTGCGCAGGCACGTCCGCTTGGTTCACCACGTTCAGCCTCCCCATAGGGCGCCCCTGATTGCCTTGCTGATTCGCATTCGGCTGCTGATTTTGTTACTGGTTTTGATTCTGAGGGGGCGGGGGTCGTTGGTTCTGGTTCTGGTTCTGCAGTCTATTTTGAGGGGGTCTGTACCCTTGGTTATTCCCGTTTCGCCCGTTTTGGTTTTGAGGCTGTTCTTGCCCCGCGACCAAATCGTCCCTCTTCGTTATGTTCTCGAGCCTAGTTCGACAATCCCGTCGAACGTGACCCATTCGACCGCATCGGTAACAAGCGCCTTGTTGCGGGCATCCCCTTGCCAGATGTGGTCGTCCACATCGCGGGCAAGGCGGGTACCGGATCTTCTTGATTGAACCTCCTCCCAGTGTTGTTTTGTTGGGGCGTATTTGACCCTCTGCGCTGCTCGTTCCTTCCAGTGTTGTTCTCGTTTCTCGAGTCTCGGCTTCTCTTGTCTTGAGGACCCCTGCTGGACTCCCCACTCACCCTTCTTTTCAGCTGCTACACGCGTGCTACCGCCACAGCGCGATCGTATACGGCTTGCAAATCGGGGTAGTGTACCCCCGCGATCACTTCGCGCACAGACAGGTTCAGTCCCATCTCGAACTTCTGTGCCTTTTCCGCATCAGTAGGCACTAGCCTTGGTGCGAACCTCACCAGCTCCTTGAAGCGTGTGTAGTATTCTTGCACCGTTTGGCTTCCTTGCTTCAGTGACAGGAATTCTTCGTACATGGCAGCTTTAGTACTCAAGGGATAGAATCGATCCCTGAGTAGCTCCATCATCTCCATCCACGAGTAAGGCTCGTCATCTTCAGTCAGTTTGGCTTGCGTTGCTTGCCACCAGTCATCAGCTTCGCCTCCCAAGTAGTACGAAGCGACATGTACCCTCTCTCCTTCCGGACATTTGACCGCTCCCAGCAGCTTGTCAAAAGTCCGGATCCATTCCTCCAATTTAGCTGGATCCTCCTCACCAGCATAGTGGGGTGGCTGGTAGGGATTCACCATCGCCAGGTAGTTAGGGCGAGCTTGGGGCGGAGGTACCGCCGCAGCTTGACCCTGGTTGACTTGCGCGTTCCCGAGCGCAATCAACACTTCCTCTATCGTCCTAAGACGATCGCCCACATTGTTCGGTGCGGGGGGCGTCCTGCGCACCTTGGGGTTGTTCCATTTCAGGTTGAATCGGTTCAGTGACGTTTGGTAGTGTCTCAGTAGGAGTTTCAGTGGTGGTTTGGGGAGCGGTTTGAGTCCTTCCTCTTCCTCTGGGTGCCATTCTGGTACAAATAGGATAGTTTAGGACTGATGAATTTAGCATATAGTCTAAGCAATTTCTATGAATGTATATGTGTGTAGTAATTTAGCACGTGGTGCTCTGTTCGGGTTAAGAAGCATCGTATGCTTCGGGGTTTTATTTTATTTTGTTTTGTTTTGTTTTGATTTAAAAAAAATAAATCGGGCATTTTATTTCCTCAAAAGAATTTTTTTTTGTACACAAGTAGAAATATTTTTCTAGCAAAACAATGTCTAATAATAGAATCTCTAGTGCCTCATGACGTCTCCCGGTGGGGTAGCAGGATCTTCCTCCGGATCTTCCTCCTCCGAACTCGGCGGTAGTAGGTCGTCAAAGATAGTGTTTAAGTCTTGCCCGTGGGCATCGATGTATTCCTTTAGTATTAAGTTTTGTGTAGTGAGGGTTTGGACTTGGCGTTCGAGTTGGTTTATGCGGTGATGATCCGCCTCTCTCAAGTTGCCCATGTGATGTAAATTGGCCTCCAACTGAGCCATACGGTACTTCATTTGCTCTAGGGTTTGGTGGGAATCGAGATGTACACTCATCATCCTGACCATCAACTGCATCATGTCCGGACTAGCCATCTAGCGCAAGCAAGAGATCTAAGTTAATGTTCGCCAAGATTCTAAGTTCAATTCGCCAAGATTCTAAGTTCGAGTTTCCAAGATTCTAAGTTCAAGTTTCGCCAAGATGCTAAGTTCAAGTTTCGCCAAGATTCTAAGTTCAAGTTTCCAAGATTCTAAGTTCATAGCAGAGATGCAACATGCATATGCAAATGATATTTCCCCCCAATAATAATTTAATGCACCATATATATATATATTTTTCCATGGGTTTTAAAATAAAAATTTTTCTCCATGGAAATAATAATTTAAAATTTAAAATAATAGTCAAAATACTAATAATAGTCGAAAAATAGTAATGGTTTAAAAATAATAGTTTAAAAATAGCCGGGCTCTGATACCAACTTGTAACACCCCGGTTTTTGGTCACCCAGGTCGGGATGTCACCGCCACATCTCCCTAGTAAGACACGGTTTCTCCGAGCTTACTAAAGAGATGCAAGGCTAGGTCTTTCAGTATTTAAAACATTTAAAGCATTCAAAATAGCCCGTACAATATAATTCGAAAATAATAATAGCATAGCGCAGCAGAAATATTTAGTTTAGTACAGTATCGCAGCGGAAAATATAACAAGGGCCGACATGGCCAAAACACGGGTTAAACAGGCCCGTTCATAATATAGTCTAAGTACGAAATGTAAAAGCAAAATAACAATCCCCAAAATCCCATGCATGATTCGTGCTCACACATGCTCATTCCACATATTCTGTAAAGAAAGGAATAAAAATGGTTTTGGTCAGCAAAATTGCTGAGTAAGTTAACACATGCATGATCGTAGGGTTTAAAAGCCATTAATTTAATAATTTATCAAAAGCATGATAATAACATAATATACAATTTAATCTAATCAAGTATCCAATAGCCTAAATTATCTCAGGGCTCTATTTAATAACACATATCACATGGTTTAATCACAAAGCCATAATTTAAATAAAGCATTTAAATAATTTAATTGGAGAACAACATAATTTAATCTAATTTAATTTAATTTAGAATCCCCATTACATTCCCGATTTGGTATTTCAAAGTTTCACGATAGCATCGCGATGTCAACAAGTTTACCCGGTAGCCCGGCGGCCGCAACCGTATCAGCCATACCCAGTACCACTCCGGAGCCTCGGGAAACCCATACGGATATTCACGAGAGTGTAGGCTCTATTTCGCCGTTTAGGCAATCCATATCTCAAATTTAGCGCGCGGGGTCACCATCGTCCATTACGGCACGAAGTGAATCGTTAGGGGGCACCCTCTATTTCGGGTGGGTCGTGCGATCCGTCGTGCTTTTCCGCCTCTCTTTCGGGTTTCTATCCCTCTATGCTCCCGAATTCCGATTTTCGGGGTATATTCGGGTTCATACTTTCTCTCTAATTTTATTCTCTGTCTAATTGGATGTTTTGGACTCGAATACTCGAGTTCATTAGTGTCGGGTTTTGGTGTACCATTTATCCATCCTTTTATTAAATTCCTTTAATTCCTTTTTAAGTAAAAATCTCATTTCTCATTTCCTTATCTTTATTTATTTCTTTTATTTGCTGGATTTGTTTATTTATTTATAGTATTTATTTTATTTATTATTTATTTATTTAATTATTGTTTTATTTTATGTTGGAAAATTCTCGGGTATTACACCAATGGTCAGGTAGAAGTCACTAATCGTGAAATTAAAAAGATTTTGGAAGCCACTGTAGGAAAGTCTAGAAAAGACTGGGCTTTTAAGTTAGATGAAGCACTGTGGGCTTATAGAACAGCATTTAAAACACCTATAGGTATGACTCCTTTTAAATTAGTTTATGGTAAAGCTTGTCACTTACCTTTTGAACTTGAGTTTAAATCACTTTGGGCAATGAAAAAGTTGAATTTTGAATTTAAAGAGGCTCAAGAAAAAAGGAAGGTAGATCTTACTGAATTAGAAGAAATTAGACGTCAGGCTTATGATAATGCTCTGATTTATAAGGAAAGAACAAAGCTTTATCATGATAAAATGCTTAGGCCTATGGTGTTTGAAGCTGGACAGTTAGTGCTTTTATATAATTCTAGATTTAAGGTGTTTCCTGGTAAATTGAAGACAAAGTGGTCAAGGCCTTTCAGGATTGTTAAAGTATTGGATAATGGTGCAGTAGTTTTAAAAGTTGAAGATGAAAGGGAATTCACTGTAAATGGTCAAAGACTTAAACATTATTTTGGAGATGAAGTTAAATTCATCGAACAAATTAATGTTAAGCCTTTGGTTATTTAAATCTGCTTATTGAAGTTATTGCATTGCATTTCAATTATGTTGAGTTTTTATTAAGTAAAACTATAAAAACCAATAAAAATTATAAATAAAAGAAAAAGACAAAAATTTTTTACATTTTCTCGTTTATATGCTTTTATCTGCTTTATTGTTCTTACTTTAATGTAATTTAAATGTGCTTTTAGTTTAGTTATGTTGCGTGAATTTTATGCTATGTTAATTGCATGTATTTTAATAAATTAAGTAGAACATTGCCTATGAATTGGAATAAGTAGCAAAATGTTGAGAAATGATGAAAGTGTGTGTGCTTGGTGATTGATCATAATATGTGCAAATTGACTCGATGGAGATGTAGAGAAGGGAATTTCATTGTGGAATTGTTTGGCTAATTGAGGAGAACTATGACTCGGGAGGATTTAAGGAGGCTATATATGCTAAATCCGACTTGCTAACCTTAGGGAGTGAATTGACTATCATTATGGTCGAGTTTGAGCTGAAATTTGAGTGTCACAGACTCAGATTAAGCGCCACACCTTCTTGGTGGCGCCTAAAATTGTGCTCGAGCGCCACAATATGTGCCAATTTCGAACCTGGAAAAATTTTGGTCAGGTTATGCGCCACATACACTGTGTGGCGCATAAAATCACTCCAGAGCGCCAAAAATTGCGCCGCATAAGGACTTAGAAATTTTTTTTGATCCGAAAATGTGCCGCACAGCCTGTGCGGCGCCGAAGCACCCCTTTAAGCGCCATTGTGGCGCATGACCCGCGGGTCAACAGACCCAGAACCGGGTCTGGACGGGATTTAATCCCAAAAACTCTTTTTCTTTCCCATTCCCTTCAAAATCGATCGAGCCCCTTTCTCTCTTCCATTTTCAACCGAGCGCCATTTTCCTCCCAAGCGACACACTTGCGCCACTCCGGTAAAAATTCTTCCAATTCTTGTTTCTTCCTATCAATTCTCATCCACATTGTTCAAATTCTCATTCCAAAACCCAAATTTTGCTTTGTTTAAATCAAATTAGGGTTCTTCAACCCTTGTTCTTCAAATTTGGGGATTCTACTACAAAGTGCTCCAATCCTTAAATTTAGGTAAGAATGGCTATCCCAATTCAAATTTTATCATTTCTAGTGCTTTGGAATACATTAATTGTGGTATTTGTGTTGTTACTCAAATTTTGGGTATTGTTAGAATGTGGGATTAAACTTGTTTTTAATTGTCTAAATCTTAGTTTAAACATGAACAAGTGTTGTAGAACATGAGTTTCTTGCATAATGTGAAAATTTTTGGATTACATTTAAAAATTTGGAATTTTTATAAAATTAAAATCTAAAAATTGCTTTAAAATTAATTAAAATGGCATTTTTGATTAATTAAATGGATGAAATATCATTAGAACATGTCATTTTAGTTATATTAAAAATATAAAGTTATTTTCATGTCAAAAATTCCATGTTCTTTATAATGTGAATCAATTGGAGCATGTTTTGATAAAAAACTCTTTTATTTATAATTTAGTTAATTAAAATAGGTTAATTTATCATATGAATAAATTGGAATGGATTTAAATATTAATTTAAACCATTTGTAATGCACTAGTTTATTAATTTAGGTTGTTTTAATTTATTAAATCTGAAAATTTAATAAAATAAGGAGTTCTTAGTAAAAAGCATGCTTTAACATGAATCTTAGACTCTATAATAAAATGGGTGATATATTTAAACAAAGTTTAGGATTCATAACTTTTAAAATACAACATTTTGGTCATTGAGTTATTTAAATCCCACATTTTAGGTTGATGTATATGTTTGCTTTATACTTAACACTTAAGTTAAACCTTTGGTTTAAACTTAAGTGTGAGGATGGGAGGCAATGCATATATATGATACTAACCCAGAGTTTTTGTACGACCAGGTACTGAAATAATGTATAATCCTCCAAATCTCCCTAAGAAATCGGGTTATAGGTATATACCCATGCCCGAGGGGAGGATGGGGATTTATGATCCACAGTCACTGGATAGCATTCCTACTCCTATTCCTGATGAGCATATTTTTTAACATCGCAGACTCCGTACGAAAAATTTGATACAGATGGATCCACCACAGGGCTCAGGAGGTGCTTCCAAGTCTAAGGGACTTCTTTCTTATTTCAGAAAGAGCAAGTCCAAGAGCGGTGCTTCTTCGAGGCATATTACTGCACCCGCGGATGACCAGCAGGAGGTTAATCAGCCTGACCAGCCCGTTCAGCCTGAGCAGCCTGAGGCATCTGATCATTCACAGGCCCCCTCTAGAGCCTCTCGGGGGAAGGCACCCGCCACGAGTTCCACTTCCTCTCGACCTAGGAGAGGGAGATCTGCTGCATTAGTTGTACAGGAGCCTGTCCCTGAGGTTGTGGGAGGGGAGGAAGATGATGATGAGGTTGATCAGGAGGAGCAAGAGGAGCAACCGGCAAGGGGAGGACCGAAAAGGCAAGATCCCAGAGCCTATGTCCCTGAGCTGTTTTATATCAAGGAGGGCATATTCGATGCCACTGTATTCAGGAGTGCCAGGGCATATGAGCTGTACAAAAGATTCCACAAAAGAGGATCATTGCAGATAGGGGTTTCTCAGAGAAAGACTTGCAGCACCCTTTGCTTCGAGATGCTATCAGATCCAGGGGTTGGGAGAGATTTGTGAGACACCCAGCTGGATCATACTCATGGGAGCTGACTAGGCTGTTTCTAGCCAATGCTGAGGAGGATGATTCTTGGATTTTTGGGGTCAGAGTGCCCATCACTCCTCAGCACATTAATCAGATTTTTGGAGTAGTGGATGTGCCCTATGGCAGAGACTTCTGGGAGCCGGTGATGAGAGCAGATGACAGGGAAGATTTTAAGAAACTTGTGCTGATGTCTATGTTTGAGGGTCAGGAGGACGTCCTCACGTATGATGATGATGACATGAGTAGGTTACATGGGACTTACATGGATGCCCCTATGTACCAGCTCCTCATGTTCTATAGATCGAGATTGAGTCCTTCGACTCATACTTCTGGACCCACTGCCCTGGATATGTATGTCACATATTGCATCAAGGTGGGGAGCCCGATCAACATGGGAGAGCTTGTATCGCTTGAGCTGAGACAGACACCGCGGGTGTCTAAGAGGTCAGCTCTTATGTTCCGCAGTTTGATATGGCTACTTTGTGCTCGAGCAGGAGTGAATATGGGGCAGTTTGATAAAGATTGGAGAATGAGGCCCCCGATTCCATTTGGGAAGAAGAACTTCAAGTTGCCTGGCATAAGATACCAACCTATGATACTTCCCAGAGAGCTGCCTAGGCAGTCACCACCTGCACCATCACAGGGTAGCCAGGAGCATTCTGAGGCTCCTTCACAGCCGGGGTACACGAGGTGGTAGAGGCCGAGGTAGAGGGCAATGCAGAGCTCAGCCACAGCAGTCACAGCAGTCACAGCAGTATCAGGGAGAGCCTGATTGGGCTAGGGCATTACGGATTGACCAGCAGACAATGATGACCAACCAGCAAAATTGAATGAACACCATGGATGAGCGGATGAGGTTGGTAGCTCAGAGGCAACACTTTTTGAGCGATCAGATTGCAAAGAATGCTCGAGCCCAGGCTTACCACGCAGCCCGACTGGAGTTCTTTATGTCCCAGAGCTTAGGACAGAGATATGTTGCTCCTCAGACACCTTCTGAGGACGACGATGATGAGGACTATGTAGGCTCTGGAGATGGTAGCGAGGATGGAGATGATGATGCTGAGGATGCTGATGCTGGAGATGGATCTAAAGAAGTAGGAGAAAATGACGATTCTGAGGATGATTCGGACTGATTTGGAGAGATATAGATAGGCTTTGATCTTGATAGGTTTTATGTATTAGTAAGCCTATGTGTATTGATGGATTTCATTTTGCTACATTCTAATTGATTTTCATTTGGGGTTGTATTGTCTTAACTCTATTTCCTACTATTTTGCTATCTTAGATACACTATTTCCGTTATTCGAGTCATTTTGATTGTATGAAGCATTAGATAGTTTCTATTTAGCTTATAAGGTTTTTAGTTGCTTTTAAATCCAATAAAGTAGCTCTTATCAATAACATGTTAGATTGAGTTGTTTTGAACTGTTGAAAAGATCAATGTAGTGTATTTGGACTTGATTGAGGTGTGGAAGAAGTGAGATTGGTATTGTTGAGTGATTTGGAGATGTTGGACATCATGGGGATGAACTTAGGAAAAACACATTCTGCCCGAATTTGGCACAGAATGCGCCACATGTGCAGTGTGGCGCCTAAAAATGCCTTCCAGCGCCACTTTATGCGCCGCAAAACTTAGAAATTTTTCTAAGTTTTTCCATAATGCGCCGCATGTGCTTGGTGGCGCATAAAATCACTCTGGAGCGCCACTTTTGGCACCGCAAAATGAGAATTTTTCCAAGTTTGCTTCAGGATGCGCCGCATCAACTGTGCGGCGCCTAAAACCCCCCTTGAGCGCCACTTTTGGCGCCGCGGATTATTTTTAAATTTTAAAACTATTCTAAAAATGCGCCACACTCACTGTGTGGCGCCTAAATTGGCTTCGGAGCGCCACTTTTTGCGCCACCGACGCGAATTTTTGAAAAATCCGCGAATCCAAAAGATTCAAATCATATCTAATCGATTTTTGGGATCCTAAACAGCATTATACTGACTCCAAATTGTATGTTTAGTGTATATTTGGATCTAGATTAAATCAATCACTCCATATCTCAACAAAATCAAGACTTCACCATCTTTAAAAGGAGGGGACCGATCGTCATCACTCTCACTTTCTACCAAAGCTGTCAATTCTTTTCTCTTCCAGTTTAATTAGCTTTCTAATCTCAATTCCGTCTTCCTAAATTCTGCCATCATGAGACCAAAGAGAAAGAACAACCCGAGAAACAATGGTGGAAAGAAACAGAAAGCCACAGAGCCTGCCCCATCACAGCCACTAGTTAGTAGAGAACCTGATCCGGAGCCGGCTGCTGTGGGTGTCGAAGATTTGTTTGTGAATAATTTGGTGGCTCCTGATTCATTGGATGGAAACGAAACTCCCTTCAATTCTGCTCAACCATATGAGGATGATCCACAGCAAGAGGGGGATGATGCTGAATCTCCGGAGGAAATTTCACCGGAGGGTCCACGTGGTTCTAAAACCAAGAGGAAGAGTCATAATAGAAAGGATGATACACCTCCTCTAGAAGAACTAACCGGAGACAATTTCAATCCGGCGATCTTTATAAATCAGGAGGCCTATTCTTACTATCAAAGAATGGTGAAAATATGGATTATCCAAGATAAGGGATTCACTGAAGATGATAAGGATCGAGTTCTGGTTTATGATGCTTTGATGAGTCGAGGATGGATGAAGTTTGCTTAGCATCCTACCGGAATTTATTCCTGGGAGCTTACTAGACAATTCTTATGCAATTCCCGATATGAGCATTTTACTTCATGGATTGGGGGGTGCCTGTACCATATGGTCCTGCCATAATTAATGAGCTCTATGGAACTAAGGATGTCTCTTGTCCGGCTACAAAGAAGAAAAATTTCCATGAGCCTATTTATGAGAAGGAAGGAGGACCAGAATTGGAGAAAAGGATCCTAAAGGAGATGTTTGGGAATCAAAGGAAAGTTGCCTACGTAGAGGAGAAGAAAGAGAGAGTTGTTGCCACTTTGATGGATGCACCGCTATATCAGCTTTACTTGCTTTATAAGCATAAGGTTTTTCCTACTTCACACACTTCTCAGCCTGGTGTAGAATAGCTGTATTTTGTGTACTGTGTGAAGAATGGGTTGCCTATCGATGTTGGTGAGATGATAGCACATGAGCTGGATGGCATTGCATCTGATGCGGCGAGGACTGTACTTGGATTCCCTGCACTTATCTGGACACTTTATGAGAGATCTGGAGTGGACATGACAGCCTATGCTCATGATTTGAAACCAAAGCCCCCTATCTCTTTCAAGAATTACTATAATAAGCCTGGAGTAAAATGTGCAGAGCTTGCTTACTCTACTGCACCCCGTGAGGCACCCACTCGTCATCCAGATATACCTAGTACATCTGGTACTAGGGCAGAGCCTGCAGAGATTGCAATTAATAGGATGACCTATGAGATTCATCAGCTTAGAGCCGAGATGAAGAGGAAGGAGGATAGTACACGGACACAGTTTGCACGACTTTCTTCCAGACTTGAGTATTTCATGTCTGAAAGTTTAGGTGATCGATATGCTCCTCCTACTGATTCGAGCTCTAAAGATAGTGATGATGGTCCTGGGGAAGATGAAGTAGATGATTCGGATAGATCTTTAGAAATCTAGATTTTTTATTAGATAGGATTGCTACCTTTTTGGTTTAATTTGTAATAGTTAGAATAATTTTGGTAATATTTTGCTTATTTGAATTAGCATCTTTATGTAATAGTTGCTAGAACTTGTGGTATTTTGCTTTTGGTAAGTTTATGAAATTTAATATTTTATTTAAATCTGTCCATTTTTATTTAATTAATGAAAAGAGTTAATAAAAATTAAAAATCTGAAATTTAAATTTAAAATAATAAAAATCTGAAATCAAATAAATTATGGATGAGATTTAATTATTTTAATTCATAAATTACCATGTGTTTTCTAACGATTATCTTTTGTATGAGCAAATACCATATAAATATATAAAGAAGCAGGATATGCCATGAAGAAACAAGCAGAAAAGGGGGACATCCAAGATGGTGAAAGAATTTCTAAGATCTAAACATTCCAGGTGTGATCTTTTCATGTTATATGTTATCAATTTGCATGAAGTGTGTGGTAAGAGCTTGATTTAATTTTATTTTACTATTTATTATGCTTTGAATAAAATGGAACATGCATAATTAATTATTGTTAAATTTAAATTGTGTTTTCCCAGTGGTGCTATTATTTAGAGATTATCACATCATTGCCAATTTGGAAAAAATCCAAATAAGTCTAAATGTTCTGCTTTAATCCGATTTTACAACTTAATGAGTATTAGGTTTCTTAGTTTAAAGTCCTAGACTTTGTCAAATTGTTAAGCAAGTTGTTGAGCTATTGGAGACAATTCTATTTACCTTGCAGAAAACTATTTGATTAATTGACTAGTTATTTAAAATGTGGAGAGTTATCATTATTTATAAATAAATATGCTCGTTCTAAGTCTTTTTAAATGCTTAATTAAAATAAAGTCAGAGTGAAACCCCTATATTCGAGAAAAAAAATGAAAAATGAAACTCAAATCTTGCAAACAGGAAAAAAATAAAAATTGAAGAATGCAAGATCAAAAATAAAAATAAAGAAAAAAAGGGGGATTAAATAAAAATTCATAAACTCTTGACTGGATGGCTGGCAAATATTCGGTGACATGAGTAGCTTTTGGAATTCAACCGTCTACAACTCAGCCAAAGTGTCTAGAATATAGTGAAACCTAGCCATAGATTGAGAATATTTAAAGACTGGAATAGAAAAGCATATTTACATTATTCACTTTCCCATATTAAGTGCTATGTATAATTAATCTGTTTTCTGTATTGTAAGCGCTTTGGGTATCTGGTTCTAATAGCTGATGCATATCAATTTGCCTAGTCCTAGCACATTAAACTTTGAACCCTTTCAGCTCATTTTGTTGTTGAAATCTATGATTTGGCAGAACTACAGAGACTTTATCTTTATTATCTTGATTGGCAAGTTGATGTGTTAATTGATCTCATTGCTCAAGAGACGAGCAATATTTAAGTGTGAGGATGTTGATGCACCCTGTGAAACCACATTTAAATAAGCTTAAATTGTGTTAAAACGAACCTAAATTGCATGCATGAGACCCTATTTTACTGTTTTTTAGTTTATATTTCATGTGATTTGTAAATATTAATACGACCGGTTAAATTGAGCTTATCCGAGTCTAATTTACCTTGTTTTATACTTAATAGTAAGACTTTGGCAATTCTAATACATTGCAATGATGTTTCAGGCATTAAAATGATGAAAGAAGATGTTCGGAGGACAAAGGATGTCAAATTCGGAATTTTCAACACTGGAAAAGCTCCAGAATGTGCCACACAGGCATGGCGGCGCCTAAAATCATGCTCAGGCGCCACATCAGGCGCCGCATCAACACTTAGGAAAATTTCGGATTGGAAAAAGCTTCAGGATGCGCCGCACCTTCTTGGTGGCGCATAAAATGCCCTCCAGGCGCCACTTTTTGCGCCGCAGAAGAAAATTTGGAAAATGTCAGGATGCGCCAGCTCTCCTTGGTGGCGCCAAAAACCTCTTCCAAGCGCCACTTTTTTTGCGCCACAGTCGCGGTTGGGTAGTTTTCTAACCTCCCGAACTCGGTTTTAAACACTGTTTTTCGCCATTTCTTCATACACAGACTCAGAATTTTCGACAGAAACTCTCTGGAAACATCTGCTAATGGGAGAAGAAGGCCGGAAACACATAATCATGCCGGAGGAATGCATCAGGAACGCTGTTCTGGGCGTGTTCTTCATATTCTAGGTGTTGCCTTTCTTTTTCTTGCTTTGTAATGAATTGAATTTGCCTCTAAATGTAATCTGCTATTATGTTTTTAAGTTGTAGACGGATTTCTATAATGTTCGTGTTAGAAGTGATCTAGAACGGGAGTTCAGAATCACTTTGAAGTATGAATTTATGTTTTTATGGAAGCAATTTAATGATCGCTGTTTATATGTTAATCTGGATTTATGTGTTAAGATGCTAGAAGATGAAATATGATTACTGTTTAAGGGATGAGAAAGATCGATAATTTGCTTGTCTACACAAATCTGGTATTTTCATATATAATCTATTTAAATTATGAAATCTGAATTGATTGATGTTAATACCAGTAATTTGTGATGAAATAATGATTGGGAAAAACAATGTATTGATCGATGTTTTTGCTGTTAGAATTAATCTGATATCAAAATTACCAATCTGCAAAATTAAAAATGATCTGTCAATCTGTGTTTTCTATTTTTAGTAATCTGGAAATAATCCTAATCTGTCTACATCTTAAAATTAGTAATTTAATCCATTTTACCATGTTTAATTGTTATTTTACCATAATTGTTAGATTATTTACAATGTTCTGCATAATTAAATGTTAGAATCCAATTATGTGACTTCTGCTTTGCTAAATCGGAAGATAAAAAGTAGAATTAACATTTTAGTACCGGAATTGGGAATGAATTACATTATAAATGGATTCTGGCATGTGCACAATGATTTGGGAAATGAAAAGTGCCTTTTAATTGCTATAGGAAAATTTGTATGCTTGGGAAAGACTCAAATTTAGGCCTAGAATAATGATTGCAGAATGTTAGATAATTTAATCAGCTTCCATGAAATCCGTTTGAGCATAATTTGATTATTAGTAGATTACAATATTTTTAATCTTTATAAAATAATTAATTTTAAGAAATTGATCTTTTTAGACATTGTAAAATGCTAAATCAATATTCAATTTCTATTTTATATAAAGATGGCAATATTTAAAGTATTACAAGCATCTCCCATTTATATTTTTATTAATTAAAATTTTAACTTGCTTATTTTAAATTTAATGTCACTATTTTTAATTTAATCACCATTAAAATTAATCAAAATCTTTTTAAATATATAAAATATAATTAATGAACTTAAAAACAATTAAAATCTTCTCTGGAATGAAATGATATTCTGAAATTCCCTGTGGTTCGACCCGGTATTCACCGGATTTTATTACTTGATGACAACCATCCGCTTGTGGTAAAATATGAGTAGTGAAAATCACCCATCACACCTCCATCATTGCTGGGTTCAATCTCCTTTGTGCTTGCCTCACTGGCTTAGTATCCTCCTCAAGTACAATTTTGTGCGTGCATAGAAATGGGCTAATTCCCTTAATGTCTCCTAACATCCATCCAATGGCCTCCTTGTGTTCCCTGAAAACCCGAGTAAGCTTCTCCTCTTGAATGGGAGACAAAGAAGCAGACATTATTACTGGCAATGTCTCTCCATCTCCAAGAAAGGCATACTTCAAGTTAGAGGGTAATGGTTTAAGCTCCAATTCCGGTGCCTGCACAATAGAAGATAAAACACCTTGGTTAGATTTTTCCAAAACCAAATTCACCAAACCATACTTTGTATTTGGTGGTTCCAAGGGTTGCAACGCTTGCACAATTTTCTTCTTTCCTTCCTTGATTGGTAGGGGATCAAGACACTCCATCTCCAAGTGATTTGCCAGCGTTACTTCTAAAAGATCATGGCCATCCAACTCAAATGTCTCCTGCACACAGCTATCAAGAATATCCATTCTACACACTTCATTAGATTCCATGAGGTATTTTATAGCATCAAAAATGTTAAACTTTATTTGTTCCCCATCAAATTCCATTGTGAGAGTTCCACTTTTCACATCAATTTTAGTTTGCGCGGTGCACATAAAAGGACTTCCTACCAATATAGGTGAGGGATTAAATGCGTTTTCATCATGCATATCTAGCACATAAAAATCGACTGGAAAGATTAATTCATTCACTTGCACTAAGACATCTTCTATCATTCCTTCAGGGTATGCATTTGTCCTATCTGCAAGTTGTATAATTATTCCAGTTTCTTTTAAAGGCCCAATATTTAGAGTATTAAAAATGAATTTAGGCATGACATTAATTGCTGCTCCTAAATCTAACATAGCTTGCTTAACCTCTAATTTTCCTATTTTGCATGGAACTACAAACATACCAGGATCCCCGCACTTCTGAGGCAACTTTCTTTGTAGCATTGCTGATACACTTTCACCAGCTAAAATCTTCTCATCTCCTCGCAACTTCCTCTTATTTGTGCACAACTCCTTAAGAAACTTAGCATATCGTGGAATTTGCTTGATAGCATCAAGCAACGGTATACTAAGATCTACCTTTTTGAATATTTCCATGATCTCCCTGTCTTTGTCTCCTTTTTTTGGCTTTGCCAACCTATGAGGAAAAGGAACTGGGTTAGAATATGATTGAATTGGAGAATTTAAAACTACCTCGGATGAGTTCTTTGCTTCTTCCTCAATCTCCTTTTCAATCTCTTCTTCGGCTTTCTCCTTGGAATTTATAACTTGTGGGCCCTCTACTTCGTTGCCACTTCTCAACATCATGGCACTCACATTTCCTGGGTTCATGTGGGTTTGTGCAGGTAGCTTCCCTTTCTCACGCTCTTTAGATTCTCGAAGCTCAGCCATAACTTGAGCCATTTGATCCTCCAAGTTCTTCACACTCGTCCTAGTCTCTTGCTGCAATTGCAAAACACTAGAAGCAATAGATTTAACCATGTCTTGTAAAGAAGTACCTGGAGCAGGGGCGTGAGGTGGCTGCTTTTGTTGTTGAGTCTGTGGATTTGGTTGAAAACCGGGTGGTGGTTGCTGTGGATAGCTAACTTGCTGATTTCCATACCTCAGATTCGGGTGATCACGCCATCCCGGATTGTAGGTGTTGGAATATGGATCATAAGGCCTCCTAGGGAAGAAACCAACAGCATTGACATCTACTTCCTCCATCAATGTGGGACATGCATCAGTAGGGTGCTCCGTGTTGGAGCAGATGCCACATGCTTTAACCTGTGCATTTCCTACAGCAAGTTTTCGAACAAAAGAGGTCAGCTCAGTTAGTTGTTGTTGTAAAGAATTTACCTCAGTGGCCTCTTTCACTACCACAGTCTCTCGTGGCCCAAATTGTTGAGAATTCATGGCCATATCATTCAACAATTGCCATGCCTCTGCTGGAGTTTTGTTCATCAGTGCACCACCACTTGCAGCATCAATGATCATCCTATCCATAGCAGTGAGCCCTTCATAAAAATACTGGATTAGTAACTGTTGAGGGATTTTGTGTTGAGGACACCTAGTAATTAGTTTATTAAATCTATTCCAATATTCATATAAAGACTCCCCTGTTGCTTGCTTGATTCCACATATTTCTTTTCGCAAGTTGGCAGCTCGAGATGCAGGAAAATACTTCTCCAGGAATCTGCGCTTCATATCATTCCACGTGGTAATACTCCCTGCTGGAAGGTTGAATAGCCAGTCCTTCGCAGCATCCTTTAGTGAAAAGGGGAAAGCCCTCAACTTAATCTGATCCTCAGTGACACCAGGTGGCTTCATGCTTGTACAAACCACATCGAACTCCTCCAAATGTTTATGAGGCTCCTCACCTGACAAACCATGGTATGAAGGCAAAAGATGGATTAGTCCAGTTTTTAGCACAAAGTCGGTGTTATTAGCTACAGTAGGGAAAGTGATACACAAAGGCTGTTGAGCCAAATCAGGAGCTGCTAGCTCCCTTAATGTCCTTTGCTGTGCCATTTGTGCCTGTGGAATATCAGCTTTTTCCTCTATCTCCTGGCTATCCTCAGAATCCGATGAGCTAGAATCCTCAGCAATTTGGACTGCCAAGCTAATCGGTGGTGATAGAACGGCTGCTTTTTCTGCTCTCCTTAGCTCCCTAGCTTCCTTCCTCAAACGACGTGCAGTCTTTTCAATTTCAGGATCAAAATTTTGTTCAGCACCACGTTCTGTTCGAGGCATAAACTAGTAAGCCAAAAATAAACAATAATATATATAATAAAATAGAAAAAATAAAATAACCAAAGTATCCAAATCCTTAATGGTGTCCCCGGCAACGGCGCCAAAAATTGCTAGCTCGTCGCAAAGCTGCAAAAATAGTTATTAGTCCTACGTCACAAACAAGAATAAATGTAGTGTGGTGAGTAGGGTCATCTCCCAAGGGATGCAAATAAGGATTCAATAAATTGATTAGTTATAAAATATATATAGATATAAAAAGGGGGGGATTTTTCAAAATCAACTAATCCTAATAAAAATAAGAAAATCAAGAACTAAGCTAAGAATGCAAAAGACAAATTTCTCAAACTCCAATAATCAAGAAATCTAGCTTGGGCATGAATTTTCATTTGGGACATAAGAATCGATCATCAACCAAAAACAATGTTCATTCATTCAATGGATAAATTGGTTATAATTGCTCAACACGCGTTCACAATCAACTTTTCCATACTTTATTGTTAGCCAAGGTACGACCATTAGCTAATTCCCTAATTGAAAGAGAATCCTATGTACGGCCATAAGATTTACAATTTCAATAGCATTACACCCAAGAAAAGCCCAATTCAATATAACAAAATTCCTACGATGACATGTTCAATATTGATTCCAATTTTCCCTAGAGGGTTCTCCTCTAGTTTACTACTCTAATTGAATTCCAACACAATTACGGATGAAGAAACTCAATATAGCAATGAATTCTTAAACTAACATGTGGCCATAAATATTAATTCAAGAATTCTAATCTTGCAATGTAGAGAAATTGGAAATACCCATGACAAAATGAACATTCAAATTAAACCAAAATCAAGGTTTCACAATTCCATATCCCAAAATCAATTCAAATACCAAGCTAGACAAAATATCTACTCACAGTTCATAACAACTCCAACAAAATAAGGATTCAACATCTCTAATCAAGCCAAACTTTCGAACAAGAAATTCACCACAATTAATAGCCAAAGGTTGCCAGGCGGTTGCTGCTCCACTATCCAGATTTGCTGCTGTTTATTGGTTGTCTAAACTTTGCTATTTCTGTCCAGGTTCGCAATTGCTAGTGCCTCCCAATGTGGCTGCTGTCCGGTAGAGGGATTGAATGAATATAGATGAAAGTTGTGGAGCACTTGCTGGAAGAATGATTCGAATTGGAGTGCAGAGTTGTATGGAAAATCTGGAATTTTCTTGTCTGCTTTTGTTTGAAATCTATCTCTGAAAAATCTGTCTGTGCGTCTCTGTGTATGCGTGTCTGGAATCTCCCTTCTCCTTCCAATTTATAGAACCCCAATGCAGTAGAAACCTTCTCCATCCTTGCCTCTCCACTTCAGAAGTTGTTGTCTAATTTTGGTGGTGTTGAGATCGTGTCTCTTTTTTCCAATCTGCAGCTTGGACTTCTTCCTCACCAAGGTGTAAAATACGAGATTCCCTTTGCTATTTGGTGCCCCACTTTGTTCAGAGTTCAATTTGATATCCCAGGGCTTTTTTTTTTTTGCAAATTTTGATACTTGTCACGAGGACCCCACAGCTGCGAATCTGTCCTTATGCGTGGGCACGCCTAACACATCAAAATGGGCTGTCCAAAGTGACAAATTCCACCATTCCTAAAATATCAAGATTTCCACAAGTTAAACCAATTTAGGCTATTTTTATCATCTTTTTCACAGAATTTAAGTTGACATATGTACAAGAATATCATTAAATACAACATATATCAAAAAAGTTTACTATAAAGTCACCAAATATATATTTTAAATCATTATTTTGGTTACTTATAAAATTGTAATATCAATAATCAATCTCTTCTAATATTTCTCTACTTATCTATATTATTAATGTTAGTTTATTAAGTTTAAAATTCCTTATTATTTTATTTATTAGGAATTTTTTTTGCTAGGTTATTTTATTCATTTATTAAAATTTATGAATGCAAATAAGTTTTCATAATTTATTGTCAGTTATCTTATTTTTAAAATATAAAATTAATGAATTATGCCAAAACAGCTTAACTTCCTAACGCCTCCAACCGCCAGACCCAAAATTTTTATCAACTCGATCATTAATTATAAATATTTTAATACTATATTTTTAGAATATAACACACACCTTTAGTATTACAAATTTTAATAAATCTTTAATTTTTTAATATTTATTCAACAAACCTATTATTAAAGCAAATAATTATGCCAAAAAATACACACTTTCACTATTTATAATTTGAAATATCAGTTATAAATCTTTATGTCCCATTTTAAATTTATACAACAAAGAATATATCCCAATTTTATTTTTTACACAAAAAATTAAATTTAATAAAATTTTACTAAAAAGCTCGCGGGTCGGCCCGCATAACTTGCGGCCTGCGCGTGGGGCAGGTTGGGCTTAGGTATTTAGAGCCCGCCCCGTAATAGGCTCGCCCCGTTCAAGCCCGCAAAAACATGGGGGCCCGCGTGGGCCAGCCCGTTTCGCCCCGCGGACCCGTTTTGACACCTTTACATTGGACCTAAGACTAACTTCTCGAGGATCTGCATGAGCAATAAAGGGCGTCTCTCCCGAAACAGTTTTTTGAATATATATTTTGCATAATTTTTAGTTCTATATATTTTGAAATATTAACAATGAAAAAAGTATATTGAATTGTGTACAAACATGACATTTTAATTGGGACGGATGGAGTATTTTTTTATTAAATTATTAAGGATTAAAGTATATATTTTGAATTATATAATTCAAAAATAATTGCAGTGATTTTATCTTTGAGATAGTAACTAAAATAGGTCACGAGAAGAAGATCCTTCTACTTTTGGGCCTCGATATTTTGAATTAGGGAAATTGGCCATTAGAAGGATTTCGGGCTCGAATTAAGGCCATTTTGTCGAAATTCGGGCCTGTGATGTGCACGCGCTTACAGAATGGCCTAAAAGTGGAAATGACTCCTTCTGGTGGCCTATTTTATTTTTTTCAATTATATTTTATTTTATATAATTAAAATAAATAATAATCATTCTGTGCCATTATTTCTGTTACTTTTTTCTTTTCATGTTCCAACATTTGATTTCATTTCTATTTTAAAAAATAATTAAATATTAATCGCCAAACCCACCAATCACATAACATTACTAAATAAATATATTAAACTTTCAAACCCACTACCATTAATAATTCTGATCCAACCTACAACCACATATCAGTAAATCACACATAAATAAATAAATGAAAATTGTAATCTCATTACAATTAGATTATATAAATTCTTAATTTACAGTTTTTTAACACTAATATATCTCTATATACGTGTCCAAATTATATCTCCAATTTATATTTGTTTTACTTATTTTTTTAATATATTTAAATTAATATTTATTTTATTTCTTATGTTACTCCCTCCGTTCCATTAACAGTGTCTCAAATTTTTTAGGTAAGATATGGGTAGGGATGTCGTCTTTACCCATCGGGCGGGGGTAATCCATCGGGCAATCGTGTCCCAAGTGTGGATATGATATACATTATCGGGGTGAATCGGGTATTGCCCGAAACCAAAATAATTAATATCGAGTATGGGTAGGTTAGAAATTTATACATGACCCGATTATATATAATACTTCTTCCTTTTTATTTTTATTTTTATTTTTATTTTTATTTTTTATTTTTTATTTGCCCCATTTGGGTTTTGGCTATAATCCACACACTTTAACTTAAAGTTTTATCGTAGTTATACAAGTTAAAATATAACAAATTGGGATCTTGTTAGATTCGTCTCGTCTTGTAGTTTTTCAATATCGAATTTTTAGAATTTTTACTTGTACCGAACTTGAGTTATTAATGGTTTAAAATCTGCATCGCACTGCGTGCTGGGTGGATCCGTAGTAATAAAAAAATAGATGAAATATATACATATAAGTATATACTCCCTCCATCTCAATAGGATTGCGGGAATCCATTTAACCTTGGATAATCCCTATACTCCAATCATATCCGATGCTTTATTTTTATGTAATACTATAGGATAGGGTAAAGGTAGTTAAGATTTTGGGTAATGAGTGAATGTAGTCAACCCGTACCCGACCCGTTTAGATCTATATATGAGAGTATAGTTAGTATTTAATGTAGATGAACATTAGTGTTTAGTTTAAGAGTAAATTATGAATTTATGTGATTAATTTTAATTAGTTTATATTTTTAATTGATTTATTTATACGTGATGCGATGTTCAACGAGAATTAAATTATTAATGATAGTGAGTTTGAAATTTTAATATTTTTATTTATTAATGTGATGTGATGTGATATGTTTGACGATTAATATTTAACTATTTCTTAAAATGGAAATGAAACAAAATATTGGAACGAAAAAAGAAAAAGAAAGTGGGACATAAATAATGGCACATAATGATACTCCCTCTGTCCGTTTATTATGTCTCATTTTGATTTTTGACACTGTTCATTAATCAACTTTGGCCTAATGTTATTGAAATTAAGTAAATGAAAAATACAGTCAAGTTCGATCTTGTTGGATTCGTCTAATCGTGTAGTTTTAAAATATATATTTTACATAATTTTTATTTATTCACATTTGAAGATATTAACAGTTAAAAAAATGCATTGAATTATGTGTCCAAAAGTTTTGAGAGATAAATAATGAGACAGAGGAAGTATTATTGGCCAAGTTCGGTCTTGTTGGCCATTGCCTAAGTGTGTGCAGATCACACGGCACGAATTTTGGTCAAATGGTCTAAATTCGGGAAAGAAATCCACCTAGTGGCTCATTTCCCTAAATCAAAATATCGTGGCTCAAAAATGGAAAAACCTCCTTCTCGTAGAATATTTTAATTATTATCTTTTATCTTTTTGTCAAAAGTCCAAAACATAAATCCCAAATTTGTAGTGAAGTTATCTTCCTCAGAGCATTTCCAACTGAATACACAAAACTCAAACCCAAAATAGTGTAAATGTTACATCCATCAATGATTTATCTCTAACTGAAAATACTAAACTAAAACTCCATAGAATATTCCATACATCATAATATATTCTCCTTTTAACCAATCAGACTCAAGAAAAAATGTTTTGGTGTATGAGGAGCGAAATGCACATTGGGTTTGAGTTATTGCAAACATCATCAAAAATCCATTTTGCATTTGCGTATGGTATTCGGTTGGGACAAAATCCATCCCATTTACATTTTAGTGTTCGATTTGAGGAGCTGTAATGCCATTAATTCAGGTCCGCACATCATATGTTTGAAAGAAACCAAAACCCATTAGACCAACTTTATCCATGACCATTTATACCCCAACCTCCATGTCATTACTTGAAAAAAAAAATGTAAAATGGGAAATCGTCTCATGCAAGGGGTCGACAAAAAAAAATAGAGACCACTTGGTCTCTCATCTTTTGGCCAATGGGAATGGGACATTTGTCTCATTCTCATTGGTCAACTAAAATTTTAATCAAATCCTATTAAAATCATTATATCTTTTATATTTTAAAATAAAAATAAATAAAAAATATACCATATTTTATAATTTTTCATTATCTACAAATAGAGACCACTCTTGCTATATTTTTGTTAAATACAAAATATATCAATTTTGATATATTTAACCCATTTTAAAATTTATATAAAATGAAAATAAATAAAAAAAATAGATTAATATTTTAGATTTTTATTCTTTATAAATAAGATAAATATTTTATATTTTTGATAATTTTTTTAAATATTTCAACATAATTTAAAATTATATAAATTAAAATAATTATATATATAATATGGTGGTTGGATGGTTGGGTGGTTATTGATAAAGAATGTAAAATTGGGGTGGTTGGGTTGGGATGAATATTGATGAGTTGGAGGAGAGAGAAATTAATTAAATAATGAGATGGTTGGATGGTTGGGTGGTTGGGGTGGTGGTTATTGCTAGTCTTATGACTGCGTTACCTTATCCCAGTCCCAGGTCTCTGTACTGTCTCTATATTATCCAACCATTTCCATTGTGCAAATCTCAATCTCATACAAAAATGTCCAAAGTAGAACTCGTATTCATCCCCTCTCCGGGGCTGAGCCACCTCGTCTCCACTGTCCACGCCGCCAAGATCCTCCTAGCTCGCGACCACCATCTCACCATTACCATCCTCATCATCAAGTTCCCCAAGACCTCAAACCTCAGCCGCGATGAGTACACCAAAAAACTCTCCTCACTTACCGAGGATACATCGCCCGGGATTCTCCAATTCATCCATCTTCCCAACGACCACAACGTCCCTCCCCAATCCAGTACATTCCTTTTGGAATACATCAACAGCAGAAAAGAAAAGATCAGGGAAGTCCTGTCCAACCTCATCGAGAAATCCGATTCCCGCCTGGCTGGACTCGTCCTCGACATGTTCTGCACCGAATTCACGCAAATTGCTAAAGAATTTGGCGTCCCTTCCTACGTTTTCTTCACTTCTGGCGCGTGCAGCATCGGCCTGTTCTGGGACCTCCATACCCTAAAATTTGAACACAATCAGGACCTGAAGCAGTACAAGAATTCGGATGAGGAATTGTCCATTCGGTGCTTCTCGCAGCCTCTACCGGCAAAGGTATTGCCTCCGGTATTCGTCGATGAGGGCCCTGTTGGGGATCTTTTCCTCGAATACTTCAAGAAAACCGTCGACACAAAAGGAATCCTGATCAACACATTCTATGAACTCGAACCGTTCGCGATTGAATCTTTGTTGTCGAAATACAATTTGCCCAAGGTTTACCCCGTCGGCCCAATTCTAGAACTGAAACGCGGCGAGGGAGGCGAGAAGGAAACCGACGTGATGAATTGGCTGGACCATCAGGCTGAGAATTCGGTTGTGTTTTTGTGCTTCGGTACGATGGGGAGCCTCGACGAAGCTCAGGTGAAGGAATTCGCGAAGGCTCTAGAGAATTGTGGAAGCAATTTTCTGTGGTCGTTGAGGAAGCGTGGGCAGGGGATGATGCAGCCGCCCAGCGAATACGAAAGCTTCGACGAAATTCTGCCGGAGGGGTTTCTGGAGCGGACAAAGGGGATCGGGAAGGTTATCGGGTGGGCGCCGCAGGCGGCGGTGCTGGCGCACGCGGCGGTGGGGGGATTCGTTTCGCACTGTGGGTGGAACTCGACGCTGGAGAGCGTTTGGTTCGGTGTGCCCATCGTGGCGTTGCCGCTGTATTCTGAGCAGCAAATGAACGCATTCGAATTGGTGAAGGAATTGGAGATTGCGGAGGCGATTAGGGTGGATTACAGGATAGATATGAAAGGGGAGTCACCGGCGGAGATTGTGCCGGCGGAGGAGATAGAATCGGCGATACGACGGGTGATGGGGGGTGAGGGCGGCGGGGTGAAGGGGAGAGTGAAGGAGATGCAGAGGAAGAGTCGTGAGGCTTTGGAGGAAGGAGGATCATCGTACAAGTCTCAGATTGAGTTCATTGAAGATGTAATGAGGAACGTTGGATTTGAATAGTAGGGATGATGAGGGCCGTTGGATCGTTCAGGTTTCCGTGGATGCTATGGTCGGCTAAATTGTGTCGAATGTACTTCTTACGACTAAGATTTATAATTAGAGGATTCTCTCCACTTTTCTTTTTTTTCACAATATGTACTTGTACTTCAGTACTTCTACGACTTATATGCATCTCATTAGAAGATTTGTAATTAGATGCAATGTATTCTCTCCACTCTCTCATACCAATATTAGATATTTAAGTGGATTAGAATTTGGTTAAATGGTTAAGCTGATTGTATTTCCAACTTTATGGTTTGTATTATGCATGTGAGTACCTATATCTTACATGTGAATGTCTATTGCTATGCATGTGAAGATGTTAAGTCTTACACTCAAGTGCAAGTTAATTTGCATATTATTCATCTATCTTTTAAATTTAATGCAATACATGAGCACTATAAATATGTGTAATTTGCAACCAAAAGTGTACAAGCAATAAAATCATTTTCATCTCATAGCCATAATTATTACACTTTATCCATTTTATTATCCCACCTTTAAACTTCTTTTCTTTCATCATTTAATTCCAATTTCCATTACAATACTTCCACTATAAACACAAGCTAATAAGCCATATACCATTTTATTGTACACATACATAAATAAAGATAGTTATTTCTATAACACGTTATCAGCACGAGGAGACTCTGTCCAGATTATCATTTGAGGTATAATCTCTTATTTCTAAATTTTCAATAAGATTATGGCTAACCTTGCAAAGCAGGAATTTGCTCCCTTAACCGTTGAAGGAAGCAATTATATGTCCTGGGCCCGAGATGTAAAAATGCATCTTACTTCAATGGGTCTGGAAGATACTATTGCTGAAGGCAAAAATCCCAGCCATCAAAATCAGGCAAAAGCCATGATTTTCTTGTGCCATCATATCGAAGAGGCACTTAAAATGGAGTACGTAACTGTGGAATCCCCACTGGCATTGTGGGAAAAGCTGAAAGAAAGATATGATAATCTTAAAAAGACGGTGCTTCCAAAAGCCCTTGATGACTGGACAAACCTGAGACTTCAGGATTTTAAAACAGTCCGGGAATATAATTCCGCTGTGTTCAAAATTACGGCCCAATTGCAATTATGTGGGCAAAAGATATCTGAAGCAGAAATGCTTGAAAAAACGTATTCTACGTTTCATGCTAAAAACACAGTATTGAGTGAGACATACCGTCAAAAAGGTTTTCAGAGATATTCTGATCTTATCACCTGCTTATTATTGGCCGAACAAAACAGCCTATTGTTGTTGAGAAATCATGAATCTAGGCCCGCAGGTGCAAAACCGTTCCCTGAGGTGAACGCGGCTCAATCATCGAAATATGTGCGTGATCGTGGGCACTTTAAAAATCAAAATGATGATCGTGGCCAAAATCGGTATCACAATCGAGGCAGAGGTGAATCATCTCGTCAAAATAATTATCGAAATAAGCCTCGATTTGAGCAAAATCGCAGATATGATACCAGAAGGCCTTACAAACCACAACAAAGAAATTATGCAAGAAAGCATAAACAAAATGATGAAATTTGTGATCGTTGTGGAATTAAAGGCCATATGGCTCAAACATGCCACACAGCTAAACACTTAGCTGAACTGTATCAGGCCTCGAAACGAAAAGAAAGACCAGGTGTTGAAGCACACCATAATGCCCACGATGATACTTATGATGATATATTAAATGATAATATCACGCACCTGGAAGCTGATGATTTTGTTGAGCCAGATACTGTTACTAAATAATATATTATATAGCTATATATATATATTTTACTTGTCTTTTATAATTCCTGTTTAATATAAATAATGATATCTTGTACTTCCCTTTTATTATCCATGTATAATATAAATATGCTTTTGTAATAATATTTATATTGCTGATGTTTAATAACATTCTTATATTCTTGTAAAGAAATGGATGCTGGAAATTCAAAAGTCGGAGATGATATCTGCCTCATTGACAGTGCAACAACGCATAGCATTTTCAAAAGCAAAAGCTATTTCTCCAATTTAAAATTGGAAAAGACCGCAGTGAAAACTATAAGCGGTAATGCAAAATGCATTGAAGGCTCCGGTAGAGCTGTTATATTTCTCCCTAAAGGGACAAAAATGGCAATTGAAAATGCCTTGTTCTCACGCAAAGCTCGAAGAAATTTACTGAGCTTCAATGATATTCGAAAAAATGGATATCACATTGAAACTTCAAAAGAGGCAGATCACGAGTATCTTTTGATAACTCGAATTGAAAATGGCAAAAAATTTGTGAATGAAAAATTGTCATGTTACTCCTCTGGCTTATACTATACAAAAATATGTGCCGCAGAAATACATAACCTAGTAGGCTTGAAAGCTACTAGTGAATTTATTACCTGGCACGATAGACTTGGGCATCCTGGCAGTGTAATGCTGAGGCGAATTATTGAAAATTCAAATGGCCATACATTGAAAAGGCAAATGATATTGAACCCAAATGAGTTCAATTGTGCAGCCTGTTCACAAGGGAAATTGATAACCAGACCATCTCCAGTAAAAGTGGGAATTGAATCCCCTACATTCCTAGAAAGAATTCAAGGCGATATATGTGGACCTATTGATCCACCGTGTGGACCTTTCAAGTACCTTATGGTATTAATTGATGCGTCATCACGCTGGTCACACGTTTGTTTATTATCAACTCGCAATTTGGCATTCGCAAGATTACTTGCACAAATTATAAAATTGCGAGCACAGTTTCCAGATCATCCGATAAAGAAAATACGCCTTGATAATGCTGGAGAATATACATCACATGCATTTGATGATTTCTGCATGTCGATTGGAATTACTGTTGAACATCCTGTGCCTCATGTGCACACGCAAAATGGTCTGGCAGAATCATTTATTAAGCGATTGCAATTAATTGCAAGACCCTTGTTAATGAAATCAAGACTCCCTGTTTCTGCTTGGGGACATGCTATATTGCATGCAGCCGCACTTGTGAAAATAAGGCCGACAAGCTATCATAGCTACTCCCCTACACAAATTGTGTTTGGAAAGGAGCCCAATATATCCCACTTGCGAATTTTTGGGTGTGCGGTTTATGTACCGATTGCGCCACCACAACGCACAAAAATGGGACCTCAAAGAAGGTTGGGCATATATGTCGGGTATGAATCACCCTCGATTATTAAATATCTTGAGCCAAAAACGGGTGATTTATTTACTGCAAGATTTGCAGACTGTCATTTTGATGAAACTCAATTCCCGACAATAGGGGGAGGAAATGATCAACTGAAAAAGGAAATATCTTGGCAAAGTCCATTTGATTTCCTTGATCCTCGTACAAGGCAATGCGAACTTGAAGTTCAAAGAATTGTGCATTTGCAGGGAATTGCAAATCAATTACCCGATGCTTTTAATGATGCTGCTAAAGTCACAAAATCATATATAAATGATGCAGCAAATGCACCAGCCAATATAAATGTCCCAGAAGGGCAAATTCCAAGTGCAAATGAACCTACTGCACGCCTGAAGCGTGGTAGGCCTTTGGGTTCCAAGGATAAAAATCCACGAAAGAAGAAAATTATCCATATGGGTGATAAATCAATCACAGATGATACTCCTGAAGGTGAAATTGATTCAACCCCCGAAAAGGTTGAACCTGAAAATATTCACCCAGAAGAAAATGAAGTTATTGAAACTTCTTTCAATTATATCAATACTGGGAAATGTTGGAACCGAAAAGAAACAAACGTTGATAATGCCTTTGCATACAACGTTGCACTCGATGTAATGGAAAATAACGAGGATCCTGAACCAAGATCAGTTGAAGAATGTCGGAAAAGAAATGATTGGCCAAAATGGAAAGATGCGATTCAGTCTGAACTAGATTCACTGAATAAGCGAAAAGTATTCGGCCCTATTGTCCAAACACCAAAAAATGTGAAGCCTGTTGGCTACAGATGGGTGTTTGTGAGAAAAAGAAATGAAAATAATGAAATTGCCAAATATAAGGCAAGGCTTGTAGCCCAAGGTTTTTCACAACGACCGGGAATTGATTTCGAGGAAACATATTCCCCAGTTATGGATGGAATAACATTCAGGTATCTAATGAGTCTAGCAGTACGAGAAAATCTCGAAATGAGGCTGATGGATGTTGTTACTGCATATTTATATGGCTCATTGGAAAATGATATTTATATGAAAATACCTGAAGGGTTTAAATTACCTGAGTCTTGCAACTCAAAACCCAGAGAAAATTATTCCATCAAATTGCAAAAATCGTTGTATGGGCTCAAGCAATCTGGCCGAATGTGGTACAACCGCCTCAGTGAAAGTTTGATAAAGGAATGCTATACAAATGACCCGATCAGCCCTTGTGTATTTATAAAGAAAAATGGGTCAGAATTTGTGATCGTCGCAGTCTATGTTGACGATTTAAATCTAATTGGAACTCCTGAAGAGTTGAAAAAAGCGGTCGAATATCTGAAAAAGGAGTTTGAAATCAAAGATTTCGGGAAAACGAAATTTTGCCTTGGCCTACAAATTGAGCATTTGGAAATGGGCATATTTGTTCATCAATCAGCTTATACCCAAAAGGTATTAAAGCAATTTCGAATGGATTATGCTCATCCGCTAAGTAATCCAATGGTCGTTCGGGCACTTGATCCTGCAAAGGATCCATTTAGGCCAAAAGAAGATAATGAAGAGCAACTTGGCCCAGAAATCCCATATTTAAGCGCAATTGGTGCGTTAATGTATCTTGCAAACAGCACGCGACCTGATATCGCGTTTGCAGTCAATCTACTCGCAAGATTCAGCTCTTGCCCTACTCAACGACATTGGAAAGGCATAAAGCATGTTTTTCGCTATCTCCAAGGAACAATTGATCTTGGGTTATTTTACCCAAAAGACTCTCGACATGAGTTAATTGGCTATGCCGATGCAGGTTATTTATCAGATCCACACAAAGCCAAATCTCAAACAGGCTATATCTTCACGTGTGGTGGAACTGCTATCTCTTGGAGGTCAATGAAGCAGACTATAACTGCTACTTCTTCTAATCATGCCGAAATATTAGCAATCCATGAAGCAAGTCGAGAATGTGTTTGGTTGAGGTCAATGACTCAACATATATTGAAGAGTTGTGGTTTAATCATTGAACCACAAATGCCCCCAACAATTTTATTTGAAGATAATTCAGCTTGTGTAGCCCAGTTGAAAGGGGGTTATATCAAAGGAGATAGAACGAAGCATATTTCACCAAAATTCTTCTACACTCATGATCTTCAAAAGAATGGTGAAGTCGATGTGCAACAAATTCGATCAGAAAATAATTTAGCGGATCTATTTACCAAGGCATTGCCGACTGCAACATTCGAGAAACTAGTGAAGAAAATTGGAATGCGGCGGCTTCGAGATTTAAAATGATGTCCAAATCAGGGGGAGCATCTGATACAAGAATATTGTACTCTTTTTCCTTCACTTGGATTTTTTCCCACTGGGTTTTTTCCAAGTAAGGTTTTAACGAGGCATATTCTTCGTATTGACGACATTCAAGGGGGAGTATTATGCATGTGAGTACCTATATCTTACATGTGAATGTCTATTGCTATGCATGTGAAGATGTTAAGTCTTACACTCAAGTGCAAGTTAATTTGCATATTATTCATCTATCTTTTAAATTTAATGCAATACATGAGCACTATAAATATGTGTAATTTGCAACCAAAAGTGTACAAGCAATAAAATCATTTTCATCTCATAGCCATAATTATTACACTTTATCCATTTTATTATCCCACCTTTAAACTTCTTTTCTTTCATCATTTAATTCCAATTTCCATTACAATACTTCCACTATAAACACAAGCTAATAAGCCATATACCATTTTATTGTACACATACATAAATAAAGATAGTTATTTCTATAACAGTTTGCAGGTTTTCCATTTGATTTTCTATTTTTCTGGGTGCTCATTTGTAGTTTTGGGTGATGTATACTTTATTTTGTACCTTATTTTATTCCTATTCAAAAGATTGTTATTTCTGAATTCATATGAAAGGGATTTGGCACGGAGTCGTAATCCTAATTCCTATCCATAACTAGTAACCGGAGGGAAAATTTGTATTCTATGAAGATTTTTTTTTTTATTTATTTATCTTCTTCCACCATTCATTTTTAATGTTGGGTAATTCCTGTATTCTTTTGAGTTGCATCATTTTCTAATTGTATCTTGCTTTTCAGTGTTAATTTTTAATTCAGTTGTTACTTTGATCTTTTAATCTTTATATAGCGCATATGCTGTTTTGTTATATGAAAATTTTATTTTGTGTTTTCGCAAGAAAAACTGTGGTTTATATACTAGGATTAATTAATCCATCATCATCTATGCCTCACGATGTCTTATTATGTTGTGTATCCCGATTCCTCAATTAAATAAGTATGCACACCTATCTTACAGTCTAACATTTGATTTTGATATTCAGGCTAAGATCTGGTATCAGTGCTTGATTTATTGTAATTCATGGAGAAAAATCAATGCTCAACTCTCTTCGAATAAATAATTGGTTATAGGGCTAAGATTTGATTATGAATGCTTTATGATTTATGACGAAACATTCATACTTAACTCTATTAAAATCTAATATTTTCTAGTTCTTCTAAATAATAGTTTGTACTTCCTCCGTTCCTTATTAAATGCACATTTGAGATTTTGTTACTGTTCATTGAGTAACTTTGATTCGACTTTTTAATACAGTTATATAAGATAAAATATAGTCAAGTGGGATCTTGTTAGATTCGTCTAATTGCATAGATTTAGAATATCAAATTTTCAAAATTTTTACATGTATACAATTTGAGTTATGAATGATTAAAAATGTGTATTGGATTGCGTGAAATGTGGGTCCGTAGCATTTAAAAAGGAACGGAGGAAGTATAATATAATTAATTGAATCCGCTCCTACTATCTTATTATATTGAAATTGCGGAGATTCGTACTCATGTTTTAGAATAGCCTTGTATATTGAAATTGGTGGATCAAGATTTTCCTATAGAAATTGATGTTGATTATCTCGATGTAATGAACTGATTATTTATTTTGTCGCATGCGTTATAATCAAAATTGATACAGATTCATATGGTTTCTTATGAATTTAAAGTAAAGCAAACTCTAGGTACAAATAATAATAAGACCACAAATACTTGATTTTATTTAAAGAAATAAAAATAAAAATACTGCCAGCAAAGCACGGGTCAAAATACTAGTTAAAATTAAAACAAGGAGTAATCACTTATTGAAATTTGAAAATAACAAAGCAATAGCACACATCTTTGCTGCTCTAAGCGAATATAGTAAGTACTTCCTCCGTTCCTTTATAATTGACACGTTGGGGATTTTGTCACTGTTTGTTGAATAACTTCGATTCAATTTTTTAACACAATTATATAAGATACAATATAGTCAAGTGGGATCTTATTGGATTCGTCTAATCGCATAGATTTAGAATATCAAATTTTCATAAATTTTACTTGTATGAAATTTGAGTTATTAATAATTTAAAAAATGTATTGAATTCCGTAAATTGTGAATTCGTGACAAATATTAAGGAAATGAGGTAGTTTTAATTATGCTAAATTAGTAAATTCTGCATTACTATTGGGTTCGGACTATTATAATAGGCCGAGATTTTTGAATAAATTTCGCCTCCAATTTCCACAAAAACAAAAGTGTCATAGTCGGGTGTGGCCAGTGTGCTGTCAACAGCACATACTGACAAAAATAAAATGGTGGATACGTATAGAAAAATGATGTTAGAGTAATGAAAAATGACAACTGTGTGAAATGATGTGTGCGCATAAAAAAATGATAAATATTTTAAAATAAGCAACATAATTTTTCATGAAGCTAACATTATTTTTCATAGCGTGGACATTATTTAGCATGTCCAGACAAATTAATTACCAGTACAGTAATCGGACTCGTCATAGTCTACACTATAACACACAAGAATTGGACAAAGCAACGTTTGCTTTGACATTCAATTCCTTCTCTCTTAGCCACATAAGTCATAACTCATGAGTATAAGTATGTGATAGAATTCGATATAATTACTACTTTTTAAAAATATATTACAACATTCAAGAACATCTTATGCTGTCTCACTTTTATAACAATGCTCATTGTTTTACTATTTGAAAAAAAGAAATACTTAATAAAAAAATTAAAGAAATATTATCTTTTACTAATAAACTTTAATTTATAGTTATACTACTAGTGACCTTAAATTAGTGCCCTTTAATTATATTTAGAGGTAATGAATTTTTTAGGCCATTACAAGGCATCATTTCCACATTTGGGCCATGATTAAATCAATTTCCAATTTTAGGCCATTAGAAACCATCTTTGACCAAATTAAGACCATTTAGACTATTTTGACTTTTTCAAACTTCAATTAACCCTACCAACTTTTGCTTTACTACACTTTGACCCCAAATTTTAGTTTCTTCATTACCTTTAGTCCAATAACAGCTCATCATGCTTCTGATAATAAAATTAAGTACTAAACTCCATACCTTGGGTTTGACCGCCTTGCTGCCGAGTTTTTCAAGCTCCGGGATTTTACGGACTTCTTCCAACCACGCAGCCGCGACCGATGGTTCACTGATTCTTGTCTCCTTCAGCAGCAAACAGCACAATCCTATTTCGTGTCCTACCTTAGGTTGTATCAAGGTTTGGGGTAAAGGGTTTTAACTATATATCGGAGTATTTAGAATATTTGGAAGCCTGGATTTTATTGAAGAAATATTAAAAATATTATTTAAACATAATTTCCCCTAATGGAGAAGACAGACACTTAGCTCATCATGGAGGAAGCAAGACTCTTGGGGATGCACCCCATACTATTACAAACACAAAGGAAATTTGCAGAAGAGAAAAATTACAAATGTTTTGAAGAGTTAGGAGGATTTTTCGATGCCTTCCATCTGCCTCAAACTCCTTTATTTATAGGCGTCCGGAGACTTCAATCCCGGATTCCAATCTTCCTCTAAATCCTTGTGACGTCACTGCGTTCGTCACTTGGCCTTAACTTCCACCGGCTACATTATTGTCCTTTTGGAATTATTGCGTTAGGTAGCTTCTTTGTCAACTTCTCCACCTTCTCTTGTCGGCCACTTACTGGCAACTACTCTATCTTTCTTGTCGGCTTTTAATTATGGGTGTTGCCGACACCTCTTTTTCTTTTACATCCAGCTAATCTTACTTTGGCTTGTGAAAGTTTTTTGGACATTTCTTTCCCTTGTCCTGTTCGGGTCCGGATTTTTTCTGGGTTACCCGGATTTTTGTACCGAATAGGGATTTTTCCTGTTCTGCACAATATGGGCATATGTGGTTATCCCATTGGCCAACATGCATCATGTTGCATGCCTTCTTTCTGGTAGACTCGGTTGCTGGCTACTTGTTTTCCCAGATGAGTAACCTCTTCTTTTCGAAAGAGGTTTCCGCAACTCTGTGCTTTTCCCTGTTAAAGAATTAACCAGGAACGATCCATTTAAATTGTTTGAGAATATTTTAAATGGATATTTAACATTTTCCATCTCGGTGAGGCAGACCCAGAATCCCCATGCTCGTCGGGTGGAGATTCCGTCTTCGCTGATTGAAGATACCAATGGTGCCTTCTCATCCATAGACTTAACTCTGTTGAAGGCAATCATATCAGGTCTTTGTAATTTAATAAAATGGAAGACTGGATAAGAACCTTTCCCGACTATTTCTGGTGCTGCTGAAATGAATTTAAACTCCAGAATATCTCCTCTGTAGGTGCGGGTTGTTCTGACATGATTCGTGCACTGCGCTACTTATCCATCCCGGAAGTTTTTCGATTTCTGGAAACCCTGGTGATGTAGTATGAACCGATGCTAATGCTCCAAAGTCATACCACTTTCGAACCTCTTCTGGCTTTGATCCTTCGAGCATCCATACCCTGTTGTATCTCTCGGATGTCTCGATTACTGTTTGCTCGGGTTAATTCCCCTTTTGGAAACCAGCTGTTCACATTTTCCTTGGTAGTCCAGCCAGACTGTAGATAGGACCTTCTCGTCTGAATTAACCTTAGAGGTACCTGTCATTGGCCTAAGGTTAATTTCTTCATCTTTTACCCTAGAGGCTGTGGGTTGACTTGAACTTTCGGAAAAGTGACTTTCCTCTTGCTCAATATTTTTGTCGGTATCCGACAATGGTTCCTTTGAAGCAGTGCTTGAATCTGCTTCTTCATATGTGACCACTTTAGCTTTTTGGGCACCTTTCTCTTTGTTTACCAAGGAATCTGACGCTTTCCTAATTGGCTCTAATACTGTTTCCCATAATGCTATCATTGCTACATGGGAGGCTCGTATATTGTTGCGGACCATGTCCACATCGCTCTGTTGTATTTGGCCAGCTGCTCGTGCATTGATCTCGAGCTGTCCAAAATGCTTTGATAGCTCCTCTAGGTTTTCTCTGAGGTGCCTGAATCTCGTAATGATGGAATCAGCTTCAAATGCTTCCATCTCTCATCAAGAAATCTTCAAGAACATTTTCATGAGATTTTATAACATCAATATCATAAATATAATATTGACATTCAGCTTGCCATCTGATAATACGAGCTTTTTCAATTTTTGATTCAAGTTTATTTTTTAAAAAAGCCCTAATATTAGTATTATCAACTTTTAATACAAATTTCTTGGGAAGTAAGAATGAAGGCCATTTTTTAAATGTTTTCCATACTGCACAGAATTCCTTCTCGTTAATATGCCAAAGTTTGGCTTGTTGTTCAGTGAACAACCCTCCTGTGTATCTACAAGGTTCTTGACCCGTAGTTGTTTTTCTCATGAGCACTACTGCCCATCGAAAATCATTGGCGTCTGTGTAGACTAACTGCTCATCCTCATCTTGAGGTATCGCGAGTTTTGGCAAGCTATTGCAGACTTGCTTTAGTTCACGAATTCTCTTGGTATGGATTTCTTCCCATTTCCATCTAGGGCTTTCAGTTTCTTTCAGGAGTGGTCTAAAATCCTTTCTATATTTTGCAAGGTCTTTTATAAACATGCCTGCAAAATTTACAACTCCCAAGAAACTCTGAAGTTGTTTCTTGTCTTTTAATATGTCAGGAAAATTGCGGATTTTCTCCACAATATGTTCCTGTAACTCTATCTCTGCTTCATCAATTTGAACTCCTAAGAATTCAATTCTATTAGCAGCGATAGTAGCCTTTTTCTCAGAGAGAACAAGACCTTCCCTGTGAAATGCATCTGAAAATATTTCAAGATTTTTAATATGTTCTTAAATATTTCGAGATGCAATCAGAATGTCATCTATGTAGACGAACATGAACTCTAGGTAATCCTTAAATAGATTATCCATCTTTCTTTGGAATATCTGAGGGGCATTAGAAAGCCCCATTGGCATAACATTCCAAATATATTGCCCTTGGGGGGTGGAGAATGCTGTGAATTTCTTCGACTCATTCTCCATCTTGATCTGATAGAAACCAGATTTGCAATCAAATTTAGAAAACACTTTAGCACCTTTGATGCAATCAATTAAGTGTTCTCTACTCGGAATGTAATAACCATCAAACTGTATTATTTTATTAATACCTTGATAGTTCATTACCAACATGGGTTTACCTCTTTTTATTTCACCATGGTTTCTTACCAAGAATCCAGGGCTACTATAAGCTGAGACTCCGGACTCGATGAGTTTAAGATCGATATGCTCCTTGATAATTTGTTGCATATCTTTCTTATCCTGCATATTCATTAAGATGGGTTTGTATCGAACATACTCATATTTATATTGTTCTTTTACCTGTAGAGTAGCTTCGATCTTGTTTTTATCCCACCATGCCAGAGGATCCTCGTTAAAGTTTCTCTGGATAAGTCTTTTGACATTTTTGAGTGACAATTTAGTTTCCGAATCAATGTCTAATGAAGTTATATTTAATGACTTCATTTCCTGCATTGCTTCTTTGAGGTTTATAATTTCCTCAATAGAAGCTCCATCGAATCCTTGTTGTCTAAAAGATAACAAAGCCTTACCAAACTTTCTTTTATCCTGCATTTTTGGATGGGTTAGTTTGGCATCATTATCACCACGTTTGCTGCGAAATAATATAGGCATTAACCTGTTGAATGCCTTTTCTCTGCGCAACACCTGTATCTCATTTCCACAACTTGTGGTAAATATTAATAAATTTCTTTTGTTATCTTGAACATATTTTGTAAAGGATTGTATGAAATTATTCCCTAACAAAATATCCGCTCCTGTGTCATGAAAGTACATAGGAGGCGTTTTTACCTTATACCAAGGTGTACCAAATGCTCCTCCAATCATGATATTGGCCTGTCGAATACCCTTATTTAGTATTAAAATTGTTTTGGAAAAATCTCTTCCTGCAATAATGGGTAATGATTTCATAGCTTCGCTAGGGAAAACTCTTAGTTTTGCCGTACAAATACCTGATCCTGAATCAATATAAGCTGCAAAATATTCTGACTTATATTGTTCATATATTATCCCTACTGAGATATAAATGGAGAATGGACTTGTCATTTAATTCTGATGGTGTGACCCTTTAGATTAAATTCTATACCATTATCCTTTCTTACCCATGGTTTATGATTTTCGAGAAAACTTAATCCCAAAATCATAACCCCGTTCTCTTTTCCGGCGGTGCCTAAGACTCTGATCTCGTGTCCTGCAATTTCAATTGTTCCTTCATAAGTTCCAATTGATGGCTGCTGCAAGTAGTATAAGTCATCACATGGAAAACAGTTAATCTTTTCAGTGATGTCAAATATAACTCGTATTTCTTTCCATCCTTCAGGGCATTTAATCTTTATATTATCTACCCCAATGGATTGAGGAGTTAGATCTTTGATGAACTCCTTCCTTTTAAATGCCATAATTCTGTCTTCCGAAAAAGACATATGGCTTGCGTACTCAATTCTAGCACTCGTAGATCTGTCTAGAATTGGATGATCTCTTATCTGTATGTCTACTCCTCCTAACCTTGGAATCTGGGTAGGATTTGGAGTCATGACTTTAGCAAATTCCTTGAAAATTCTAGGAATTTCTATATATTCTTTTCTGAGAAATAAGTCAGAATGATGACTATTGGAAAGTGCATAAGATATTCTATAAGTTATAGAATATGGTCTGTTCCATTCTTTCATCAGATCTTTTCTTTTAAAATCCTGATGAAGGGTTAGAACTCTACTAAAATCTTGGTCAGCTAAGTTATAGGAAATTCTGGGATGTATGTCAAATATTAACTTCCCAGCATATAAATTTCCTACCATAGTTCCTAGAAGACCATCTCTAAGGTTATTGATTCTTCTATCAGTGACTAATAGATGTAATTCAGAATCAATGCCTTCTTTGAAGGTTGGCTTAATTACTACTTCAATGGATCCTATATGGATCCATTTCATAGTAATGGCGATTTCCTCCTTCATTTTGCTCAATTCCTCAAGAATTACTTCTTTAGGAATTAATTGCATATCCATAACATTACAAGTAAGTTCCATAGGAATTGCAAACTCACCTGCACTTACCATGTAGATGATGTTATGTCTTCTCTGGTTGAGTCCCATCTGGTTAAGAACTCGTCCAATCCCGCCAATTCTGAATCCGTCATATGGGCTGAGGTTGGAATCTTGTCGCATTATTCTTTCCATGGTTCGATTCGAGATCGTCATCCTTGAAAAGAATCCAGACAGGTTTTCAGTGGTCTGAATCCTGTCATCTTCAGTCAGACTCGGTTGAAGATCCATCTGAATATGAGTCCGAGTCACTTCTTAATTCTTCCTCGTAGATGCTTTCATCCGAGGGTATGTCTTCAAACTGATAGACTGGTACCAACTTTCCATGGTAGACCACTTCCACGATATCTTCCGTGGCTTCATACATTCGTATCTCACGATTCTGGGGGCAATCGGGTGAGATATGGCCTCTGGCTCCACACTTCCAACAGTTGCAGTCCTTGAAGCTTTCGTTAGCTCGGGTATGGGCTCGTCTGAACGTTCTCTTGGACGTCGTTCTCCCCGTGCTCCTTGTTGCTGAGCTAGTTGAGCCTTGGGATGAACTCTTTGTCGTTCCCATTCTTTGTCCAGTTTTGTATGTTCTGGCCTTGCTCTTGGACCACCATGCTCTTCTTCTTCGGAATGGAGGTCTTCTGAAACTCTTACTGTATGAGCCTCGACTCTTCTTCTTTCTTCTCTTTTCTTCTGATTCTCCTATAATTGTTGGAAAATCATTATTTTCACAGCAAAGAGGGGTTTTTTTTATTTTACCTCTTAGTCTCTTGATGTTCTTTTGGGCTGCTGCCTGTTGACACCATTCTCTGAGCTTATCCTTTAAGAAGGACATTCTTCGGGCTATTGAGTCCACTATACCAGGAGATACTGTGTACGACTGGATCAACATCTCTCTCCATGGGCAGCAGATTTTTGCAAAGAACATGGGACATGCTACTTCAGCTGTCATTTTACTCTGAAAATAGTATTTACGAAACCAGTAGATATATTCGTCTACTGCGTAAATACTTCTTAACTCCATGCCCAATAGTGCTTGGGTATAGACCTTAATTTTTTCGGTTCTCTGTTCTTCAAAATAACCATCTCCTACAAAATGGGTTTTGAATAAGAGGCCAAATCTTTCGCAGATTGTGCTTTTGGATTCTCCTTCGAGTATCTACTCCTTTAAAGCCGTCGTGGAGTTTTTCCAGCCCAGCTTTGCCGATCCTTCGAGACTTAGCTCTATTAATCTGACAAAGTTTTCTTTATCGAGATGCAGGGTGGTTGCTGCAATCTTCATTTAAGCTACCCATTCGTCAATCAGATCATCGATATTTCGGAAGTCGATAACATCGAGGTTCAGTGTTATGCCATATGGATTTAATGGTTGTAACATCGTCTTGGCCCACGGTGTGAATTCTGGTGCTCTACTTGGGTTCCGTCCTGGGTTTCGTCTTGCATTGAGATGTACCTCAGGATACCTGTTCATGTGGAAATCTGTACTTTCTCTAATTGGGACTTCAGGCGGTCCATCGTGGGTTACGTTGGATCCTGATTCTTCCGCATAACCCAATTGAAGAACTTCATTGGGTTTTACATTAACCAGATCCATAATCCCAAGTTGGGAAAATGATTATGCTAATTCTTGTAGATCTGATAGATCTACCCTGAAAACACTCATTCGACTATTTTCAGTAGATCGATCATAAGCTCTTCTTGTGATTTCTGCTTTGGAACCATAGTTACTTTACCCTTTTGATGTAAAGCTTGTACGGGTCCGAATGCATCTCTAATATTGACTTGGTTATTCTTGGAAGATCCAGGAATATCCTTCTGCCTTTTCTTGATATCCGAAATATCAAATTTCAGATTTAAAATCTTTTTCTTTAGATCTTGAAATAATTTCAAGATCTCATCTATTGATTGATTCAAGTTATCTATTTTTCCAGGTAAAATTAATACCCGGTTACCATAATCTTGAATCGTCTTTTGGATTTCTCTTAAGTCTTGTGAGAACTTAGAGCTATCCGGATGAATTTCTTTCCAGTCAGTTCCTCTCATTTTCATGAAAGAAATTTCTTTTAATAAAATCTTGTCTTGTGGACAAGTTCAAGAATTTCCTTTGGAAATTTCTATTTTTTATTTCCAAAATTTGAAAATAACTCGTTGGTTTCAAATTAATTGAATCCATTAAATAATTAAATCATCTTCATTAAGAAATAAAATATTATAAATAATATAATTAATATGTTCTTCAATAAAACCTAGGCTCTGATACCAATTTTCATGCGCTTGGGTCTCATGTGTATAGAAAACTTTTGAAATAAGACTAAAGTATATAAAGTCAAACTTTTGGGGTTTTAAAGAAAATAAAGGAAAAGTTGTTGGGTTATTAATTAATTTCAAATTGGTCATTATGACTTAATTTCATTCAACATGTGTTTGTAATGGCCTAATTCTGGAAATTCAACTTATAATGGCCTAAAAGTGGAATAGGTTCCTTGTAATGGCCCTTTTTATTCATTTTCCCTTATATTTAAATAAATGTAACAATACTAAATATTGTCAGAAAATTATAGCTCGCTTCTACCGGAACATGAGTACTCTTCTTTCATTTTACTTTTCATGTAATTAAATACGAAATATATATATACATATATATATCTAATATATATAAATGCTTTGCAAGCTGCTACAGTACTGTAGCTGCTACAGTAAATGATATCTACAGTATAACAGTGAATTTGAAGGAAATAATCGTAGTTCGCAGTTCAACACTCCACTGTACTGCACTTCCCTATTTTTCCAATTCTCGACCCCAATCTACAACCTATTTCTCCATTCTTCAGGCTCGCACATCTGCCCGGTGGCCGCCACCGCGCCTCCCACTCGCGCCGTCGCTAAGCCAATCGGAGTCCGTCTCGGGGAACAGCCAATCGCCGCCGCCGCTAACCCTAAACCCTAAACTCCACACGGCCGTCAGGTTGCGTAGCACCAGGAACGGTGCCCGACCTTCGAGCCGCCGTCCGCCTCCGCAGCACTCCAATCAGTCACCTGCATGCGCTTCACCCCTACAGGTACACCTTTCCCTTAATTTGGAGTAGCGACCACGCATATTCATTTTTTATTCCAGTGTATGGATGGGCGTGCTTTAATTTTAGGTGTTATACATAGAAGCGTAATTTTGGGTTTGGTCCTTTCTGTGTGTTGGCTCCGCGTGGTGCTTGTCGCCTCCTCCATTTGGGTTTTCTAACATGCCTACCTGCACAAGTCATGCGCTGCCCCAACGCCGCTCCGGTCTCCATCGCCGCCGCCTCGCCGTTGAGCGCCGGTCTTCCAGGCGATCGGTCTCCCGGTCAGGGCACACCTGTTTCGCCTCTTTTTTGAGGTATAATTTTGTTCTTTGTGGCATTACAGTTTAGGGTTTTAGAATATACATTTGATAAATTGCAATTCTGCCTCTGTTTCTCTCAAAATTTGTTGTAAATGTTTTGCATTTGTTTGGCAAGCTTATGGATTTTGGCTATTGGGGTATTTTGTGTAAAGGTAATATTTTTTGGGCGCAGATGTTGGTATTTTTTTTCCTCTCTTCTGCAAACTTTACATTTGACGGCCTTTTCCTCATATCCTCAAGTACTGTAGTAATTACCTACAAATAATTGCAGGAATTGAAGGACAAACTAATTAGCAACAACTGAAAACATCTCCTCATCGTTGGGAAAGCATTCGAGGTTAATTGTTTTTGGCACCTGTTTCCTGCCATTGAAGGCCCAAGCAAGTCCGAATTATAGCTGTTGTGAGTTCGATACTAAAGTTTATTGAAATTGTGTTTTTGAGGTGTTTATTATAATGACAAATCTTTTCTTCAGCCCTGCAATTTTACACTTACTGCTCCAAGCCACAACTCTTCTCCCTGGGTTGCCGGGGCCAACCATGGTGCAGTGCATTTGGCGTGGGGTAGGCAGAGTGTGGGAATCTTTGCCCAACATATTTGCAGGTAGTTGCTATTTCTTTGTGGTTTGTTCTTTCTTCTTCCTGCAGTTTTATCATTTATTTGGTCTTTCTAGTGTTGCCCTTCTAAGTCTTACAAATTTATTTGTGAGTTTATTATTTAATCCCTACTCTAATATAATTTTATTTTCCCTCTTTAATGTTTATCAATATTTTTGCTCCAAATCAAACTGAAATTGCATAGAGCTGTAAATCAAAAGATAACATTTTTAAACATGATGAGTCAGTCTGCCTTCCATTTCAGGATCTTGCAATAGGTTTGAATTGTTCAAATTGTAAAGTGTGAGCAACCAACCCTTGCAAGGTCAGCCCCTTCCTCTAATTCTATATGTATATGTCCCAATCTACTTATTGCAAAATTTGATTGGTTGTGTCGTTTATGTTTTTTGAACATATTGTATTCTCTTATTTCTATTTCTGATCAAATCGATTTTTAGTTTTCAGCCAATTCTCTTTTAATAGTTTAGATGAATTCTGCCTCTAGGCTCCAACAAGCATCCTCATGCCAAGCCTTCAAATTTCAAAAAGAAATTGAGAAAAAGGGATTGCTTGAGCCGGTGGTTCAATAAATAAAGTGTGGTATGACATGGCTCCTATCATTATGGAATTCTTCAACAAGAGTAGATGGATGACATGGATGTGCTTTACAATGATAAGACGGGAACATTAACACTGAACAAGCTTAAGGTTGACAAGACTCACATTGAGGTTAAAGAGTTCGGATTTATGTTTTCTATTGTTGCGATCATTCCTAGAAAAGTGTGAAGATTATAAGCTATTATTCGATTGATATTTCACAATTGATTCTGCTTTAGTTGGGATGTAATAGCCTTGCAATAAGTTGTATGCTTCTTAAAAGTCTCTTAGGTATGTGATCCCCATGATTATTGAAGACTTCTTATTACCAAACTTTTGTTTGTACATTGACTTTTTTTTTTTTTTTTTAAATCCAGTTTTGTTTTATGTCTTCCCTTTAGCTCACCGTTGGAGCTGAGCTGCATGATTAACATCACGAGCTTGAAATAATTCTGAATCAAAGAGCTATGATATATCCTGTTGAACATGACCCATCAATGTCCTCACTTCAAGACCTGGAGTGCGTTGATAGAGATAAATTGCCAGGTAAATAGAAATGTTGCAAAATAAACTTTTTGAGCAGACTTTCTTATTGGGACATGATGATGACCTGTGAATTTTCGTGAACTTTTGCATATACTATAATTCATTACGACGGCCACATTTCACCAGTCCACAGTCCATTGAACCCCTCTTCCTCTTTTATATATGACATTGGCAAGCATGGTATGAGAAAATATGACAATTGTGAATTGCTGAATTGCTCTTCTTTAGGTAACAATTTATTTTATTCATGCTCGTTTAATATATCCATGCACGCACACACAACTTTGTTATTGGTGTTCTTATTTTTAAGATTGTTTTATATTGCTAGGAAAATGAAGTACCATTCAAAGGACAAGAAATTACTAAACAAAACCAAATGTTACTGTTACCAAATGTTCCAGTTACAAAATATAAATGGTAATTTCTTAGAATATATGTTCTGAAATTGGTTTCAATGCTTCTACTAACGGTTGAAAAGTATGCCTTGATCTATGGTAGTGAAAAATATTCATTTTGCCATGTTTAGGCAATAAGTATTGCAAAATTTGCCAAAAATTTGTCTTTTTGTAGTTAATAATTATCAATTTCTTTACTAAGAAAAGAACTAGATTTGGATATCAATGACTTGTTTGTGTTGCATGGGGTACTTGAATAATAGGGAGGCTACTGATGCTGCAATTGACAAAGATGGATGGCTGCACACTGGTGATATCGTTTATTTTGATCAGGAAGGATATTTGTATATAGTGGACTGATTAAAGGAAATGATCAAATACAAGGGCTTCCAGGTACACTAGATGAACTCGTTACACGTTATCTATTCTGAAGCATAGGACAAAATCTAAAATTATTCCTTCAAATTGGTGGTTTTAGATTGCTCCTGCTGATTTAGAGGCTGTATTGATGATGCATCCAGAATTCCAGATGTGCTTGATGTTGTAGTAGCCAGGTAGTTGAATAATCTCCGTGCCGTGCCTGTCCAGAGTTATTAACTACAATTCATTTCAGAAAGAACATACAGCTCCAATTTATATGCATTCCCTGTATCACATTATATACCAACAGTTATCTATCAAAGCATGATACACGTCAACCGTTTTTCCCTCACTGGCGCACGCAGCGTAGCGCGCGCCCATGACAGATTTCTAGTATATATATATATATATATATTATCTCTCTATATTATAAGAGCCATCTCTTCTCTTCTCTCTATATTATAAGAGCCATCTTCCAAATCTTGCCAAATCTGAATTTGATTATTAACCATTGGATCAGATTTCAATTTCAATTGTGACCGTTGGATATTCAATGTCTACCAATCTCAATTTTATTTCTGGCCATGGGATCTAAATATATTCAATTGCTATTGTGGTCGTCGGATGTATGGCAATAGGGGTCGGGTCAGTGAATCCTGAATCCGCATTCTCTTCCTCCCCTGCGCTCTCCCTTTCTGCCCTCTTCTCTCGCTTCTGCTGCCCCGTTACCTCAAACCCCCCTCCTCTTCTCATCCCTTTTCGCCCTCCTCTCTTATCCTTCCATCAATCCCTTCTTCTACCTGCACTTTCATTTAGTGATTGTTGCGTGCTGCAAAGACCCAATTTTAATTACTATCTCCGTTCCATTCCAAATGTCCTAGTTACTATTTTTTTTTGGATGTCCCATTGCCCACAGTAACAAGACGTTGGGACGGAGGGAGTATTTGCTCACTACGTCAGCCGTGGGATTTGGGTTTTGGAGGTTAGGAAATGAGGGAGGGTATAGCGGCACCGCATCTGCAGCGGCTGCGGCAATAACCAAGCTGACGATTCTGGTCCCCGTGAGGTTCTATGGAGTTTTTATCCGGGTCGGTCTCGGGTTCAACCTGGACACGATGACACTGGTGTCTTTATCTAACTTTTTTTGTTCCCAGAGTATGCGGCCTGGACACGATGACGCTGCCATCAAAGTACAAAAGGGGGTACTTTGCGATTCTTATTCGGTTCTCGTCTACATCTGCGGAAGCTCGCATTTTTTCCCATTTCGATTGATTTTCAGTATGGGTTTTGTTTTCAGTATCCTGCGGTCTTTCTTTGCCTTTTCTAATTTGGCATTTTTAAGGGAAGCAATTGGGGGGTTCAAAAAAATTTTGTGCGAAATTGTCCATAAAACCGAAAACTAGGGTTTAGGATTTGGGGAAGTGTCAGTCATGGAATAGAATTCGAAATCGGCCACTGGTTTAATGAATTACACTTTTAATTTGATTTTTGGTTAGAATGGCAATTACATGTGGTAGAGAACTGGCTAGAGATGATGCAGGAAGAATATATATAAGTATTTCAGTATAACTTGATGGTTAATACAGTGATACAATGCAGAGAAGTACTTCCAATTCTTGGAAGAATTTGTGACTTCTTTGAACTTTAAGATATATATTTCAGTGTGCATATCAAGTATTACTTAGGGCCTAATTTTAATTTTGCTCCGGGTCTAAAAAATGTGTGAGACGGCCCTGCTACTAGGGTAAGTCCCCATCCCTCCCTGTCATCTGCTTAGCTATTTTATTTATTTAGTATTATTATTATTATTATTCTTATTATTATTATTATTATTATTATGACGACGTTAAATTAATGTGATTTGACAATTGGTGTTTGTCCATTTGAGCTCAACTTTGAAAATATGACCCATGGCAGTCTAAGGCATCAACAATGAGACGGTGTAGAGCCTGGACCAAGGAAGGCCCCTGCAATTTTGTCTGTTGAGCCAACTTACTTATAATCTGCATTCTAAATATTGAACGCAACATATATTCCTGTAGTTTGGAGTTTTTGGTCCAAGGTGCTATTTTGTTGAATTTTTCTTTGATTGTGCACTGTGCAGGGCAGAGGATTTGATGTGGAAATTTTTTATGTTGAGGAACCTGTTTCAGATTATATTCAATCTGCAGTTTCAACTGTAATTTCTATACATGATGAGGTATTCCAAATTCTGGATTCATTTGAGTTATGGGGCTGAGTTGTTGAGCGAGCAACTCTTGCAGGAAACTATTGAAGATAGTGTTGTCTTGGAGGTGGATGTACCGTGTTGAGGCTTGCATCCAAGGTTGATGCTAAGGAAACTCTTTAAAATGAAGAAGAGAAGGTAAATATGTGTATGCATTTAAAAATATTGCTTAGTAGGTTGGAATTTTTGTGAAAGTTATGATCACTTGCTTAACTTTTGATTCGGGTTGGAATAGATATTGTCAAAAGGGCTTTGAGTTATCCATTGAATTTGGTTTACAATTGTGCTGTTTGGTTAAGATGGATTTGCTTGAAAGATCAATGTCTTTGCTTCAGGTTTGAAATTTCTTCTCACTTCGTTTATGTTTTTTTTTTTTTTTTTGAGGAAATGATTCTTTTATTTCATAACCGAAACAACTTACACATATTCATTTTGAAACCAGTCCCTTACACAATATTGCCAACCTCAACACAATAAAATCAATTAAAGGAAAATTAGACATAGAAGTACAGAGACATGAGAGACCCTTACAATTAAACCAGTCACTTACACAACACTTCGTTTATGTTTTTTGTTCATTCTAACTTTTAGTTTTAATTCGTATCTTGATAGGCATCTTTCTTATTTACAAATTGTTTTGTGGGCTTTACCATGATTTCTTTTTCTTTGTGGAGTTTGTTTCTTGAATAATTTTCTGAGAACTGTTTTACCGTTATTTAGCTTATGGAAAGAGAGGGATTGGTGCGTTCTCAGAAGAAGGAAATGAATGAAGAAACGCTATTCACAATCTCCAGAAGGTAATTTTTACATTCTAAACAAAGCTAATTTTTTTGTTTTACCTTAAAAAATAAATTTTCATCAATTTAAGTGGTGTCTTGTCACCTGTACCACGGCTCAACTATATGTATACCCCCCCGTGTTTACCCTATTATGTTTACATTCTTCATTTCTGTTTGATCATATTGTAGTATTCATTATATGGTTTAATGGATGCCTTGCACGACCTGACACTTGAGTGTGATTTTAAATTATTTCTCTTTTTTGTGTATTTCTATTCATTATATGGTTGAATGGATGCCTTGCACGACCTGACACTTGAGTGTGCTTTTAAATTATTTCTCTTTTTTGTGTATTTCTAATCATGCTTCGTGATATATTTAGGTCTTCTTCTTGGACACGCTTAAATTTTTCCTCTCTTTATATTGGCATACAATGCCTGTCTTGTGCATGGACATATCTTCTGATGGAGATTTTGCTTGTCAGTGACTCTGCGGACAAAAATTTGAAGATTTGGGGTTTGGATTTTAGTGACTGCCATAAGTCCCTTCTGCTCATGATGGCAGGTATCCTCAGAAAGTTGACAGAAAAAATAAGAAGAATTCACTTTGCCTCTTCATGTTTCACTACCCATATTGCAGTGAGGTTGTTTTTAACTGCCAAAAATGATGTTTTTCTTGCAATATCACGACTGTTAAATTTGTGAGAAATACCCATTACATGTTCAGTGTGGGACAGGACCACCAAGTGAAATATTGGGATGCAGACAAGTTTCAACTGCTTTTAACTCTTGATGGCCATCATTCTGGAGTGCAGGCCTAGCTGTCAGCAGTCGTGGTGATTTTCTGGTTACTGGAGGAGTTTTTTGCGGTGAGTGTCAAACATGGTTATTTTTTTTGTTGTGTTGATTATAAAGATACCTATTTTTCAAGCTGGCAACTTTTAGGCAACTTGTTTTCTCATGTTGGTAACTTTGTATTTATTTTTTCTATTTGTTAATAATGTGGAGTAGGAAAACTTCACAGCTCCTAGGATGGTCCTCGCAGCATCAGGTGTTGAACATCATAAACTTATAGAATATGCAGAGCCACTTCTGAGTGATCTACCTAAAGTTTCTCGACCTCCAGTGCCAAAGCTGATCTACACAGGAGGTGATTATCGCCAGCAGGGTGATGCAGGGGTGTGTGTCTTAATTCTTCTCAATACAGTTCAATGCAAAGTTGATCCGAAAATGCTGGCACCTAATTTATTTTCCTAATCTGTAATCAGGCAACTCACTTTGCTCTTGCCTTTGAACTTCCCAGTGGAAGGATTAAGGAAAAGGATGTTGTGACATCGACAGTTCTTCAGGTTCAAATTGTTACATACTCCTTACCTTTCAAATGATTGTTATGAACTTGTTATGGATTCTTTTCCCATGTTTTTGTATCCTTTTATGTCAATCTTTTTAATTTATGTTTTATTTGTATGTATCTCATAGATGCTTATGGGTGGAGGCGGATCTTTCTCAGCCGGTGGCCCTGGAAAAGGGATGTACTCAAGATTGTGTAAGTTCTATTTGACTGTAGATGGGAACTCAACTGGATACATAAATGATATGCCAGTTAACTTTTATTTTCTTTTTCGTTCCTGGTTCATTTTCGTTAGTTTTTTGGTAGGATTTTTTTGCCTTTCTTCTTCAATTATATACAATTATATACAGGTGTTCAGGAGAGAGTGAATCATTACTGGAAATGATGATGACCATTGGGAGTAATTGTGGCGAACTTCATACCAACAAGAGTTGTAATGCTTTGCTCAAAGAGCTTCAGGTTTCTGTTGTTAACTTAACTACATTTTCTCCCTTGTTGGTTTTCTTGAGGATTTTGTTCATCAATTTATATCATTTTTTGAGCAGAAGATTTTTCTTCTTGTTCAATTTTGAGTAGGGTTCTCAAATTTTCTTTGTAAAATTATGGGATTTTGGTTAATGCTCAGTTTAGATATGGAAGAGGGTTTATCACTTCATTTGTTGCCTGGATTTGATGTTGTGAATTTATTTTCTTTGGCAAAATTTTGTTACCCTTGGGTAAGGGTAAATTTTTAACAAAAGGATGGTGGATTCCGAAACTTTGGTGTCCATTATTAACCATGTGTTGTTTGTGTTTGTACTGGGTTTTTATTTGGTTGAAGTGGTAAATGGTCAACTTGATAATTTATTTTGTCTGAAATACTGCTACTATGTTGTGATTAATGACTAAGTTCAAGTTATGTTTGTTTGAGCAGCAATTATGGACTGAAATTGGGGAGGCTGAAGCTGATAAAGACAGGATGTTAATGGAGCTTGAGCAACAATGCTTAGGAATCTACCGAAGAAAGGTTGAAGAGGCTGCAAATGCGAGGGCCCTTCTGCACCAGTCAATAGCTGCTCGGGAAGCTGAGATTGCTATGCTTATGGCGACTCTAGGAGAAGTCAATGTTAGCTTGCAGGTAATGCAGCATTTATTAGCCATTCAAAGAGATGGGTGGTTCTTAAAAAGTGCTACTGCCCATTTTTCTGCCCATTTTTGAATCATTACTGAAAACACAAGTTGCTTCAATGAAAATCCAGACAAATATGAGACAACACTTAGCCAGGAAGACTTGTCTTCTTTTTTTTTTTTTTTTGAAATTAATTCCACTTTGTACCTTTATCTAAATTTCTTTATTGTGTTATCATCTGATTCTCTACTACAGTTACACAATGAAATATTAATGTGGATTTTTTCGTTACTACATTCCTCAAATGGGTTACGCTTAACTCTTTTAAAATCTTTCTATCCCCACTGTTTTCAGTTATGCAATGTAAATTGTAGAGACATCTATTAACACTATTATCTTTGAAGAATAGCCAGATTTATTTTTTGATTAGTGATAAATATATGTGCCTGATGGTTAATATGTGCATGAGATTGACATGTCACCTTAGTGCAAGGAGTGATGTCTACATCATTGGTGTTCTTCTTTTGGAGTTGTTGACAGGGAGGCATCTGTACAGAAGACCAAGCAACGAACAAAGTCTTGCTTTTGGCATAGGTGTTTCCCAAGAAACTGATGCCAATATGTAGGATTTTGGTGCATTTAACCTTTTGCTGTAGTCTTTACAAACTTTATGGGTAACACAGGTTGGTTTATATACTCAGAATGGTATTTGATATTTTGCTTGCCACTTGCTAACTTGGATCTTACTGACTCCATTCCTTTTTGACTTCTTCATTGATGAAGTTAATGTCATTCACAACATGCCTAAATGAAATGTAAAATTATACGAGTAGTTGGGTGCATCATTGCGCATTGAGTTGTGATATGCGTTATTCAACAGCTCTTATTACTAACCAGGGGAATATTAACTGATTATTACTGTATAGATTATCAATTTGGCTTGTGAGCTATCTCAGGTGAGATTTCACTGATGCATCACTCATTGGATTGAGTACCTAATACTTAATTTGATATCTGCAAAAACTTTTGTGCCCACACCGTTATTGCATAATTAGGAAAGCTTAGGTTTTGTACAACTATGGATGTCTAATATGTTTCTTCTGATATGTTCTTTGTACACTCCATTTCATTTTATTTTTATTTTATAGGGAAACACAATTGAATTTCATAAAGGACATCGTACTTCTTCTCTTTGAACTATATAGCTTATGCTTTTGGACTCTTACCCTCCAGAGTGTGTATTCTATATACTTCATAGTAGTCAATAGCGGCGCTATCCTGCTATAGTGGAGTGGAATGAGAGGTGGCCGTACACCCGCCACGCTCCGCCACATTTGGTGGTTAGCAGCGTCGAGGAGGTTCTCAGTGGTTAAGCGGCGCGGTTCGCGGAGGAGCGGCGACTGCTAGGGCTTCTTCACCGCAGCAGAAACTGGGTCGGGTTGAGAGCAGGTGGCGATTGGCAGCAGCAGGAGCAGCGGGTTCTGGAGCGGTTTTGGAGGAAGGGAAGAAGACGACGGGGTTTTGGGTATGGGGAAGGAAACACGTTCTTAACTACTCCAGTAATAAACTATACAATGTTACTTTCCCCAAATACTATACCATATTAAATTAAAAAAAGTCAACTAAACCGTTGGACTAGCCCTCTTTATTATTTGCTGCCAGACTCGTCTACTTCCCTTCTTTTTACTGTTTTCTTTCTCCCTTATCTTATTTCTCCCTCATCTGCTTCTCTGCTCCATTCTTCTTCGGCCTTTCTTCTCTCTCTTTTTTTGTTGTTTTACTTGTTATGTCAATAGATTTTCTTTAATGCATGTTTTATCACTTATTTTAGTCTATACAGGTTTGAATATTAGTTATGTGAGTGATATATATATATGTATATATATATATATAACGTATTATATATTATTATATAATAAAATTTTCAAATAGCATAATCCCGCTATCCGCTATCCCGCTATAGCGTTTTAGGGGTCGACCGCTATGGTCGCTATCCGCTATTGACTACTATGATATATTTTCTATGTGTTCTCTCTGATAATGGCAAGAAATGTCCATTATTTTCAATCCATTTCCGTGTTTGAAATGGGCATTTGATCGCATTCCGGTCTTATATTAAATAAGAAAGCAGTAGAATTAGACTGAATTATGCATATTTATAAAAATAATAAGCTGGTATGAAAAAGGCATAAATATGTAATTTTATTACACATTTATGTTAGAAAAATCCAAAAACATGAGAAAAAGAAAAGAAAAGAAAAAGGAATGAAAAAGATGGGCAAAAGAATAAACCAGACCCACAAAATACAAAAAGATGGGAAAAGAAAGAAAAAGCCCACAAAAATTAAAAAAAAAAAAATTCGGCCCATCTGGCCCAAACTTGACAGTGTCCAGAGCACCCTGTCACTAGACCCCCGTGGCGCGAAGCATGGTCTCGCGACTGGGGGCAGTCTAGCGACACACCAGCCAGATGAAGAAGGAGACCCTGTTCAGAAACTATGTCCCTAGACTCCTATTGCTAGCCCCGTGGCGCAATCCATGGCCTCGCGACAGGGGTATGGCTAGCGACACAGAAGCAGACTTGAAGGCAAAATCCAGTCTCAAGGCACCAGTCGCTAAACATGGCCTCGCGACTGGGGATAGTCTGGCGACACAGAACCAAGACCTGGTCCAGAGAGTCTCGAGACAGGGCGTGAAGTCTTGCGACATGCAACCTAGTCTCTCGCGCCACACCGCGTGATGCCGCGACATGCTTGTGATGTGTGTGAGCCTTACGACAGGCTTGAGCCTCAGATCAAGGCCCATGGGCCTAGGGTTTCACCTCTATAAATATATGGTGATCCCAAGGTGCTCAGGAGTTAGACATTTTCCATTATTGAAGACAGAATCAAGAATTCTCTCTAGGTATTTCTTAGCTTAGTGTTAGTTTTCTTTTTTTTTTTTTGTATTATTTAATTTTTTGCATTAGCTTAGCTTAGATTAGTTTATTTTAATGTTGTTCTTCCTTTAAATAATTTAAGTAGCCACTGTTCATAGCTTTATTTTTTGTTTTGGATTTTGGATTTAGGGTTTGAAATACCCCAAATCATGGGTATTATTCAAACCCACTTTATAAAATGGGAAGTTAATCGGAAATGTGTCCCAAAATCATGAAATTGGTATTATTAACCCATGGATTACTGCTTTCATTTTTCTTTTGGGTCATTTGACCCTTATTTCTTGTTCTTCGCTTAATGTTCTCTTTTATTTTTGGATGGTGCATGCTTATGTGTGGTTTAGCCTAGATTAGGGTTTGCTTTATTTTAAATATTGTTCTTATCCGTATTAGTCTCTTTGTTCAAGCATGTTCTTGTAGATTTAAATTTGTGTTTGGTTATTTTTTAGGCTTGAATAGCTTTTTGATCTGAAATAGGGTGGATCACGTTATTTGCATGCTACTATTCCCCTTTGCTTTTTCTGACTTGTATCCTGAACCACCCATGTCGCCAACCTCTTCCTGTCGCGAGACCACGTCTAGCGACAGGAAGGCTGTTCCGCGACATGGATGTCTGTGGACACTTGTCTTAATATTTTAAAAACCCTCAGTCGTGAAGCACTCCTGTCGCAAACCCACGGTTCGCGACACAATCTTTGTTTAGCAACTGAGGACCAAAACTCTTGCAAATTTTACTGAAAGGGCTCTGTCGAGAAACCCCTGTCGCGAACCCACGGTTCGCGACACACTTTTGCTTCAAGACAGGAAATTATGCCTTGATAATATTTTTGAAACCCCAGTCGCTAGACCATCCTGTCGCGAGATCACGTGATAAATTATTGCAATTTTTGACACCGTGCACTTTCGGGCCACAGTTTCTTAACACGAGTGATAAAAACGTGACAACCTATACATATATCCCTAATACCACTCCGTAATCATAAATTGATTTTCATTAAATAAAATCAAGACCGGGATTTCATTCTTTCAAAAATACTCGTGCGGGAAATTATCAAAAGTTTCATGGCGCCGTTGCCGGGGAGGATGCATCGCCATTTTATAAGTGAATTAAACTCCTGATTTACTCATAGCTAGTGTACATACTCTATTCAAAGCAAAAATATCCCAGTCTCAAAAATCAATCACACAATTAGAGCAGTAAAGCTCTAAATGTGAGGATGTTGATTTCTGAGAAATAATACTTCTACACCAGTTCTAACCTGGGGATGGTTGCAGGTACTGCCCTCATTGAACGAAGCTGTACATGCAACGGAGAAGGGAAACACCACCTGAACTTCCACTCAACCTCGAAATAGAAAGGGAAGCGAGACGAATCAGAGCCCTCACCAAGCAGAGGAAAGAGCAGGAAAGGAGGGAACGTGTAAGACAATCTTCTTCCAGTACGAGCAGCGGAGTTTCGGACATGGCACAGTTACCAGGCAACAATCCACCCGTCATTCCCGATAACCCTGTCATCATTGACAATAATCCACCACCATTGCATGAGAACCGAGATGGAGATGGCGATGAGATAGATGACCCTCCACTGAATGAAATTCAAGATGAGGGGAATCTGCCCAACATCGACAATCAAAATCTCAACCCACCACCTCCCCAAAACCGATTCAATGAACCACTAAACCAGAATAATCCCAACAACCAACATTTCCAGAATCCTCAGTTTCAGAACCCTCAGTTTAATCAGCATCAGAATCCGCCCAACCCAAATGATTTCAGTGACCCCAGGAATTACTACCCACAGCAGAACTATTACCCACAGCACTATCAAGGAGGGCCAGGGAACAACCAACAAGCAGCAGCTGCTGACTATATGCAGCCCATTCTGGAGCCTTATTTGAACATTCCTGGACAAGCTCCATTCTTGGACAGGAATTTCGAATTAAAGCCGGCACTCATCAATCTTGTTCAAAGCAACCAGTTTGCAGGGGCAAGTCATGAAGACCCGCATGACCATCTGCGGACCTTCTTGGAACTATGTGACACCATCAAGAATCATAATGTATCTCCTAACACTATTCGTTTGAGATTGTTCCCTTCTCTTTGTCTAGTGGAGCCCGGACATGGTACAAATCGCTGCCAGTCAATCAGAAGTCCACATGGGAAGAAGTGATCAGAAACTTCTTGGCAAAATACTTCCCGGAATCCAAGGTGGATGAATGCCGATCCAAAATTGCTGAGTTCAAGATAAAACCAGACGAGTCCCTGTATGACGCTAAGGAGCGATTCTTCAACCTACTCAGAAAATGTACCCAACATGGTTTCCATGAGTGGGAACAACTGAGGAAATTCTACAGCGGTTTGACCCCATCCTGGAAATACATGCTTGATGCTGCTGGTGGTCAACATTTGCTCCACATGCCAATGGATCAGGCCTGGGGCAAGATTGAAACAATGAGTGTAAACAGATCTATCTTAACTGATGATGTTGATTCCCCTCCCCCTCGTGGTTTATGTGCTGTAGGTACAACAGGCAAATCTGAACTAGACAAGTTGAAAGATCAAGTGGTCGTCTTGGCCTTAAATCAAGAATCTGGAAGTTCCTCCCAAAATGCTGAACCTGTTTGTGGATCATGCCAGGGTCCGCATCCTACTGAAGCTTGTCAACAGGTGACGAATGAGAGCTGCAACTATGCAGGTGGATTCCAAAACCGGCACCCTAACCTCTCATATTCCAACAACAATGCCTTGAGTTCACACCTGTTAACCTAGCCTCAACAGTTCCACCAACCCAGGCCCCAGCATTTCAACCCGAACTTTCAACCCCAGATTCTAGCTAGGCCACCTCAGAACCAAAATTTTCAAAACTTTCAGCAGCCACATAATCAATTTATCCCCAATCAGAACCAGCCACAAAACCAATTTGCTCCTAACCAAAACCAAGCCCAGAACCAGTGGAATCCACCTCAGCAGAAGCCACCATCTAGGCTTGAGAACATAATGACTGAATTCATCTCAAGCCAGAAGGAGATAAACACGCAGTTGCAGGCTTCTATTAGAAATGTGGAAACCCAGGTAACCCAGATGGCCAAAGAACTCCAGAAAAGAGATCAGGGGACTTTGCCAAGCAGTTCGGAAAAGAACCCCCAGTGTAAGGCTATCACGTTGAAATCAGGCAAGGTTCTGGCAGGGCCACAGATCAAAGAAGCGCAAGGGGCGGAGTCTGACAAGGAAGGTTTTGAGGAAAATCAGGGAACAGAGGAGGAAGGAGAAAAAGAAAAAGAAACTAAGACAGCAGAACTCAGTGAAAAAACTGGTAAAGGTGAAGGTAAAATTTCTGACCCTTCACCACAAAAACATTTTGATAATAAAAAGTTTATGCCAAGGGTGCCATACTCGGCCAGACTTAAGAATAAACAACAAGATCTGCAGTTTGAAAAATTTCTAAAAAGGCTGCAAGAAGTTGAGATTACCATTCCTTTGATGGAAATGATCTCTGAGATGCCAACCTATGCTGAGTTCTTAAAAAAAATGATTTCAGGAAAAAGAAAGGTTGAGCAGGAAGAAGTGGTGATACTCAACAGTACCTGTAGTGCAATCATTCAGAGGAAACTACCGGAGAAGAAGGAAGACCCTGGCTGCTACACCCTACCGATCCGGATTGGCCAAGTCAGTGCTGGGAAAGGACTTTGTGATATCGGATCGAGTATTAATGTCATGCCGTTGGCCATGGCAAACGTCTCAAGCTTGGAACTGTGAAGCCAATAAAAATGAGGCTGCAGCTTGCAGACAGATCGATCACTCAGCCAATTGGGATCCTGAAAGATGTGATAATTAGAGGAGGCAGCACCCCATTCCCGGTAGATTTCATCATTCTGGATATTGTAGAAGACTCTGACATGCCCCTCATCTTGGGAAGGCCGTTCCTGGCCACCGACGGAGCACTCATCGATGCGAAATCTGGAAAAGTGACCCTCCGAGTAGATGGGGAGGAAGTTGTCTTTGACATGGCAAAGCTGGAGAAATTTCCAAATGACAATTCTTGTTTTTCGTTTGACGATGTAATAGATAGGAGAGAGGGAGAGCTAGACTCTGACACTGGACTTGTAATGATGTTGGATGATGACTATTCAAAGTAGGTACTGAAGCCTGCTGGCGAGGAGCACGAAGACTGCAGCACCGTCCATTTCGCCGATCCCAAAACTGGGGATTTGGAGGAATTTGACGGCGCCGAGTTCCATGACGACGCCGACCAAGAGGAGGCAGATCCTGTACTGATGCAGGATCCGAAAGGTAATTCTGAATTTCCCCCATCTAATTCTTGCAAATTACTTCCTTCGGTGGAATGCCCACCAGAGCTTGAACTAAAAGTGCTACCGGACCATCTTAAGTATGTGTTTCTCGCTGAACATAAAATGTTACCAGTAATTGTGTCAGCTAAGTAACACAAGATCAAGAAAATGCTCTGGTGGGGGTGCTTAAAAAACATGTGCGTGCAATCGGTTGGACCATTTCTGACATCAAAGGAATAAGCCCTTCTGTTTGTATGCACAGGATTTTAATGGAGGAGAATTTCAAGCCTTCACGCCAGCCCCAACGAAGATTGAACCCACCCATGCAAGAAGTGGTAAGAAAGGAAGTGATCAAGCTGTTAGATGCCGGTATTATATACCCAATTTCTGACAGCAAATGGGTCAGTCCTGTGCAAGTTGTTCCCAAGCGAGGTGGGATGTGCATAACCAAGAATGAACAAGGGGAGGAAATTGCCACACGGCCAGTCACCGGATGGAGGGTCTGCATAGACTACCGGAAGTTGAACGAGGCCACTCGCAAGGACCATTTCCCTTTACCTTTTATCGATCAAATGTTGGAACGGTTGGTGGGAAGGGAGTTTTATTGCTTTTTAGACGGTTATTCAGGTTATAATCAAATAGTGATCGCTAGTGAGGATCACGAAAAAACTTTTACATGCCCCTATGGCACTTTTGCCTATAGGCGCATGCCTTTTGGTTTTTGTAATGCACCTGCCACTTTTTAATGTTGCATGATGTCTATATTTTCCGAATTTATCGAAAAGTGCATTGAAGTTTTCATGGATGACTTCTCTGTATATGGAGATACGTTTGAAGAATGTCTGACCAATCTTGCTAAAATTCTAAAGAGATGTGAGGACACTAACTTGGTTTTAAACTGGGAAAAGTGTCATTTCATGGTCACTGAGGGCATAGTATTAGGTCATCGCATTTCACAAGCAGGCATTGAAGTCGATCCAGCCAAACTTTCAGTGATCTCCAATCTCCCTCTTCCTAATTCTATTAAAGCAGTTAGGAGCTTCTTAGGGCATGCCGGTTTTTACCGGAGATTCATTAAGGGTTTCTCTAAAATTGCCAAGCCGTCACTAATTTGCTTTGTAAAGAAAATTCCTTTTTAATAAATGAAGCGTGTGTCCAAGCCATTGACACGCTCAAAAAGATGTTGATCTCTGCCCCAATAGTACAGCCACCCGATTGGTCAATACCTTTCGAGGTAATGTGCGATGCAAGTGATTTATCCGTGGGTGCAGTACTTGGACAACATAAGGAAGGGAAACATTGTGTAATTCATTACGCAAGTCACGCCCTGAATGAAGCCCAAATCAACTACACCACCACGGAAAAGAAATGTATGCTGTGGTTTTCGCGTTTGATAAATTCAGACAGTACCTTATTGGTACGAAAACCATAGTGTACACAGATCACTCTGCACTGAGATACTTGTTCAGCAAACAAGATGCCAAACCTCGATTAATCAGGTGGGTACTTCTGTTGCAGGAATTTGACATCGTAATAAAAGATAGGCGAGGCCGAGATAATGGTGCTGCTGACCATTTATCTCGATTAGAAAATGATAAAAATGATAAAGCCGTCAATGAGGATTTTCCAGATGAACAATTGTTTGCGTTGCATTTGCAAGATCAGGCGTGTCCTTGGTTTTCCGACATCGCTAACTTTTTAGCATGTGGAATAACCCCACCATTCCAGCAAAAATACAAAAGGGCAAAATTCTTCAAAGAAGTAGTGAACTACTTTTGGGAAGATCCCTTCTTGTTCAAACATTGCGCTGATTCGATAATCAGGCGATGTGTAACTGAAGCTGAGGCCTACCAAATCACCAAGAAATGCCACGAATCTGAATACGGAGGTCATCATGGTCCCACTCGAACAGCCCACAAGGTACTTGAGTGTGGATTCTTTTGGCCTACTATTTATGAGGATTGCAAGATGTTTGTGAAAGCCTGCGACAGATGCCAAAGATTAGGAAACATCTCCAAGAGGGATGAGATGCCTCAGAAAGGGATTCTCGCACTTGAGATCTTTGATGTATGGGACATTGACTTCATGGGACCGTTCCCACCATCTGGTGGAAACTACTACATCTTGGTAGCTATCGATTACGTGTCCAAGTGGGTCGAGGCGGTCGCATTACCAACCAATGATGGTAGCCAAGTCATAGAGTTCCTCAAGAACAATATTTTTAACCGATTTGGCATACCTAGGGTGATAATATCTGATGGAGGAACACATTTTGTTAATAAATCCTTTGAGAACCTGATGATAAAAACTGGTATCCTCCATAAGATAGGCACGCCTTATCATCCCCAAACCAGTGGTCAAGTCGAAGTATCAAATCGCGAGATCAAACATATACTCGAAGCCACGGTAGGGATAACCCGAAAGGACTGGGCACGTAAGCTCAATGATGTGCTATGGGCATATCGTACTGCATACAAGACTCCCATCGGGATGTCTCCTTACAGACTTGTCTTCGGAAAAGCCTGTCATTTGCCTGTAGAGTTAGAGCACAAAGCTTACTGGGCCGTCAAAACGCTTAACTTCGATCCGAAAGTTTCTCAAAGCAAACGCAAGTTGGACCTCAATGAAATTGAGGAAATACGAGCACAAGCCTACGAGAGCTCTCGAATTTATAAAGAGCGGACCCAGAAGTTACACGATCGCCGGATTAAGCCTAAGCACTTTTATGTTGGCCAGAATGTACTGTTGTTTAATTCTAGGTTGAAGCTGTTTCCCGGAAAGCTTAAATCCAGATGGGAAGGGCCACATAAAGTGATATAGGTGTTTGAAAATGGAGTCGTCAGGATCCGAACTGACAAGGGCAACATAGTGTGAATGGGCAACGACTTAAGGAATATATCGGACAATTCAATCCGGAAAAAGAGAGCCAAACAGTGGCAGACCCGGCTTATCCTCATTAAAAAAAATTAAGTAAAAATAATAATAATAATAATAATAATAATAATAATAATAATAATAATAATAATAATAATAAAAATAAATAAATAAATATTTTTATACTATTATTATTATACCATTGTAAAGTAGAAAGTACCCAAAAATCAATTAAACATTTAGAGTACTAAGACTTTAAATGTGAGGATGTTGATATTTGGAGAAAATCTGATGCATTTCATTCATCTGTCTTGCAGGAATTTCGGGACCACAAAAAAAAAGGAGGAGCAGAAAAATAGCACGGAAAACCAGGTTCCCGGTTGGATTAATTCCATAAATTTAAGAAAATAATTCTGGAAATTAAAGCAATTTAAAGTCCGGAACAAATTTTACAAATAAATGGAATTGATCCTGCCTATTTTATGCAAGTGGATTATTTAAATTATCCAGCCCTGTATTTTGAATTTATTTGGACTGAATTCATTCAGATCAAACTCAAATAAAATGGACTCAGGCCCAACATCACTCTCGGGCCCAGTCCATCGAAAGTTTGAAAAATTCAAAAATCCAGTCGCGGAACTAGACCCCAATCGCGAGGCCACGCCTCACGACTGGTCCCCTTACCCTCTCCCATCTTTTACTCAGTCGCTAAACCACTCCCAGTCGCGGAACCTTGTCTCGCGACTGGGATTGAGAATAGCGACACGGTCCCTTCACCTCCCTCATTCCACTTCTGTCGCGGAATGGACCCAGTCGCGAGACAATGTTTAGCGCCTGGGACCAGTTCCGCGACACACCCTCACTTGGTCCACCTCCTTTTTAAATCCTGCCGAGATACCCCAGTCGCGAGGCATGTGCTCGCGACTGGCTTCCAGTTTAGTGCCCCCTCTAATGGCGCTAGGTCCAGTCGTGAAACCCTGTTCCGCGACACGGGGCTGGGGTTCCGCGACTGGGTGCACCAATATTTATACCCACCCACTCTTCTTCCTTCCTCTCCACTTTCCCAGTCTTTAGAATTTTTCACAACACTCTCGAGCTAAACCCTCATCCCCGAACGAATACCACTGTGTTCTTCGCACATTCCCACCCAAATCCAAGGGGAAACTATGGCCAGATTTTTCCAACTCTTTCCGAATCTGGGACTGATGCCACCCTCACCCAGAAGGGGAAGTCCAGAGTAAGAGTTTTCCTTCTCCCTCCGTTTTTGAGCTACCCACCCCTGCTCAAAAATCATGGGTGGACATTTTGTATTTTGTGCTTGTAAATAGCTTGTAAATAGTTCAAATGTTGCTTTGTGTTGCTTATTGTTTCCCCATCCTGGTCTTGGTCGAGTTCAGTTTCGGGAGAAGGGAATGCTTTCTTTTTAGGGATTTCTGGGTTAACCGAGCATGACTAGAGGTGGGTATTTGGATTTTTGTTACCACCTCGGAATAGGAATGTCTAGATCTTGTTGGGTATGTGATTTTCGAGGCCTGAGAGAACCATGAGGAAGAACAGTTAGGGTTTGCAGGGGAGTCAGAACCACCACTGTTGATATTATTGAAACCCTTTTTGTAAAAATCATGGTGGGTCTCTAAGATTTTCAACATCCTTTTTTGGTTTACTCTGTAAAGTGCTTAAAAATCTTTTCATCAGAGTCCAAGATTCTTGAAATTTGAAACTTGAACTGATGAACTCATGAGCATTATTGAGTGCTTGTATGTTGTCAGTTTCTTTTAGTGATTAATCCTAGTAGGCATGGTGATTATTTTTGTTGCCTAAAGCTCTTAGCAGTAGGTGCAAAGGGGCATTAAATTTGATGTTTTAAGAAAGGTATGTTTGTCTTGGCCTACTCAAATCGGAAGAGGTTGTACCTGTCCATTTTTGGAAACCTAATACAGGCAACCAATTGGGGCACATCACTTTACAAAAGGCATTTTTTTTATAAAAGACAAAATGGTTGGTAGTGGACCAACTTGGTTTTGTTCCCAAAGGAACACAAACCTGATGTAATAAAATAGCAATTTCTTCTTTTCAAGTGGACTGTTATTAAAAAAAAAACTTATCCTCGCTTTACAATAAAATTCAAGTTGAAAATTCGATAACCTCACATTTAGAACAAAGCTCTAAATGTGAGGATGTTGATTTTCACTTTGAATAATCCATCTGAAAATTATAAAACTGGATTTACTACTCCTTATCATTGCAGGGGCAACATCTTCCAACTTCCAGACCAGGTACCCGAAGGGACCCAGCTGCTGGACCTGCCATTGGAGCTGCTAGGAGAAATCCTCTCCCGAACAGGAGAGGATGACATCAAGAAAGTGTTCACAGCTAGGGAAACATGTACAAAGCTAAGAGACGCAGGCGATCTCACCATCGTCTACAAGCGATGTGAGCTGGAGACTTCCATTGTGAAAATGTGGCAACAACACGTCCAAAGAGAAAAGGAAGAATTCCTGCAAAGGTGCATAGAAGCAGGAAACTTCAATCTCCAAATCATACAGCAATACAAGCATTCGTAGACGGGGATGAGGAAAGATCATGCGAGCGGTTAAGGCCAGGGATAGAAGATAATCACAAAGCATCGATCTGCGCACGGGGACTGATGTTTCTGAGCAGGCTGGATGAGAGCCAAGTTCTTCTGGGGATTCAGATGATAAAAGAAATGGCGACCAATCGATCGATCCTGATCTATACAGTCACCAACATCTTCGCATGGCTGATAGATCGCCAGGAAGCCCCTGGTTTGTTTACAGGCCAGGAGGAACGAGAGTACTGCCCAAGGAGGCAAGCAAACCTGGAAGAACAGGAAGGCTGGTGCATACGCTGTGACCTATCGAACATCGTCTACTGGAGCAGAAATTTCTACCCCTAGAAAAGAAGGAATGAAGGAAGCATGAGCCTTTAATGCTTTATTTGCTTAAGCTGGACTGTAACCGTCATATAAGAGAATTCTATATTTTTGTGCATGTTTGTCTTAACTGCATAAGAATCTCTTATAAATGATGTATTTAACTGCTTTCCATAACAGTACTTCATCCTTGAGGTCCAAACAATTCTATTTGAGAAAAGATGACTGACAGTCTAAGATGAATAAGTGACTGTCAGGCCAAAAATATGCTGTTGACATACGTTGTATGTTAACAGTGCCTCTTTTACTACTTTAAATTAAATAACCAGCAAAAAGTATGCATAAACCTGCTCTAAATTCACATATTGAATTTAGGCTTGTGATTAAATTTTCAAACTTTTAAATTGGGATAATATAATTGAGAACATGCATGACATGAATTCCTAAGGTTTTGAGCTATAAAAATTTAATGATACGATCATCTTTTTGGGTAATAAATCTTCATGTTGAAAATTTTGATTGAATAAATTGTTAGAACTAAGTTTTGATTAAATTTAAGAATATTGTATGACATGAATCAATCCAACCTTGCGAGATCTGAGCCATGAGTCACCTTCACTCATTTAATTCCTTGATGTGTGAATCAATTTGATTAAAGGAAACTAGAACTTGCAATTGGGACCGATTCAAGACCATGCCATGTTCCTGAAATCGAGCACATGATCGAGACACTTAGAAAACTCAATTTTTGGCCTTCTTTTGAATTCCAAACCCAAAAATATTTTCCCCTTAGGATTAACCACTTGAGCCTTTAAGCCTAATTTTTCTTGAAACCCACTATATTTTCCTAACCTTATAAAAAGACCAAAATATTCAACCCAAATGGACAAGGATAAATTCCATCAAAGGCGTTTAATTCATGATCATCCAAATTGTTTAAACCGGTGTTCAATAAACCAATTCAAAAAAAAAATGTTGAATCCAACTCAACACAAATAAATATCAAATGACAAAGCAAATTAGACTTAGTCTAATGTCATGCAATAGAAGAAGAAAAGCAAAGAAAGAAGAAAATAATGATGATCATAAATTTTAAATAAAGATGCCAATTTATGATGGAATAAATTCTTGCCATTTCTTAGCCCAATAATTTCCCTTTCCTACTGAATGTTACAACCGTATGCCCCGTTATAACCTTAAATAAGACCTCGGGATCTCGATTTGAGGAAATGAGCCGGTGGCGAGTTGGTCTGATTGCAAGCTTATGGGACAATTTAATCAAATTCGATTTTGAGCGTTCAACGATTAAACTCCAGTTGAGAGTGAGTGAACTTTCCGATTCTCTTATATGTGAGGTTCTATTTCATTAAGTATGTTCGTGTCATACCTTAATTCTAATTTTTAATCTTTGCATCTTTCAAACATGATATTCATGAAGGATTGACAATAATGTTTGATTTGTAGGCCCGATGTAGTGAGTAAGTGTCATTTCATTAAACACTGCAATCAAGGGAACTTAATACTTGTAGTTTTTGATTATCTTATCCCAATCCAAAAAGAATGTAATTTATGAAGCCACGAAAATGAATTGAATATGTAGAGTCCGTGTTCTTAGGAACATTGACTCTGACTGTTCGGGGACGATCAGTATTAAATATGAGGATGTTGATAATGGCCAGAAATGTCCATTATTTTCAATCCATTTCCGTGTCTGAAATGGGCATTTGATCGCATTCCGGTCTTATATTAAATAAGAAAGTAGTAGAATTAGACTGACTTATGCATATTGGTAAAAATAATAAGCTGGTATGAAAAAGGCATAAATATGTAATTTTATTACATATTTATGTTAGAAAAATCCAAAAACATGAGAAAAAGAAAAGAAAAGAAAAAGGAATGAAAAAGATGGGCAAAAGAATAAACCAGGCCCACAAAATACAAAAAGATGGGAAAAGAAAGAAAAAGCCAACAAAAATAAAATAAAAAAAAAAATTCGGCCCATCTGGCCCAAACTCGACAGTGTCCAGAGCACCCTATCACTAGACCCCCGTGGCGCGAAGCATGGTCTCGCGACTGGGGGCAGTCTAGCGACACACCAGCCAAATGAAGAAGGAGACCCTGTTCAGAAACCATGTCCCTAGACTCCTGTCGCTAGCCCCGTGGCGCGATCCATGGCCTCGCGACAGGGGTATGGCTAGCGACACAGAAGCAGACTTGAAGGCAAAATCCAGTCTCAAGGCACCAGTCGCTAGGCACCCAGTCGCTAAACATGGCCTCGCGACTGGGGGTAGTCTGGCGACACAGAACCAAGACCTGGTCCAGAGAGTCTCGAGACAGGGCGTGAAGTCTTGCGACATGCAACCTAGTCTCGCGCCACACCGCGTGATGCCGCGACATGCTTGTGATGTGTGTGAGTCTTACGACAGGCTTGGGCCTCAGATCAAGGCCCATAGGCCTAAGGTTTCACCTCTATAAATATATGGTGATCCCAAGGTGCTCAGGAGTTAGACATTTTCCATTCTTGAAGACAGAATCAAGAATTCTCTCTAGGTAGTTCTTAGCTTAGTGTTAGTTTTCTTTTTTTTTTTGTATTATTTAATTTTTTGCATTAGCTTAGCTTAGATTAGTTTATTTTAATGTTGTTCTTCCTTTAAATAATTTAAGTAGCCACTGTTCATAGCTTTATTTTTTGTTATGGATTTTGGATTTAGGTTTTGAAATACCCCCAAATCATGGGTATTATTCAAACCCACTTTATAAAATGGGAAGTTAATCGGAAATGTGTCCCAAAATCATGAAATGGATATTATTAACCCATGGATTACTGCTTTCATTTTTCTTTTGGGTCATTTGACCCTTATTTCTTGTTCTTCGCTTACTGTTCTCTTTTATTTTTGGATGGTGCATGCTTATGTGTGGTTTAGCCTAGATTAGGGTTTGCTTTATTTTAAATATTGTTCTTATCCGTACTAGTCTCTTTGTTCAAGCATGTTCTTGTAGATTTAAATTTATGTTTGGTTATTTTTTAGGCTAGAATAGCTTTTTGATCTGAAATAGGGTGGATCACGTTATTTGCATGCTACTGTTCCCCTTTGCTTTTTCTGACTTGTGTCCTGAACCACCCATGTCGCCAACCTCTTCCTGTCGTGAGACCACGTCTAGCGACAGGAAGGCTGTTCCGCGACATGGATGCCTGTGGACACTTGTCTTAATATTTTAAAAACCCTAAGTCGTGAGGCACTCCTGTCGCGAACCCACGGTTCGCGACACAATCTTTGCTTAGCAACTGAGAACCAAAACTCTTGCAAATTTTACTGAAAGGGCTCTGTCGAGAAACCCCTATTCGCGACACACTTTTGCTTCAAGACAGGAAATTATGCCTTTATAATATTTTTGAAACCCCAGTCGCTAGACCATCCTGTCGCGAGACCACGTCTCGCGACACAATTTTTGAGTCTCGCGACTGGGACCCAAACACTTAGAAAATTTTGAGCAAAGCTTTGTGGCGCCAGACTCCTGTCGCGGACTCACGGTTCGCGACACACTCCCTGTCTAGCGACACAAAGCCTAGCCTGCCAAAAATTTCTAAAATTTATCCTGTCGAGTTACCCATGTCGCGAGCTTCGGCTAGCGACATAAATTATGGTATCAAGACAGGATTCCTATCTTTTTAATTTCCAAAAATTCTGATTTCTAATCCTCCATTATATTGCATCACTCACGTCTTAACCCCACGGGTTAAGATGTAATACCCCAGTATGCAATATAAGGCGTTATGCTGCCAAAATTTTTATTCTCCATTCTCTCACTTAAATAATTGAACCCTTAAGTCATTAATTAAAGATCATGATTAGCAATAATTAAGGTCAATAATTACCATGATTAAAGGATTTTTGTTCAATTCTCATTAAAATATTTTTCTATAAACAAAACCTTAATGCCTTGAGCAGATAATCCGGACTGTAATTAATTATGGTATGAAGGGTTATTTAAGTCATTAATTATGGATTAATTCCATAACCTTGTATGAGAAACCAATGTCTCTCGTACAAGACATCCTCTTTTATCTTATTTGTTTCGCATTTTGTCTTTTTCGTGGTGTATGAATGAACAGTAAAAGATATTACAGAATAATGTCGGCGAACGGTCCCTTCATCGGGAAATGAAGTAGCCCGTAGTCTGAATATTAATTATTGTTTGTTATTTTGCATGGTTTGGATAATAATTAACGAGGTCAGGCGAACGGTCCTTTTACCGGGAAATGAAGTAGCCACTATGTTAGTTACTATCCAAATACAGTTTTTATTTTCTTCACCTTAATTTCCAAACCCAAATTCCAATCTGTAGTATAAGTTGGTTGATATCTGTCAATATTAGCTGATGAATACTGCAGAGAGGAAGCATGTAGGTTTTTATCTGAATTCGCAGACAGTAGGGGCCCAACTGGTAGCAACACTGCCATTATAGGGTTTCCACTATCTAAATTCACTCCATCCGAGTAATTGGGAAACTGGATAGCAGATGTTTGCAATCCACCTGATTATTCAGCCACCTCTATTGGCTTCACGGCCACTTTATATCTGTGTTTCACATTCTGTCTAAACCCACTTTTATATTTTGGGTTAATTAATTTTACACTTCCTTATATCTGTATGCATGATATTATTATGTAATTACTGTGGTTTATAATATTTTGGGATCCTTCCCTTGGACAGTAGAAGTCTAGATTTAAACAGATATTGCATATTAAACTCCCAACAAAACTCATTTATAAAATCCGGATCCAAGTAAGGGATAAATTCCTCAATTATGACTAGTTCACATTCTACCGGGGGTTAATTTTGGGAATTAGAAGCAGGGTCAGCGATTAGGTCTCTCCTAGACTGAAAGGGTCTGTGTTCTTATTGGGAGTCTAGTACCTGTTTAGGGAATGATTTTCAAATCAATTATTTTCCAAAATTGCTGTCTATTGGGAATTTGGTCTTAACTATCACACCGAGATGGGATCCACTTGGATTCAAATACAGTGTGTTAGATAATTCTAGAGGAACAATACATAGGCCTTGGTTATTTTCTAAGGTAGGGTTGAGTATTCTTTCAACTGCTATCCTCTTCCGCCAGAGCCTATTTTTGAGTCCTGAGTGAGTCCATCCGGAATGAACTAATTCATTAGTTCGTTTCATTAGTTCGTATCTCATAACCACCCGGAAGGAAGTGAACACTGCGAGTGGTTCACCGAAATTCGGGAATTCTTGATCCACGCTCGGTCACTCTGATTGGGGGCTTTCTTTTACAACCAGTACGAAGCTTTTGAAACCTCCGAGTGATCGGGTTTTAACTGCTTTCTTTAAAATGCTTTCTTTAATGCTTTCTTTTAAATGCCTTCGTAGAGGTCACTCGATTGCGTCACTAGATCTTCTAACTGCTACTAGGACTGAGAGTTAAGGGATAGTTCAAGCTTATTTGTAGACTTTGGATGTGACATGGGGGAGTGATAGCAGTACTTGACACTTCAATTAATGATTTGTCGGGTGTTGCTTATCTACCACAGGTGAAATAACATACCCTGGCCGGGGCAGTTATGAATCTGTGGTATCTTAGAATCTGTGGTCTTAAGAACATGTAAACTCACTGTAAGTACCTGTCTGTTAAAGGGAACATAGTACTGAGAGCATGAGAACTAGCTTTCTGACAGGATTATCCCAAACGAAGATCTGTGTATAAAAATGGAAGTTTAATTATGTTTTATCTAACTCTTGTCCAATCTTTATTCTTTTCTCCCTGTCCATTCTGTCATCATTTTGAATCAGCTTCATAGCTAGTATAGCTTAGATTACAGCATTTTGTAGAATAATTTTATTGCTTCAATAGGGTAGACTCACCTGCTTTCCTAGACCTAATTTTAATTGCTTTTTAGCTTAAATTTAGCTGCATTCTAGAATAGACCTTTGCATGCTTTATAGAATAATTTTAATTGCTTCCTTAACTAGTTTAAATTCAGTAAGGTAGTTGTTAGACAACTTCTCAAACTGATTCGAGTAACCGATTTGAAAATCTTGTAAAATGGCGTGGGACCTGCTTCCATCGCACATCCTCCAGTGAACGATCCGGACTTACCTACAAATTATTGCAATTTTTGACACCGTGCGCTTTCGGGCCACAGTTTCTTAACACGAGTGATAAAAACGTGACAACCTATACATATATTCCTAATCCCACTACGTAATCATAAATTGATTTTCATTAAATAAAATCAAGACCGGGATTTCATTCTTTCAAAAATACTCGTGCGGGAAATTATCAAAAGTTTCACTCTCCATTGTCATGATTGAACAGGAATATATTGAATTCTTTTAACAAAGCATTGACTATCATTCCTGCCTATAAAGGAGCTGCCTCAGGTGATTTGGATGCTGCAGATGCCGCCGCTAATATACTTATTTTTATCACAAAAAAGAATAATATGGATTGACATATGCACCCTTCTTTCTTCTGATTTATGGAATGATTTATTTATACATTTGTTTAGAAATAGTTATTTTTCTAGGATTGGTTATGACCAACTTTTTCTGCATGCAATTGTTTGACATCAATTTCACGATTATAATTAGTATTTACCTTGTTTTATTGCTTGTTTCTCTCTGTATTAAGCTTTAACGAATTGACGACATCTTCCCCGGGCAAGCGACGCCTCACAGGGTCGGAGTTGGTTCGCATTGGTGGCCTCCGGTGGTGTCAAAAAATGCGGATTAAAAGAAATCCCGAAAACCCATTAATGAGGTTGTTTGAATCGCAATGTCGAAATTTTAGGTTATTTGAATGTTGGTTTTGACAACAAAAGATACGCAGTTTTTGTATATCTGCATACAGAGAGGGAAAATGTACCTCGTTTCAGTTTCACTGAATGGATGAAGGCTAGACTGGAGCTATACAGTATATGGCGCAGGTATAAGTGAATTATTTTGCATATAAGTTTATGATTCTGAGTTATCCAATATTGTCAATTTGAAAAGGACCGAGACTAAGATTTTAATCTTATTGCTTTTTGTTTGTCGAAAGAGAATTGCAGAAGTTGAACCACTGTTCTGATGTTGGAATCATTTTTAATTCTCTGGTGGTGCAGCCTTGAGGTTGTCTTTCTCATATTTCCTTGCTTAATAGTAGTTAATATTGTTGGACTTCACATTTTCCATCTTTCATTGTACTTACACAGGATATCGGCATTCTTATATTGAGGGACGGTTGCCATTTGGGATTTCAGACCCATGTATGGTAACAATAGCTTATTCATTTGAAATTTCAGTTTGTCGTATTGCCCGATGATAAATTTGTGTTGCTTTTCTGATTGATTTGTCAAGAATAGTCAATGCTATAGAATAAGTTTTTAACATGGCTAATAAACAACATGACAATCTACCATTTGAAATAAAAACATCTTGTATAGTGCTTATGTTAATGATGGTAATCTTATTGAATCGTTAACTGGAAGCACGTAGATGTCAGATTTTGATGTCCTAATATTTCCACTTGTATCCCTTGCGTACTTTCCTTATAAATTAAATATAACAACACTTCTTTCAACATAATAAATATCATATAAAGAAACTACATACCCTCACCTACAATTATTTCTTCTTCCTTCATGGGCAGTTGTACACACTCAATACGGTGTGCATTTGCACAGCTTAGCCAACTAGTATATATATATAATTCATAACATTTTTAGATGATACTATAACATCTCATATTATAATTCTTTTATATACTCTAATAAAATATGAGGTCAAAAGAAAATAAGAACAGGGGATGAGGACTTAGCCCAGGTGGTTAAGTCCCTTGACTTCCAACGGAAGGTTGGAGGTTCGATTCTCCATCGGCCCCCTATCACTCTCTTTTATTCCCCTTTGTAATTGTGTGGCATAGGCTCCCACCACCCCTTTCCAGGCCTTCAATGGCTCCTCCAAAAAAAAGAAAAAAAGAAAATACGAACAAAATTCCAATTGGATCACCAACGAGGAAGTATATTTTTTAAATATATTTTACACTTTTTACCCATATTTTATTCTATTTTTATCTACTGTATTTAGATTTTAACCAATTGGATAATTTTGATCAAATTTTTTAATATAATTATGTAACAATAATACTATAATTTAGTGACATATGGTTGAATTCTTATAACACATAATTTTAAAATATTATATTTTTATTTTTTATTTATACATAATTTAAATTATTAAGAGTTAAAATATACTCCTATTTTGTAGTATTTCCTAAAAAAGAGAGAGAAAAAGAAATGAAGCATTTTGTATAAAACAGGACGGCTGGATTGGGGCTCATAGTATTAATATAATACTCCCTCCGTCCCAGTTAATCTGTCTGGTTTGACTTTTTGGCACTGTTCATTGTTTAACTTTGACTCAATATTATTACAAGTATATATTTGAGGTAAAATAGCCGAGTTCAATCTTGTTAGAATCGTATAATCATATAGTTTTATAATATATATTTTACATAATTTTTTGTTGTATATATTTTGAGATATTAGCGGTTGAAAAAGTGCATTGGATTGTGTGCAGAAATCAAACAAGACAGGTTAAATGGGACAGAAGGAGTAGTACACAAAACTCAATCCGATTTCTGTTCAGGAATACAAATGGCCTGTAGCTACTGGGTAACCATTCATAAATGATGTTGCTAATAGTCATGCACAATATTCAGTTAAAAATAATAAATTGTATTGTTTGGAGTGATGTCCGAGCATTAAAAAATGATGTCTATATGCATTTGAAGTGATATTTACGATAGCATATGTGATGTGATATTACCCATCATTTTTCTTACGCGATCATCATTTATTATTTTAACACATCATTTCTGGGGCCTCTAGCATCACTATAGCAGTTGTTGTTGCCTGCACCCAAACCATTCTCCATAGCACTAATAGTAAAATAAGTACTACATACCTGTGTTTGGCATATTTTAGGGATATGGGTAAGTATTATTTTAATGAGGCATGTGGTATATAACTTATTACAGGGTAGGTGTGGGTTTAAGCCGTATACAATTTTTTTCTTGTCTCTTTCAATTTATGCCCTTCCACTCCAAATCCGATTCACCCCATTTTCTTCAAATCCCGTCGAGTCAGGCAGGCGGGCGGCGGTGACAGTCGGCCGGGGCGGCAGGCGGTGACACAGTGTGATGGGGTGACCGCTCCGTCTCGGACATCACCCGTGCGGCACCTCGGGTTCCCTCAATACTCTTCGGACACCCGAGGTTCCAGCCTTTCTCATCTCTGATGCTTCACTGGTTTCGGCCACCCATGGCCTCATCAGGGGAACGGGATCAGCTCCCAACCAGTGCGAAACCCGACAGTGTGCCTATCCTCTCGATAGACTACTGTCGTGGTCCAAGTACAACTAATTAATGCTGATCCCTTCCGACATTATACACAACCAGTAAGCATCTCGCTCGTGCCGGACCGGCGCCGGCTCACATTCTCCTCCAGCTAACTCGATGCATGTCCTCGTGTATGCTGGGGAGTACCCGTCTCTTCATCCCTCTCTCTTCAAGGGGTGTGTGCAATTCCCGTGTTATTGACATATTTTGTCAATATTTTGCTATGATTTTGATGTGATTTTTGAGTGTTAATTGAGTAGATATGCTTCTAATGGTCACTTTTTGATGTTTTTGTAGAATTGATGAAAGATGCACAATCTTGGAGAATTTTTTTGGCAAAGTGGACAGAAGGTGAAGCCTTCCTTGGGCGTGATCATGCCAAATGACTGTCTTTGAGTTTTGGAGCATTGGGACCCACTTTTAACTCTTTAAAAATTGCAGAATGACCCTTGGGGCTGAATTGAAATTCCTGGACTTGGAGTGCTAAATCAAAGGGTCATACAAATTGAGAAAAGAATGAGTCAAAGAGGAGAGGGCACGATCTATTATGGGTCGGTTAGTGTGCAATTTGAAGAGAAAAAAAGATAGCAGCAGGGACGTGGGACAGGAGGGAGACTCCAGACCTGATATTCCAGTTTGTTTTTGACTGACGAAAAAGAGGAGATTGGAGATTGTATTGGCACTTACGTGAGAGAGGACAAATTGGAATTGAATTGGAAAATTCGTCCAATAGCAACGGGCCAGGGATTCCATTCTCTTCTAATTCCTGTAATTCAATTGCTATGGTGAAACTTGTGGATTTGGTTATGTTTTGGATGGATTGTGAGTAGATTTCTTATCTAGTTTAGGTTTTGAATTTGTGTTTGGATATGGAATTGGGAGACTTATTTTGTTGACAGATTTTTATGCTTAATTGAATTGGGTATTTTTAATTCCTCCATTTGTTATGTTTTTAATTGCTTGATTAATATAGCTGCCGCGTGTTGATTGGGTAATTTATTGCTAGATTGTGAAGTGCATCCGTAATTGTGTAATTTTCCAATCGAGTAGCAAACTAGAGGAAGAATACTCTAGTGAGGAATTAAAATCGGTTTTGAACACTACCTCGTAGTATTAGTGTTGAATCGAATTGGGTTTTTCTTGTTCTAAATGCTGTCAAGTCATGTTTATGCTAAGGTCGTACCTAGTGTTCACACTTGATTAGGGGAATGGCTTATGGTCGTACCTAAGCCATCGAATAAGTATGGAAAAATTGGTTGGGAAACGGTTGTAGACCAACTTTAACCAGTTTAGTCAAGTGCAATTAAGCTAAATGTTGTCAATGATCAATTCCCATATCCAATACACAATTCATGCCTAAGCTAGAGTTTTAATTATCCTCAAAAGCTCACTTGTTACTTTGAAATTATTTTAGTTCTTGTTTGATATTTATTTTCCTTTTGTTAGATTAGTTGAAATCAAAATTCCCCCCATCCTTATAGATATAAATATAATTTATAATTAATCAAGTGATTGAAACAAACTCTTTGAGAATTCCCTGTGGAGACGACCCTACTCACTATATATTACATTTATTTATCTTCTTTTTGTGGTGTAGGACTAATATTTAATTTGCAGCTTTGCGACGAGCTAGCAATTTTGGCGCCGTTGCCGGGGAATATTCGCCAAAAGAGGATTTTTCGTACCTTGGTTAATTTATTATATATATATATATTTTTCTTTAATCGTTATTTCCACTTATTGGTTTATGCCTCGCACAGATCGTGGTGGTGAAAAGAATTACGATCCAGAGATTGAAAAGACCGCACGCCGTTTGAGAAAAGAGGCCAGGGAACGAAGGAGAGAAGAGAAAGCTGAGGTGTTGACACCTTTGCTCAATTTGGCAATTCAAATAGCGGAGGACTCAAGTTCATCATCAGATTCTGAGGAAAGCAAAAAAGTGGAAGAGGAAACTGAAATTCCTCAACCTGCTATGGCACAACAAAGAACATTGTGGGAGCTAGCATCCCCTGACTTGGCTCAACAGCCACTCTGTATTCCTTTTCCTACAGTGGCCGACAATGCGGCATCTGTGTTGAAAACTGGACTAATACATTTGTTGCCTAACTTTCATGGTTTGTCAGGAGAAGAACCACACAAACACTTGCAGGAGTTTGATGTGGTGTGTACGAGCATGAAACCAGCTGGTGTGACTGAAGATCAAATCAAGCTAAGGGTATTTCCATTTTCCTTGAAGGATGCAGCAAAGGATTGGTTGTTCAACCTTCCTGCAGGTAGTATCACTACTTGGAATGAGATGAAGCGTAAGTTTTTGGAGAAGTATTTTCCTGCTTCTCGAGCTGCAAACCTGAGGAAAGAGATATGTGGTATTAAACAAGCTACAGGGGAGTCACTTTTTGAATACTGGGATAGGTTCAATAAACTTATTACTAGGTGTCCACAGCACCAAATTTCTGAACAATTACTAATCCAGTATTTCTATGAAGGTTTAACCACTATGGACAGGATGCTTATAGATGCTGCAAGTGGAGGTGCACTTATGAACAAGACACCGGAGGAGGCCTGGGCATTGTTGAATAATATGGCAATGAATTCACAGCAATTTGGGCCAAGGGAAGTTGTTCCAGTGAAAGAAGAAGGTGAAGTAAGTTCTTTACAGCAGCAATTAACTGAATTAACATCTTTTGTTCGTAAGCTTGCTGTAGGGAATGCACAGGTAAAGGCCTGTGGAATATGCTCAAACACGGATCATCCCACTGATGCTTGTCCCACGTTGTCTGAGGAAGTAGAAGTTAATGCAGCTGGATTTGTGCAAAGGAGGAATTATGACCCATTTTCCAACACGTACAATCCGGGATGGAGGGATCATCCCAATTTGCGTTATGGGAATCAACAAGCTCCTGCACAACAACCTCCGGGTTTTCAGCCAGCTCCACCACCACCACAACAAAGGGCAGCCCCACAAGCTCCCTTCCCAGGTAATTCTCTACATGATCTAGTTAAGAATATGGCAGCTAATATGTTGCAATTTCAGCAGGAAACTAGAACAAGTATCAAGAATTTGGAGGATCAAATGTCCCAAGTGGTGAATGAGGTGCGTGATATGAAGCAAAGAGAGAAAGGAAAATTGCCTGCTCAAACACATGCTAATCCTGGAAATGTTAGTGTAATGACGCTGAGAAGTGGAAAGGAATTAGAAGGTCCAAAGGAGATCGTTTCAAAGGAAAAGGCAGAGGATGAAATTGAAAAAGAAATTGAGCAAGAAGCACAAAAATCAAGTGATGAGGTAAAATTGAATTTACCAGTTACTCCAAAATCTAATATTGCTCCTTTTCCTCATAGGTTGGTGAAGCCATCAAAGGGAGACAAGGACAAGGAAATCATGGAGGTGTTTAAAAAAGTCGAATTGAGCATTCCTTTGTTGGATGCAATCAAGCAGATCCCTCGATATGCAAAGTTTTTGAAGGACTTGTGTTCTAACAAGCAAAAATTGAGAGGAGATGAGAAGGTGATAACGGGAGAAAGTGTTTCCGCCATGCTTCAAAGGAAACTTCCACAAAAATGCGGAGATCCCGGTATGTTTATCATTCCATGCAAGATAGGTAAAATGGAGGTAAAAAGGGCTATGTTAGATTTAGGTGCTGCTATTAATGTAATGCCTAGATCTATTTTTAACTCTTTAAACATTGGACCACTTAAAGAAACGGGCATAATAATTCAATTAGCGGATAGGACTAATGCTTACCCTGAAGGGATTGTAGAGGATGTCCTAGTTCAAGTTAATGAATTAATATTTCCTGTTGATTTCTACATTTTGGATATGCATGATGAAAAATCACCAAATCCCTCACCTATTTTGCTTGGAAGACCGTTTATGTGCACAGCTAGAACGAAAATTGATGTAAAAACTGGAACTCTTTCTATGGAATTTGAAGGTGAAAAAGTCCAATTTAATATCTTTGATGCCATGAAATATCCAGTGGAATCTAATGCTTTGTGTTGCATAGATGTTCTTGATGCTAATGTGCAGGAGGTCTTTGATTTAAATGGGAAGGATGACCTTGAGACAGCAATTATACAGAACCTTCGAGTCGATACTTTGGATGAAACACCTGTGGATGATGCTGTGAATGAGATGGTTAAAGCTTTGCATTCTCTAGAACCTAAACCATCAAGGTATGCTGTTGTGAATTCCATACTTAAGAAATCTGACAATGGTCTTTTGCCATCGGTTGTGCAGGCACCAGTTTTGGAGATGAAACCACTGCCACCCACTCTTAAATATACATTCCTAGGAGCTGAAAAGACCTTACCAGTGATTATCTCAGCTGCCCTTTCTCCTACACAAGAGGAAAAGTTGGTTCGTGTGTCGAGAGAGCAAAAAGAGGCTATTGGTTGGCAATTGGTAGATATAAGAGGAATTAGCCCTTTCTTGTGCACTCACAGGATTGTGCTTGAAGAAGATGCAAAACCTTTGAGGCAAGCACAAAGGAGACTCAATCCGGCCATGATGGAAGTGGTGAAGAATGAGATTCTCAAGCTATTGGATGCAGACATCATATACCCAATCTCGGATAGCAACTGGGTAAGTCCCATTCATGTGGTTCCAAAGAAGTCGGGAGTTACAGTGGAAGCTGATCATGATGTAATCTTATTCCTGTAAGGAAGCAAACAGGTTGGAGACAATGTATTGATTACCGTAAATTAAATTCTGTGACAAAGAAGGATCATTTTCCCCTCCCCTTTATTGATCAAATGGTTGAGCGTTTGGCATGGAAATCACATTATTGCTTCCTAGATGGCTTTTCAGGGTACTTTCAGATTGCCATTGCACCTGAGGACCAAGAGAAGACCACATTCACTTGTCCATTTGGAATTTTCGCCTACAGGATAATGCCATTCGGACTTTGCAACGCCCCTGCCACCTTTCAAAGGTGTATGGTAAGTATTTTCTCTGATTATGTGGGGAAGGGGATAGAAGTGTTCATGGATGACTTTAGCGTGTATGGGACTGATTTTGACACTTGCTTAGATAATTTGGAATTAATTTTGAAAAGATGCAAAGAAACTAAGTTAGTGTTAAATTGGGAGAAGTGTCAATTCATGGTAGAAGAGGGGATAGTCCTTGGTCATTTAGTGTCATCTAAGGCGATAGAGGTAGATAAGGCCAAGGTCGATATTATTTCTGCTTTACCCTACCCCACTTCGGTGAGGGATATTCGTTCTTTTTTAGGACATGCAGGATTTTATCGACGTTTTATCAAGGATTTCTCCAAGGTGGCTGCTCCTCTCTTCAAGTTGTTGCAAAAAGATATCCAATTTGAGTTTGATGATCAATGCAAGAAGGCTTTTGACAAGATTAAGGAGCTGTTGACTTCACCTCCCATTATTCAGCCGCCAAACTGGGAGCTCCCTTTCGAAATCATGTGTGATGCAAGTGACACCACAGTGGGAGCTGTGCTCGGACAAAGAAGTGGAAGAATTCCTTGGGCAATCTACTATGCATCAAAAGCTCTAAATGGAGCCCAATTAAATTATTCCACTACTGAAAAAGAACTCCTAGCTGTTGTATTTTCTCTTGAAAAATTTCGATCTTATTTGCTTGGTACTAAAGTAATTGTCTTTTCTGATCATGCAACTCTAAGGTACCTTATGACAAAGAAAGAGAGCAAACCAAGGCTCATTCGATGGGTCTTACTCTTGCAAGAATTTGATGTGGAAATTCGAGACAAGAAAGGTACTGAGAACCTTGTGGCTGACCACCTCACTCGACTCCCAACACCTCAAGAGGAATTATCTTTAAGGGAGTATTTTCCAGATGAGCAATTGCTCTCAATTTCTAGCATTTCACCTTGGTATGCTGATTTGGTTAATTACTTGGTCACTAATGAATTCCCTGTAGGTTGGACGAAGGTAAAGAAGGACAATCTTAAAAGCGATGCGAGATATTACATATGGGATGACCCGTACCTGTGGAAACGTTGCCAAGATCAAGTGATAAGGCGGTGTGTAAGTGAAAGTGAGTATGAATCCATTCTTAAATTCTGTCATTCCATGGAGTGTGGAGGTCATTTTGGTGCCCAAAGGACCGCAAGGAAGGTATTAGATAGCGGTTTTTATTGGCCTACCCTGTTTAAAGATGCATATTTGTTTTGCAAAATGTGTGATAAATGTCAAAGGGTAGGAAATATAGCTGCTAGAGATCAAATGCCCGTTACACCAATGATGTTTGTTGAAATATTTGATGTATGGGGGATGGATTTTATGGGGCCATTTCCTAATTCTCATGGATTCTTGTATATCATACTTGCTGTTGACTATGTTTCGAAATGGGTGGAAGCAAAAGCCACCCGAACTAATGATTCAAAGGTTGTTGCAGATTTCCTCAAGTCCATTTTCAATCGCTTTGGGATGCCTAAGGTGGTTGTCAGTGACCGGGGCACTCATTTTTGCAACAAAACTATTGCAGCTTTGTTTCGTAGGTATGGTGTTCTACACAAGGTCTCAACTTCTTATCACCCGCAAACAAACGGGCAAGCTGAAGTTTCCAACAAAGAGATCAAGGGGATTCTTGAAAAAATGGTGAGGCCGGATAGAAAGGATTGGAGCTTAAGGTTGGGAGATGCATTGTGGGCATACCGAACGGCGTTCAAAACTCCAATAGGGATGTCTCCCTATAGGTTAGTCTTTGGTAAACCATGTCATTTACCAGTTGAAATTGAACATCGTGCATTTTGGGCTGTTAAACAATGTAACATGAGTTTGAGTGAAGCTGGAGAAAGTAGAAAGTTGCAATTGCAAGAGTTGGAGGAGATTAGGAACGAGGCTTATGACAATGCCATGATCTACAATGAGAAGAGTAAGAATTTTCATGACCAAAATATTTTGAGGAAAGATTTTAAGGTGGGCCAAAAGGTTTTACTTTATAATTCTAGACTCAAGCTCTTCCCTGGTAAGCTACGTTCTCGTTGGATAGGTCCATTTGTGGTGACTAATATAACATCTTTTGGTGCAGTGGAGATACAAAGTTTGCACACGAAGAAGAAGTTTGTGGTGAATGGGCATCGTCTTAAGCCCTATTATGAAGGATTTCAACCTCAAGTAGTGGAAGGAATCAATTTTGTTGAATCCCATGAGCCTAGCTGAATTAAGACATCATTGTGTCTAGCCAAAGAATTAAAAGAAAGGCGCTTCTTGGGAGGCAACCCAAGCTCTATTTTGATTTCATGTTTTCTTGTTTTGCATTCTTGGGTTAAATATGTGTTTGTTTTAACTTGTTCCAATTGACTTGGTAGTTGATTCAGGACTTGAGCAACAGTGGGGGAAGTCATTCTTAGGCGTGACCACGGTTAAGAGGCTTTACAGGTTCTGCCATGTCAGTGGGAGAAGAGATAAGAAAAATTGGAAGGCAGAACCAAAGGTCACCCTTAGGCGTGACCACGTCCAAGGAACAATTGTGCTTCTGTTTTCCTATTCATGACAGTCCGGATAAGACATGGGAAGGCAGAACCAAGGGTACTCCTTAGGCGTGACCACACCCAAGGAGCAATTATGCTTCTGCCATAGCATTTGTGAGAGAGGGGTTTTGGGACTTAGATTATTTGGGCTCTCAAAACAAATAAACACAAAAACCCTCAAAACAGCCGCCACCCTCCACTCTCCCTCACCATCATCAGTCGGCCTCCACCATCTCCCCATTGAACAACGCCGCCGTCCAGCCGCCGCCGCCGGCCGCTCGCGCCACCACCTCCCTCGCCCTCGCTCTCTCATCTCCTTTTTCCCCCTCGTTCCTCGCCATCCCGCTCGCACAGGGCCGCCCACAACCGCCGCTCGGCCCCCTGAACAGCGCCGCCGCCAGCATCCCGCCACATTCACCGGCCGCCTTTGCACAGCCGCCGCCGCTCGCCGCTCTCTTGACTCCATCCCCTTATTTCTGCTCGCCTTCGCCCCTTTTTCTCTCGCCCTTCTGTTCGCGCAGCCGCCGCCCGCCACAGAGCCACCGCCGCCGCCGCTGCCCCCTGTTCGCGCCACCCCTGTGCCCTAGCTGTGGTTGTAAGTTGTTCTTCAACTTTTTGTTTCCAATCTTTTGCCCTAGTTCTCTACTAGACAGATTTAATTCACTGATTGTTGGAATTGCTGTAGAGATTTTGCATTGGATTAACATTTGAACATCTTGAATTGGTTGCTCATTTACTGTGTTGCTATGGATTGTTCACTTTGACAAGTTGGATACTGATTGATTGAGGAATAGGGATGTGGATAATAGCAAAGAAATTTTTTTGCTTGATGAGAGGCAATTATGAATTAACAGGGATTTGTTTTGGCATGATTTAGCATTGTACAAGAGTCATTGGCTTGCATATTTGTTTTGGAATTGTTGGTATTTTCTGAGTGCAGGAGTAATGACTAGGGTAAATGTGCCTAAGCCGTCTCAACCTAGTGTGCCCATTGCCACTCGGTCTAAGGCAATTGCAAAGAAGGGCAAGCAACCGGCCATTAGATCCAAATCAAAGAAACCGGCCCAGAAAAAGGCTCCTGGGGCCCCTATTGCCCCTTCCATTCTGGTACAGCCACCTACCAAGGTTCCCACTACTTCTAGAGCGCGAAAAGGTAAAGCCATTCAAGTACTCCCTCCCACCCTTGTGGGAGGAAACTTACACACTTTTTCCCCTGCGCAATTAAAGAGGTATAAACTCCTTCGCCACAAGGCCGTTGTCACTGGCAAGTTTATTCACATGGGTACTCTTGAACAATTAGGCATTCGGGAGGCTGTTACTAATTACTTCGGGGCGATTGGTTGGGATAGTTTACTCACTTTGCAATGTCCTGGTTTTCATGAGCTTTCTTTGGAATTTTTCACTACATTTGAATTTTCTTTACCTGATCAATTTGATGTTATGACCCCTAATGTAATTCACTTTCGCATGCTTGGGAAACAATTTCAATTATCTCTAGCGGAATTCAATTTACATCTTGGAGTCATAACTAGGGAGGAAATGAACAGTGAAGTTTTTGGTAAATCTGCTTGTAGTTATGTTGAATCTTTTGATACTTCTTACAGAAACTTTTGGACAGATTTCAAAGGGATTCCTAAGGAGTACTTCGACAAGAAAGAGTTGCCGGCTAATCATTTAAAAGATCCAGCCGTTCGCTACATTCAACGAATTATGGCTTACAATGTCTCCGGGCGTGTTGCCACTACGGGCACCCTAACAAAGACGGAATTTTTCTTTCTTTGGTGCATGGTGCACAAAATACATGTCAATTTGGGATATTGGTTAGCTATTCAATTTAGTGAAGTGAGACCTAAGAATAGGGATTTAATTGGGGCATGCTTTGTGACAAAACTTGCTTTGAGTTTAGGTGTTTTGATTGGTACTAATCCTTCTGATGTTGCAGAATTTAATCTTCAGCAGTCCGGGCCCGTGGAGCCCCTCGATATGTCTGTGCTCTTTCACATGGGCATGGTGAAAAAAGTGGGAAGCACTTATATCCTTGCCCCTCAAAAGAAAAAACCTTCCCACAAGGCTACCGTTCAATTTGCCCATGACTATGAGAGCCTTCCATCAGCTTCATCTGATGATGAAGAGGCACCATCTTCCTCTCATCAGGCTCCTGCTGGACCTATGTCTCATATTCTTATGCATTCTTTGCAGGATAAATTCAACATTTTGAAGGAGGAAAATGCCACTCTCCATGCCAAGGTGGATGCATTGCAACTAGCTCATGATAAGCTCTTGAAGGACAACGAAGTGATCAATGGCAAGCTGGATGAAGCTTTGGAGCTGCTGCGCTCCCTGCCCAGGCCTTGAAGCGGCCCGGCACCCCACCTATTTCAGGGACATTCCTTTTCTCTCTCTTACTTTTGTTTTATCTTTTTATTGCAATGGGGACATTGCTTTATTTAGGTGTGGGGGAGGGATTGAGGATAGTGGATATTTGCTATATATTTTGTTTTGTTCCCTGCTTGCCCTTTTTCTGTGTGTCCTTGATTGAGTTGTCAGTATTTTACTATGTTCCTTTTGACCTTGCCATGCCTATTGATGAAGTTGAATGATTAGTATGCTTAATCTTCTATTATTTGACCCTAAGTGAGTTTATGAGCCTTTTTGAGCAAGATAAAAATATTCTACATCATATATGCTCAATTTTTTTTGGATTGTGTGAACACATAGTTAGTTGGCATCCTAGAACTTGCGTGCAAATACATGTTAGCTCCACTTTTATTGAGGGTTGATGTGAATAAGGGGATAAGGCATTAGGATTAACCTTTTTGGCTTTACTTTTAACCTTTACCCTATACATCTCCCCTAGTGAACCAATTCTGAGCCTTACAATTCCTTTTCTTTGTTAAACATTAAACCCCCGAGCCCATAGCCTTTCATTTTTTTTAAAAAAACTTGTTTGTTTGAACCCGGAATTGAGGATTAATTCATTGAGCTTGTATGTCATTTGTGCTATTGAGATATATTGATGTCATTATTGAAGAAAGTGTGAAGATGTCATGTTTCGAGATTGGGAAATGTTTTGATGTGAAAATGGGTTGAGGTTTGTTATTGTTGGGAGTTTGTTGTTGACTTGTTCTGCTCTCTCTCTAAAAAAAAAAGAGAGAAAACAGTCCTGTTTTAGAAGGAAAAAAAAAAAAGAGGAAAAGGGCAGTGGATGTAAGTACCTTGGCACGGGTTCCTCTGACTTAAGTGTCATGAACGCAGAGTTGAAGTTCTATCTGCACTTTTCAGATGTGAGAATTCCTCTAATAAACGTGTCAAGATATTGAAACCCACACAAAAAAAAGAAAAAAAAAAGAAAAAGAAAAAAAAGAAAAAAAAAAGAAGAGAGAGTTAGAAAATAAAGGGGTGTTGAAGTCTTGATTGTTGGTGTTGCTTGTGTCACTTTGTTTTAGTGTTTCATTGTTGGATGATTGAGTGATGGCAACAAGATTGAGGTTTGGTATTGAGCACTTGGTTTTACTGTGTACAAGTTCTTGAGTTTATCCTCGATTCCCTAGCTTTTGTATCCTTCTTTTTTCCTACCCCTAGCCAATGCCCCGTTATAACCCTTATAAAGACCTTGGATTATGAGCATTTAACTCTTGATGAATGGTGGAGTAAATTTGATTAGCATGCAAGCCTATGGGATTTGTCACTATTTCATGTGCATTGAGTGGAAAAGCCTATACACTTGAGGGTGAGAGCACACTTATATACATTCCCATTTGGTGAGAATAGTTGATTTTGCATATTCTGAGTTCGATGGATTCGATGGCATGGTCGAGGAATTTTGGAATTAGTGAGTGCTTACTTCTTTCTTGTTGGACACATGCTTAGGGGCAAGCATGAAATAGGTGTGGGGGAGTTGTTATTGACATATTTTGTTAATATTTTGCTATGATTTTGATGTGATTTTTGAGTGTTAATTGAGTAGATATGCTTCTAATGGTCACTTTTTGATGTTTTTGTAGAATTGATGAAAGATGCACAATCTTGGAGAATTTTTTTGGAAAAGTGGACAGAAGCTTAAGCCTTCCTTGGGCATGATCACGCCAAATGACTGTCTTTGAGTTTTGGAGCATTGGAACCCACTTTTAACTCTTTAAAAATTGCAGAATGACCCTTGTGGCTGAATTGAAATTCCTGGAACTTGGAGTGTTAAATCAAAGGGTCATACAAATTGAGAAAAGAATGAGTCAAAGAGGAGAGGGCACGATCTATTATGGGGTGGTTAGTGTGCAATTTGAAGAGAAAAAAAAGATAGCAGCAGGGACGTGGGACAGGAGGGAGACTCCAGACCTGATATTCCAGTTTGTTTTCGACTGACGAAAAAGAGGAGATTGGAGATTGCATTGGCACTTGCGTGAGAGAGGACAAATTGGAATTGAATTGGAAAATTCGTCCAGTAGCAACGGGCCAGGGATTCCATTCTCTTCTGATTCCTGTAATTCAATTGCTATGGTGAAACTTGTGGATTTGGTTATGTTTTGGATGGATTGTGAGTAGATTTCTTATCTAGTTTAGGTTTTGAATTTGTGTTTGGATATGGAATTGGAAGACTTATTTTGTTGACAGATTTTTATGCTTAATTGAATTGGGTATTTTTAATTCCTCCATTTGTTATGTTTTGAATTGCTTGATTAATATAGCGGCCGCGTGTTGATTGGGTAATTTATTGCTAGATTGCGAAGTGCATCCGTAATTGTGTAATTTTCCAATCGAGTAGCAAACTAGAGGAAGAATACTCTAGTGAGGAATTAAAATCGGTTTTGAACACTACCTCGTAGTATTAGTGTTGAATCGAATTGGGTTTTTCTTGTTCTAAATGCTGTCAAGTCATGTTTATGCTAAGGTCGTACCTAGTGTTCACACTTGATTAGGGGAATGGCTTATGGTCGTACCTAAGCCATCGAATAAGTATGGAAAAATTGGTTGGGAAACGCTTGTAGACCAACTTTAACTAGTGTAGTCAAGTGCAATTAAGCTAAATGTTGTCAATGATCAATTCCCATATCCAATACACAATTCATGCCTAAACTAGAGTTTTAATTATCCTCAAAAGCTCACTTGTTACTTTGAAATTATTTTAGTTCTTGTTTGATTTTTATTTTCCTTTTGTTAGATTAGTTGAAATCAAAATTCCCCCCATCCTTATAGATATAAATATAATGTATAATTAATCAAGTGATTGAAACAAACTCTTTGAGAATTCCCTGTGGAGACGACCGTACTCACTATATATTACATTTATTTATCTTCTTTTTGTGGTGTAGGACTAATATTTAATTTGCAGCTTTGCGACGAGCTAGCATCCCGTAACCTACCCACACAACGTAGCATGCCTCTGACTTAGCCGCAGTCCTGGCATCTATGGTATCCGGCCTGGCCACCTCTGCATGACTATCGGACTTCTTCCGGCATTCCACCCACTTGTGTCAGGCGCATGGCGAACTTTCACTGTTGCCTGCTTTTGCCCTCTTATGAGCGCTTGGAAAGCTTCCCGCTTGGCCCCACTGCTAACTCCGATCATCCCATACTAATAGAAGATTTCAATAGGCTTTTACGTAAGCTTCCTGCCTACTCATCTCATGCTCACGAGCGCTTGGCCACCCGTCTCGATCTCATACTCATTGGGTGCCTGCCTACTCTCTCATTGCATAAACGCTTGCTTCCTCGATTGATACGGCTTCCTGCCTACTCTATTCGCTTCTGCGATGCGAGCGCTTGGCAAGCCTTTCACCCTTCGGCATACAAGCGCTTGGCCCTCTTCGAATCTCTGCGTGGCAAGAGCAAACCCACAGCTAGCACACATCTGGCTCTGATACCAACTGTCACGGGGTGACCGCTCCGTCTCGGACATCACCCGTGCGGCACCTCGGGTTCCCTCGATACTCTTCTGGCACCCGAGGTTACAGCCTTTCTCATCTCCGATGCTTCACTGGTTTCGGCCTTTCGTGGCCTCATCAGGGAAACAGGATCAGCTCCCAACCAGTGCGAAACCCGACAGTGCGCCTATCCTCTCGATAGACTACTGCCGTGGTCCAAGCACAACTAGTTAATGCTGATCCCTTCCGATATTATACACAACCAGTAAGCATCTCGCTCGTGCCGGACCGGCGCCGGCTCACATTCTCCTCCAACTAACTCGATGCACGTCCTCGTGCATGCTGGGGAGTACCCGTCTCTTCATCCCTCTCTCTTCGAGGGTTGTGTGCAATTCCCGTAGCCTACCCATACAACGTAGGATGCCTTCGACTTAGCCGCAGTCCTGACATCTTGGCCTCCTGCCTGGCCACCTCTGCATGACTATCGGACTTCTTCCGGCATTCCACCCACTTGTGTCAGGCGCATGGCGAACTTTCGCTGTTGCCTGCTTTTGCCCTCTTATGAGCGCTTGGAAAGCTTCCCGCTTGGCCCACTGCTAACTCCGATCATCACATACTGATAGAAGGTTTCAATAGGCTTTTACGTAAGCTTCCTGCCTACTCATCTCATCTCACGAGCGCTTGGCCACCCATCTCGATCTCATACTCGTTGGGTGCCTGCCTACTCTCTCAGTGCACAAACTCTTGCCTCCTCGATTGATATGGCTTCCTGCCTACTCTATTCGCCTCTGCGATGCGAGCGCTCGGCAAGCCTTTCGCCCTTCGGCATACAAAGGCTTGGCCCTCTTCGGATCTCTGCGTGGCAAGAGCAGACCCACAGCTAGCACACATCTGGCTCTGATACCAACTGTCACGGGGTGACCGCTCCGTCTCGGACATCACCTATGCGGCACCTCGGGTTCCCTCGATATTCTTCGGACACCCGAGGTTCCAGCCTTTCTCATCTCGGATGCTTCACTGGTTTCGGCCTCCCGTGGCCTCATCAGGGGAACGAGATCAGCTCCCAACCAGTGCGAAACCCGACAGTGCGCCTATCTTCTCGATAGACTACTGCCGTGGTCCAAGCACAACTAATTAATGTTGATCCCTTCCGACATTATACGCAACCAGTAAGCATCTCGCTCGTGCCGGACTGGCGCCGGCTCTCACATAGGTAGGGGATGGCGGGCGGCGGTATAGGTTTGTTTTCGTTGCCATTCACTGTGTATTTCTTCGTTGATTATTTTTGCTTATTGGAAAGATGTAGTTCGATCTTGTCTTCTGATTCTGAATACAAATTACCTTTCAACAGAAGGAAACCGAATTGTGGGTCGTCACATAGTTAGATGTATGACGATGATGTAATTCTGTTGGGGGTTCTTTCTTTCAATTTTAAGAGCCTCAGGATTTGATCAACCTCCGAGATACTTATTTATTTAGTCGATCTCTATTAGACAGAGATTCCATAGACGAATTAGTGTCGAGGATTTTGTGGCTACGTTTTGCAGACATATTATTTACAGTTGTATGTGCTTAGTGGTGGATCCAGAAATTTTTTTAAGTGGTGTCCCAAAAAATAGTATGAGTTATATTGAAATTAGGGATAGTTGTTACAACAAAAATATCAAGGAAAACTTGGTTGAAATGAATGCTTGTGGTGTCACCATAAAAATTAAATGGTGGCACCAAGCCTAATCTAATTAAATATAGAAAAAGTTCTACCTTAAAATAGCAGTTTCATCAATTTAAGTAGTGTCTTGTGCCACCCCTACCTATAACATAGATCCGCCCATGTATGTGCTAAAAGAGGGTGAGAAAAAGGGATTGTAATTGAAGGCTTTTGTTTTGGTGGCTGTTGGTAGGACAGAAATGTTGTTGAGTAGGTTGAATAACTGATTGTCATTTAAATTGTGTAGGCTCTCTGTTAAATATTGGAATACTTCCAAATGAGGTAAAAATTGTGTAAGCTTTTTTCTTGTGGTATAGGTGACATTGATTTTACTACCTTGTTTTATTGCTTTCGTCTTTCAGCATACACCATACATATAGGAGAATATATTATTGGTGTTACTTTGTCTAAATAGATGGCCTCTCTTACTTCTGCTTTGAAATCCTCTATTACTTGGCAGATAATTATTTTCTTTTGGTATGTGGTGATTCTTGAAACTATGCTTGAATTAAATTGTTGTTGATGTAATGTTTTATGGATAATTGATATAAAAAAATTCCATACAGATATGGACAGAAGAAGAATTTTTCTGATAGCATACCATTTGCATATGATGCAAATGCAAATGATGTATATGTTCATGTTGATGGTACTAGTATTATTGGAGATAATGGATGAACCAAAACGAACAAGGAATGATTCATAATCGAACCTTCGCAAGGCATGAAACTCGATTACAATACTTAGATTCCATTATTGGCCACAATGGTACACAATGTATGGACCAACTAAGAATGGATAGAAGAACATTTGGCATACTGTGTGAGCTCCTTCGAACAAGTGGAGGCTTAAAAGTAAATGGTCAAGTATCCATTGAAGAACAAGTTTGTGTTTTCTTACATATCTTAGCCCATCGTGTCATAAGCCGCACAATTGGTAGTAGTTATTTTAGGTCTGGGGAGACTATAAGTAGAAATTTCAACAAAGTCTTGCAAAGTGTATGTATTGAGATTGTAGGGTATTCTTCTTACATCACCAGATCCTGTGCCAGAAGATTGTAGTGATGGGAGATGAAAATGGTTCAAGGTGTGTAATTTATCATTCTAAGAGAATATACAAAATAAATTTACTATTTAGTTTAATCAATTTTTTGAAATTATATTTTATTTGTAGGTAGAATTGCTTGGGGGCATTGGATGGAACATTTGTCGAACTGCGTGTGCCAGGAAATGATAAACCCAGATATAGATCTAGAAAGGGTGAGATTGCAACAAATGTTTTAGGCGTGTGTACCAGAGATATGCAATTCATCTTTGTAATGCCTGGTTGAGAAGGCTCGGCGTCTGACTCTAGAGTTCTTCGTGATGCTTTAAGTAAGCTGAATCGTTTATGAGTTCCAGCAGGTTTTTTCTTTTTAAATTATATTCTACTATTTGTTAAATCTATACACACTAACTATATGTTATGCTAATGCTTTTGCGTTGATGATTAGGTTGCTATTATCTTGTTGATGCTGCATACACTAATGCTAAAGGATTTTAGCACCATTAGAGGAATACAATATTATTTATCAGGATGGAGGGTTGGGCGTGCTCCTCAAAATAAAGAAGAAATTTTTAATATGAAACATTCATCTGCAAGAAATGTTATTGAGTGATGTTTTGGTTTGTTAAAAGTACGATGGGATATACTTAGAAGCTCATCATATTATCCATTATGGAGGGTTGGGCGTACTCCTAGCACGATATTATTACCGCATGTTGCTTGCTACATAATCTTATTAGGAGAGAAATGTCTGTGGATCCTGCAGAGGATGATGATGAGTTAACTTTTAGAGAATGGAGCTCAAGATAATGATTTCATAGGGAGTGTTGAGTCTTCAAATCAATGGACAGAGTGGAGGGATACCTTGGCACATAATATGTACGCTGATTGGATTAGACAATTGTATTTCATGTATATGACTGATAATGACCAAAATTGACCATTATTTTCAATCTATTTCCGTGTCTAAACATGGGCATTTGATCACATTCCGGTCTTATTTAAATAAGAAAGCAGTTGAATTTGACAGATATATGCAAGTTTGTATAAATAATAAGCTGGTATTAAAAAAACACAAAAATATTGTTATTTTATTAAATTTGTGTTAAAAAATCCAAAAACAAGATTAAATTAAAAGATTAAAAATCCCCCACTTGATAAAAATTTGAGAAAGATAGTCATTGGTTTGGTGGTGTCTATTCGGTGGAACACGGATCCATTAAACAGAACACAAGACAAAGAATAAATTGAAATATATATATATATAAATTCTATATTTATATTTATATGTTTGTATTTTTTTTTAAAAAAAATAATAAAAAAAAAGGAACTAGTCTAGCAATTACGTTGCTACAGGCCCCACACCAATTCATTTTTTTTTCCAAATTCTTTTTTGTCAATTGCTACAGGAGATACGTAAAAGAAATGGAGTTACGCCTTGTGTCATCTTCCCCAGAAATTGCAATTTGAGAAAACATGGATTTGGTTCGAACATAGCAAGTTTGAAAAAGAAAATTGGGAAAAAGCAAGAATGTGGTCAACAAAGTCAAAATTAGAATGCAGGAGGGGTCCACCAACTATCTTCTTCCCCAAATCAATCCCCCAATTGAATTGAACGGGCAACAGCCACACTCCGGCCATCTTCAACCATCATCGTCACCGTCCACAGCAGCTCCGGCCAAACACCTCTCCGACCCCGACCATAAAAACCAAACGACAGCGACACCACCATCCTCAATCAACAGCCCCATTGTGCCATCTCAAACTCCCATTTCTCAAAACCCCAAAATTATTGTCAAAGCCGGCAGCCCCAACATCAACAAACCCTCATTTTATGTCGCCGATCAAGCTCCATTTATCACGGAGAACCCTCTGCCACCATCCTCATCTCATTTCCGGCCAGCCTGCGTCACCACAAGAGCTCCGGTCACCTCTTTCATTATTCCGGCGAACCCCGAAAGCCGCAACTAGGCCGAAGAACAAAACTCCGATTCGCCGCCACAATTTCAAGTTCCGGCAAACTTCCACTCCAGCCACTACAGTCACCTTCTCCGGTCACCTTATCCATATTTCCGGCGAGAGACTTCCATCGCCGACTGTGTTGAATAAACTCATTCCACGTCTGCGCACGCCAGTCAAAAAGAGTTTGTCGTGCACGCCAGTCAAAAAGAGTTTGTCGTCAAAAATATACACCATGCGTGTCTGAAGTGCATTTCGTCAAAAGCAGCTAATTGCGTATGTCTCATGTATGTCATATTTGTCAAAAAGATTGTAATTTATGTCTCCACGTTTGTCAGTTCATTAGGCTATAAATAGCATGTATTATGGAATGAAAAATGCAGAACGAGTTTTAGAAACATAACATCTAAATTCCAACAGAATTGGTATCAGAGCCTGAGATCTAAACTCAGAGCAAAACAACTTGAGTATAAATACTCAAAATTAAAAGACTTAATCTGCTTACCGTTGTGTCTCCTCCGAGCCGCTGCCTAGCAGCCACCGAAGCGCCGCCCGCTGCCACCACAAGCTTCAGCCCACACCTTCGACGAGTCAGCATCTTCGCTGCTCCTCTCCAACACCATCTGGTAACCGATCAGCCGCTGGTCCGACCAGCACCGAAGCCCCTCCTCCGTCGGAACCATCTCCAGTTGCAGCCTTCGTCACCAAAACGTGACGCCATCCCACCGTGCTGCGCCGCCTGCTCCTCCCCACTGATTCACCTCTGCCCGTGAAACTTTTGACAAATTTCATTAACACGAGTATTTTTTATAAAATAAATCACGTTTGAATTTATTAAAATGAAAAGAGTTACGATTCGCGGGAAGGGTTTAGGGATATATTAAGAGTGCCACTTTTTATTACTCAGGTGGGGTGCTTTAATTTCAAATGGCACTGCAGTCCTCTCATGTCATGAAACTTTTGACAAGTCTCATGGTACAACCGGGATAGATTGACCTTCAGCCTGTCACACTGAGGGTCCCCGGCATATGTGCCATGATACTTCTCATGATTTCATGTCATGAGATTACGTACCATGAAACTTTCGGCAGATTCCCACTACATGAGTATTTTCTGAAAAATCACATTTTTATTTACTCGTGTTAAGAAACTGTGCCCCTGAAAGCGCACGGAGTCAAAATTTGCAGTATTTATAGTAAGTACCGGATCGTTCACTGGAGGATGTGCGATGGAAGCAGGGCCCACATCGTTTTATAAGATTTTTCACTCGGTTACTCGATTCAAGTTTGTGTTTGACTATCAACAACTTGACAGAATTTAAACTAAGTTATGAAAGCAATTAAAATAAAGCAGATAAAATTATTCTAGAAAGCGAATTAAATTAGTCTAGGAAAGCAATAAAATTATTCTAGGAAAGCGGTTAAAATTATCTAAGAAAACAGATTTAAATGAGACAGAAGGGACAGGAAGAAAATAATAAAGGTTGGACAAGATTCAGATGAAACACAATTAAACTTCCATTTTGTTACACAGATCTTAGCTTGGGATAATCCATTAGTTAGCTAACTCCCATGCTCTCTATACCATGTTCCCTTTAACAGACAGGTACTTACAGTAAGAGTTTACATGCTCTTAAGAAAACATGATCTAAGATACCACAGACTCATAACTCCCTTCACAGGCCTTGCAAAGTTATATTATTTATCTGTGGTGGACAAGCAACACCTGACAAATCATTAATTGAAGTGTCAAGTACCACTATCATTCCCCCATGTTACACCCAAAGATTCTAATCAAGCCCTGAACTATCCCTTAACTATCAGTCCTAGTAACAGTTACACAACTCTCAATACAACCGAGTGACCTCTAATGAAAGCATTTAAAAGAAAGCGGTAAAGAAGGCATTTAAAATCCTATCACTCGGAGGTTTTTGAAAGTCTGACCCTGGTAGTAAAAGAAAGCCCCCAGTCAGAATGACCGGATGTGGATCAAGAATTCCCTATTCTCGGTGAACCGCTCGCAGTGTTCACTTCTCGTCGGGTGGTTATGAGATACAAACTAATGAAACGAACTAATAAATTAGTTCGTTCCGGATGCACTCACTCAGGACTCAATAATAGGCTTTGGCAGAAGAAGATAGCAGTTGAAAGAATACTCAACCCTACCTTAGAAAATAACCAAGGCCCCAATGTTGTTCCTCTAGTATTATCTGTCACACCTTATCGGAATCCAAGTGGAATCTGACCCAGTGTAATATTTAATACAAGATTTCCAACAAACAACAATTTTTGGAAAATAATAAATCTGAAAATCGTTCCCTATCAGGTACTAGACTCTCCATTAAAACACAGATCCTTTCAGTCTAGGTGAGACCTAATCGCTGACTCTGCTTCTAATTTCCCAAAATCAACCCCCAGTCGGATATGAATTAGTCATAACTGTTGAATTTATCGCTTACTCAGATCCGGATTTTGTAAAGGAATTTTTGTTGGAAATTTATTATGAGACATCTGATTTAAATCAAGACTTCTATGTCCAAGGGAAGGATCCCAAAATAATATTGACCACAATATCTACATAATAATATCATGCATAATTTTATAAAGAAGTGTAAAATTAAATAACCCAAAATATAAGGTGGGTTTAGACAGAAGTTGATACACAGAGATGAAATAGCCGGAGATGAGAAGAATTTATTGTGGCTAAAAAGGTGGCAAAATAATTAGGGTTAATTGGATTGCAGTTATCTGTGGTCCAATTCCCTAATCATTAAGGTGAGATGATTTTTAGACAGTGAAATGCCCTAAATGACAGTTGCCGCCGTCATTTTAGACTCCACTATCTGTGAATTTGGATAAAAACCCACATGTTCTATTACTGCGATAATGATTAGATAACATTGGCATATATCATCTAACATTACTACAGCTCCAGATTCGGGTTTGAAATTAAAATAAAGAAAAGAAAACTGTATCCGGGTAGGAGTCAGCTGAGCAGCTATTATAATCCCGGATGGACGAACCGCCAAGGCTTCCACCGACCACTATTCAGACCATGCAAAATAACATTTAATAATTAATATACAGACCACGAGCTAGTTATCCGTGTGGGAATACCCGGCAACATTAGTCTGTTATATCTCTTACTAGCTGTTTCACACAACACGGGAAAGACAAAATAAATAAATAAAAGAAAATATTTTTGGGTCATCTTGCATGAGAGACATTGGTTTCTCGTGCAAGGTATGGAAATTATTCCATAATTACTCTTCATGTCTAAATAATCACTCATTCCATAATTAATTAATTAATTACAGTCCGGATTATATACTTAGATCATTAGAGTTTAATCATTTGTAGAAGAATCTTTTAATGGGAAATTGAACAAAGTTCTTTATATCAAATTAATCATGGGTTGAGATCATTGGATTTCAACCTCAAAATATTAATATAAAGGTTCAATTAATTAATGGAGTGAGATGAAGAATAAAAATTTGGCAAAAAGGTGCCACTTTGTCGCGGAATAGAGTTTGTGTCGCGGACCATGGGTCCGCGACAAGGGTTTCGCGACAAAGGGGTGGGAAATAAGAGGAATGGATATTTTGAAAATCAGGGTTTGTTTTGTCGCTAAGCAAAAATTTTGTCGCGGAACATGGTTCCGCGACAAGGAGGTATAGCGACAAAGGGTTGAAAAATCGGTGACATAATTCCTGGTCGCGGAACAAGGATTTTGTCGCGGTCCGTGGTTCCGCGACAAAGGTTCCGCGACAGAGTCCTCCCAGAATAAAATTACAAGTATTTGGGTCCTTGGTCGCTAATCAAGTGTTTTGTCGCGGAACGTGGTTCCGCGACAAAAGGTTGCATCGCGACCAAGGGGTTCTAAAATGGCAAGGCATAATTTTCTGTCTCGGAATAATATTTTGTCGCCGAGCATTGTTCCGCGACAAAAGTATTCCGCGACAAAAGCCATGCAGACAAAATGCAAGAATTTGGTCCTTTGTCGCTAAACATGGGTTTTGTCGCGGGACGTGGTTCCGCGACAAGATTGTATGGCGACAAAGGGTTTTAAAAATTTTTATAAAAATTTTGGCAGCATAACGCCTAATATTGCATTACATGGGGTTACAATGTGATGCAATACAATATAGGAGATGCAATTTTAAATAAAAATGCACAAACACTTTATACTGTCCCTCTTTAGATCCAATGCACTAGAAATAGAAAATAAAAATTAACAATACTACCTAATACTAAAAAGAACAAGAGCAGAATAATAAAAATAAAAGAAATGGCTAAAACTAGTACCGGAAGCAAAAATACAAACTAACTATGCTAACACTAAAAATAAAGTAAATCCTACACTAAATCTATCAAGGGTTAAATATCAAGTGTTTGTGCACTTATTAGATCTAAATAAAGCATTAAACCTAGCTAAAAATAATAGAAATGGTCAAGTGACCAAAAATACAAAAATAAAGCAATAAATATTATGGGAGATCCATAACACATTTTTGGTGGAACATTTTCTTTATAACATCAAAAACCAAAAATGGGTTAAACACACCCATTGATTAAGTGTTTTCAACCCAAAAATACAAAATATAAAACTGGAAAAAATAAAAGTGAACACTAGCTACACTAATTTATTACAAAGCATAAATTAAAACTAAACTAAAATCTACATCTACATTGCATAAAAATAAACTAAACTACCTACTATAACATGTTTTTGGAGAGCACTGTGGTGCCTCCAAGAACAGTGAAAATAAACTATAGTGTAGCTAGGTTACTGTTCAAGGGGGGTGGGAGGATATATTTATAGAGAAAAACATTAGCCCTAGGCCCATTAGGCCCACTTGGTCGCCAAACAGATTGTTTTGTCGCGGAACAGCTTGCATAGGGACACAACAAATAAAATTTGCTTTTTTGCTTCAGATTTTCGCACAGGAGGGGGCGGGAGCTCGAGTCCAGCAAGATAAGACAAATCTTTCTTGCCCAGCGGGACCTCGACTCCAGGGAGCTTCTATGTAATAGAGCATGTGAGTAAATTTGAAATTGGAGATGGGGGATGTCACGTGCTGCCTGCTGCCTTTGTCGCGGAATGCGTATCTTTGTCGCGGTCCATTTTGTCGCGGTCGCGGAGCACTTTGTCGCGGAACATTGTTCCGCGACAAATTTGTGTGTCTTGATTCTCCTCTCACAGTCTCGGAATAATTTTTGGTCGCGGAGCATTTTGTCGCGATGCACTCTATCGCGACCAAGGTTTACCTTCCGCGACAAAGGTTTACTTTTTTCTCCTCTTTCCTCATTTTTTCTCTTTCTCATTTCTTCACAGATTTCCTTCTTCTTTCTTTCTAATCTCTTTCCTCCATTATTCTGTCTTCCTCCATTTTCTCTGTTTCTCGTCTCCATTTTTCTACTAGGTTTGAAATGGTGATCGGAATGGATGGGAAGGATGGTGCAGCGACAGTGGCGACTACGCGAGGGCGGCAAGAGGCTGGTGTTGGGGCGGTGACCGGAGAAGGCGGTGCGAAGGGTGGTCGGCGAGACAGATCTGGGACGGCGGCGAAGGGGCTGAGATGGTGGTGCGAGGTTGGATATGGGGATTTTCTGGTGGTGGAATTGGGTGGCTGGACGCTGTGTTGGTGGAGGTTCGCCGGAGGGATGGAGAAGGGCAGGTTGAAATGGGGTTGTGGCTGGTGGTTGTAAATGGTGGAAGGGATGGTGAGGGTGGTCGGAAATGGGTGGAGGCTCGAGGATGCAGTGGTTGAGATGGTGGTGGCCGGCGGCGGCGCCGCCGGCGGTGGCGGCTAGGGCAGGGGTTAGGGTTAGAGTAGGATTAGGGTTGGGCTTGGGGGTTTAGGTGATATTGGGCCAAGGGTGTTGGGCTAATTTTTTTGTAATGGGCTAGTGGTAATTGGGCTTGGATAAGTGGTATTGGGCTAATGGTAGTTGGGCCTGGACAATGGTGGAGTGTTGGATACTTTGGAAAATTGGACTGGACTGATAACTTTGGACCAAATTACCTGTAGTTAATTTAAATTAACAGTAATTAGTGGACCATTTAATTCTTATTAAAACAGAAAGTGAAAATAGAGATAAACCTAAGAAATAAATAAATATATACATCAAATGTAAAAATAATATAAATATAATATTTATTCCACTAGCTTATTTGGTTTTTGCTCCATTTAATGAACCCAAGTTCCACCGAATAGACAACATCGAACCAAATTAATCAAGTGTATGATTTTTAATATTTTTATCATGTTTTTGGATTTTTTTAATATAAAATTAATGAAAATAACAATATTTTTGTGTTTTTCAATACCAGCTTATTATTTATACAAACTTGCATAAATCTGTTAAATTCAACTGCTTTCTTATTTAAATAAGACCGGAATGCGATCAAATGTCCGTATTAGACACGGAAATAGATTGAAAATAATGGTCAATTTTGGCCATTATCAACATCCTCACATTTAATACTGATCGTCCCCGAGCAGTCAGAGTCAGTGCTCCTAAGAGCATAGACGCTGCATATCAATCTATTTTCGTGGCTTCAAAAATATCATTCTTTTTGGATTGGGATAAGACAACCGAAAACTACAAGTATTAAATTCTCTTGATTGCAGTGTTTAATAAAATGATATTTCTCACTTAATCAGGCCTACAAATCAGTCATTATTGATAATTCTTCATGAATATCATGTTTAAAAAAATTCATTGATTTAATTTTAGAAATAAAGCATGACATGAATATAAATAAAAGCAGAGCCTCACATATAGTAGAAATGGAAATTTCACTCACTCTCAAAAAGGGGTTTTATCAATGAGCACTCATAATCAAATTTAATTAAATTATCCCATAAGCTTGCAATTGGACCAACTCGCCACCGGCTCATTTCTTTAAATCGAGATCATGAGGTCTTATTTAAGGGTTGTAATGGGGCATACGGTTGTAACATTCGGTAGGAAAGGGAAATTATTGGGTTAAGAAGTGACAAGAATTAATATTATCATAACTTGGCATATTTATTTGAAATTTATGATCATCAATATATTTCTCCCCTTTTTTTGTGCTTTTCTTTTTCTATTGCATGACATTAGACTATGTCTAATTTGCTTTGTCAATTGCAATTTATTTGTGTTGAATTGAATTGAATTCAACATTTTTCTCTCTCTCTTTTTTTTTTTTTTTTAAATCGGTTCATAGCATTACCGATTAATAATTTTTTTTTTATGATCACAAATTTAATGCCTTGATAAAATTCATTCTTACCCACTTGGGTTTGAATTTTTTATTTTTTATTTTTTTGGTCTTTTTATAAGGCTAGGAATAATATAGTGGGTTTCAAAGAAAAATTAGGCTTAAGGCTCAAAGTGGTTAATCTTAAAGGAAAAATATTTTTGGGTTTGGATTCAAAAGAAGGCCAAAATTTTGGGTTTTCTAGGTGCCTCGATCATATGCTCGATTTTTGGAATATGGCATGGTCTTGAATCGGTCCAAATCGCAAGTTCTAGTTTCCTTTAATCAAAATGATTTTCACACATCAAAGAAAAGAATGAGTAAAAGTGACTCATGGCTCAAATCTCACAAGGTTGGATTGATTCATGTCATACAATATTCTTAAATATAATCTTTGAAAAATTCTTACACTCAATTCAATTAAATTCTCAACATGAGGACTCATTACCCAACAAGATGATGATATCATTAAATTTTTATAGCTCAAAACCTCAAAAATTCATATCATGCATGTCTTCAATTATATTATCCCAATTTAAAAGTTTGAAAATTTAATCATAAACCAAAATTAAATATGTGAATTTAAACTAACAGAGTTATGCATGCTTTGCACTGGGTTTAAATATGTAAAATAATAATAAAATAAACAAAGAGAAAAAAAATAACACACACTTTTTTTTTTAAAGTGAGGAATCAACATCCTCACATTTTGAGCCTTGCTCGAAATGTGAGCAAATCAATTCCTACTTAAACAAATTATCAAAATCAAAATAAAATAAGAGAGGAGGGAGGGAGGGGGAAAATATTAACATAAAAGATAGAAAAATAATTCCGATAGCCTTTTTTGTCAAACCAATTAAATGTTCGACGATTTTAGCTATGTGTGATCGTTTGGTTCGTCGAACAAGGCGATTGTTCGATGCCCAATACTTAAGAAAAATTCTGATTTTCATCAAAATTGTTCAATCACATTTTTGAATTTTATAAAATTTAATCTACCATATTTACTTGCATAAATTAGGTTGGATTAATTCTGTTCTTACAAAAGTTATTCCGGATTTTAAATTGCTTTAAATTCCAGGAATACTTTCAATTAATCACAGAATCGATCCAACCGGGAACCTGTTTTGGAGCTTTAATTTTCTTTTTGGTGATTCCACAAATTCCTGCAGAGCAAACACAGAAGTAATTATCGGGTTTTCTCAAAAATATCAACATCCTCACATTTAGAGTCTTAGTACTCTAAATGTGAGTTAATTGATTAATACCCGAATTATTTAATAATATTCACAAGAGATATAAATATAAATATATGTATACATATAATTTTGACTTGCAGAAATTTAGGTTGGATTAATTCCGTGCTTGCGAAAATTATTCCGGATTTTAAATTTCTTTGAATTCCGGATATAATCTTCGGTCAATTACAGAACCAATCCAACCGGGAACCTCTTTAGATGCTCAGTCGGGACAGGGGCGATGGAAAGTGAGATGATGGCCGTGGCTTGTCCGATGGTGGTGAGCAATTGGTAGTCCGAAGATCTGCTGCTCCATTTGTTGTTTCACCAGTGATGAGGGTTCCCTCAGCGCAGTGGTGGTAATGAGGTGGATGGGCGATGGAGCAGCGGTGGAGCTTCGTGGTCCAGATGTGGTGGAGATGACAAACACGTGAGTCTCACGTGTTGTGCAATTTACAATTGCAAATTAGTATAGCCCCAATGCTACACTTCTCCCTTTTCCTTTGATTTTTCGTTTAATTAACTTAGATTTTGCAATTGGGAAAGTGTAATTAAACGAAAAATCAAAGTAGTGTAGCCCCAATGCTACACTTCCACATTTAACTCCTTACACCATTTTCGATGGCTCCATGATTCCTGCAAACAAAAATACCAAATTGGTTAGGTTTTCCCCTCAAATCAACATCCTCACATTTAGAGTCTTAGTACTCTAAATGTTTAATTGATTTGAGAGTACTTCTCTGTTCTGAAATGAATACACTGAACTAAGACTAAACTAACTATGAGTAATCAGGAGTGTAACTCTCTTAATAAACGACGCTGCATCCTCCCCGGCAACGGCGCCATGAAACTTTTGACAAATTTCATTAACACGAGTATTTTTTATAAAATAAATCACGTTTGAATTTATTAAAATGAAAAGAGTTACGATTCGCGGGAAGGGTTTAGGGATATATTAAGAGTGCCACTTTTTATTACTCAGGTGGGGTGCTTTAATTTCAAATGGCGCTGCAGTCCTCTCATGTCATGAAACTTTTGACAAGTCTCATGGTACAACCGGGATAGATTGACCTTCAGCCTGTCACACTGAGGGTCCCCGGCATATGTGCCATGATACTTCTCATGATTTCATGTCATGAGATTACGTACCATGAAACTTTCGGCAGATTCCCACTACATGAGTATTTTCTGAAAAATCACATTTTTATTTACTCGTGTTAAGAAACTGTGCCCCCGAAAGCGCACGGAGTCAAAAATTGCAGTATTTATAGTAAGTACCGGATCGTTCACTGGAGGATGTGCGATGGAAGCAGGGCCCACGTCGTTTTATAAGATTTTTCACTCGGTTACTCGATTCAAGTTTGTGTTTGACTATCAACTACTTGACAGAATTTAAACTAAGTTATGAAAGCAATTAAAATAAAGCAGATAAAATTATTCTAGAAAGCGAATTAAATTAGTCTAGGAAATCAATAAAATTATTCTAGGAAAGCGGTTAAAATTATCTAAGAAAACAGATTTAAATGAGACAGAAGGGACAGGAAGAAAATAATAAAGGTTGGACAAGATTCAGATGAAACACAATTAAACTTCCATTTTGTTACACAGATCTTAGCTTGGGATAATCCATTAGTTAGCTAACTCCCATGCTCTCTATACCATGTTCCCTTTAACAGACAGGTACTTACAGTAAGAGTTTACATGCTCTTAAGAAAACATGATCTAAGATACCACAGACTCATAACTCCCTTCACAGGCCTTGCAAAGTTATATTATTTATCTGTGGTGGACAAGCAACACCTGACAAATCATTAATTGAAGTGTCAAGTACCACTATCATTCCCCCATGTTACACCCAAAGATTCTAATCAAGCCCTGAACTATCCCTTAACTATCAGTCCTAGTAACAGTTACACAACTCTCAATACAACCGAGTGACCTCTAATGAAAGCATTTAAAAGAAAGCGGTAAAGAAGGCATTTAAAATCCTATCACTCGGAGGTTTTTGAAAGTCTGACCCTGGTAGTAAAAGAAAGCCCCCAGTCAGAATGACCGGATGTGGATCAAGAATTCCCTATTCTCGGTGAACCGCTCGCAGTGTTCACTTCTCGTCGGGTGGTTATGAGATACAAACTAATGAAACGAACTAATAAATTAGTTCGTTCCGGATGCACTCACTCAGGACTCAATAATAGGCTTTGGCAGAAGAAGATAACAGTTGAAAGAATACTCAACCCTACCTTAGAAAATAACCAAGGTCCGAATGTTGTTCCTCTAGTATTATCTGTCACACCTTATCGGAATTCAAGTGGAATCTGACCCAGTGTAATATTTAATACAAGATTTCCAACAAACAACAATTTTTGGAAAATAATAAATCTGAAAATCGTTCCCTATCAGGTACTAGACTCTCAACTAAAACACAGATCCTTTCAGTCTAGGTGAGACCTAATCGCTGACTCTGCTTTTTCTAATTTCCCAAAATCAACCCCCAGTCGGATATGAATTAGTCATAACTGTTGAATTTATCCCTTACTCAGATCCGGATTTTATAAAGGAATTTTTGTTGGAAATTTATTATGAGACATCTGATTTAAATCAAGACTTCTATGTCCAAGGGAAGGATCCCAAAATAATATTGACCACAATATCTACATAATAATATCATGCATAATTTTATAAAGAAGTGTAAAATTAAATAACCCAAAATATAAGGTGGGTTTAGACAGAAGTTGATACACAGAGATGAAATAGCCGGAGATGAGAAGAATTTATTGTGGCTAAAAAGGTGGCAAAATAATTAGGGTTAATTGGATTGCAGTTATCTGTGGTCCAATTCCCTAATCATTAAGGTGAGATGATTTTTAGACAGTGAAATGCCCTAAATGACAGTTGTCGCCGTCATTTTAGACTCCACTATCTGTGAATTTGGATAAAAACCCACATGTTCTATTACTGCGATAATTATTAGATAACATTGGCATATATCATCTAACATTACTACAGCTCCAGATTCGGGTTTGAAATTAAAATAAAGAAAAGAAAACTGTATCCGGGTAGGAGTCAGCTGAGCAGCTATTATAATCCCGGATGGACGAACCGCCAAGGCTTCCACCGACACTATTCAGACCATGCAAAATAACATTTAATAATTAATATACAGACCACGAGCTAGTTATCCGTGTGGGAATACCCGCCAACATTAGTCTGTTATATCTTTTAATAGCTGTTTCACACAACACGGGAAAGACAAAATAAATAAATAAAAGAAAATATTTTTGGGTCATCTTGCATGAGAGACATTGGTTTCTCATGCAAGGTATGGAAATTATTCCATAATTACTCTTCATGTCTAAATAATCACTCATTCCATAATTAATTAATTAATTACAGTCCGGATTATATACTTAGATCATTAGAGTTTAATCATTTGTAGAAGAATCTTTTAATGGGAAATTGAACAAAGTTCTTTATATCAAATTAATCATGGGTTGAGATCATTGGATTTCAACCTCAAAATATTAATATAAAGGTTCAATTAATTAATGGAGTGAGATGAAGAATAAAAATTTGGCAAAAAGGTGCCACTTTGTCGCGGAATAGAGTTTGTGTCGCGGACCATGGGTCCGCGACAAGGGTTTCGCGACAAAGGGGTGGGAAATAAGAGGAATGGATATTTTGAAAATTAGGGTTTGTTTTGTCGCTAAGCAAAAATTTTGTCGCGGAACATGGTTCCGCGACAAGGAGGTATAGCGACAAAGGGTTGAACAACCGGTGACATAATTCCTGGTCGCGGAACAAGGATTTTGTCGCGGTCCGTGGTTCCGCGACAAAGGTTCCGCGACAAAGTCCTCCCAGAATAAAATTACAAGTATTTGGGTCCTTGGTCGCTAATCAAGTGTTTTGTCGCGGAACGTGGTTCCGCGACAAAGGTTGCATCGCGACCAAGGGGTTCTAAAATGGCAAGGCATAATTTTCTGTCTCGGAATAAGATTTTGTCGCGGAGCATGGTTCCGCGACAAAAGTATTCCGCGACAAAAGCCATGCAGACAAAATGCAAGAATTTGGTCCTTTGTCGCTAAACATGGGTTTTGTCGCGGGACGTGGTTCCGCGACAAGATTGTATAGCGACAAAGGGTTTTAAAAATTTTTATAAAAATTTTGGCAGCATAACGCCTAATATTGCATTACATGGGTTTGCGTTGTGATCCGTGGGATCACAACGGGAAAATTACATCGCAACCCGTGGGGTTACAATGTGATGCAATACAATATAGGAGATGCAATTTTAAATAAAAATGCACACACTTTATACTGTCCCTCTTTAGATCCAATGCACTAGAAATAGAAAATAAAAAGTAACAATACTACCTAATACTAAAAAGAACAAGAGCAGAATAATAAAAATAAAAGAAATGGCTAAAACTAGTACCGGAAGCAAAAATACAAACTAACTATGCTAACACTAAAAATAAAGTAAATCCTACACTAAATCTATCAAGGGTTAAATATCAAGTGTTTGTGCACTTATTAGATCTAAATAAAGCATTAAACCTAACTAAAAATAATAGAAATGGTCAAGTGACCAAAAATACAAAAATAAAGCAATAAATATTATGGGAGATCCATAACACATTTTTGGTGGAACATTTTCCTTATAACATCAAAAACCAAAAATGGGTTAAACACACCCATTGATTAAGTGTTTTCAACCCAAAAATACAAAATATAAAACTGGAAAAAATAAAAGTGAACACTAGCTACACTAATTTATTACAAAGCATAAATTAAAACTAAACTAAAATCTACATCTACATTGCATAAAAATAAACTAAACTACCTACTATAACATGTTTTTGGAGAGCACTGTGGTGCCTCCAAGAACAGTGAAAATAAACTATAGTGTAGCTAGGTTACTGTTCAAGGGGGTGGGAGGATATATTTATAGAGAAAAACATTAGCCCTAGGCCCATTAGGCCCACTTGGTCGCCAAACAGATTGTTTTGTCGCGGAACAGCTTGCATAGGGACACAACAAATAAAATTTGCTTTTTTGCTTCAGATTTTCGCACAGGAGGGGGCGGGAGCTCGAGTCCAGCAAGATAAGACAAATCTTTCTTGCCCAGCGGGACCTCGACTCCAGGGAGCTTCTATGTAATAGAGCATGTGAGTAAATTTGAAATTGGAGATGGGGGATGTCACGTGCTGCCTGCTGCCTTTGTCGCGGAATGCGTATCTTTGTCGCGGTCCATTTTGTCGCGGTCGCGGAGCACTTTGTCGCGGAACATTGTTCCGCGACAAATTTGTGTGTCTTGATTCTCCTCTCACAGTCTCGGAATAATTTTTGGTCGCGGAGCATTTTGTCGCGATGCACTCTATCGCGACCAAGGTTTACCTTCCGCGACAAAGGTTTACTTTTTTCTCCTCTTTCCTCATTTTTTCTCTTTCTCATTTCTTCACAGATTTCCTTCTTCTTTCTTTCTAATCTCTTTCCTCCATTATTCTGTCTTCCTCCATTTTCTCTGTTTCTCGTCTCCATTTTTCTACTAGGTTTGAAATTGTGATCGGAATGGATGGGAAGGATGGTGCAGCGACAGTGGCGACTACGCGAGGGCGGCGAGAGGCTGGTGTTGGGGCGGTGACCGGAGAAGGCGGTGCGAAGGGTGGTCGGCGAGACAGATCTGGGACGGCGGCGAAGGGGCTGAGATGGTGGTGCGAGGTTGGATATGGGGATTTTCTGGTGGTGGAATTGGGTGGCTGGACGCTGTGTTGGTGGAGGTTCGCCGGAGGGATGGAGAAGGGCAGGTTGAAATGGGGTTGTGGCTGGTGGTTGTAAATGGTGGAAGGGATGGTGAGGGTGGTCGGAAATGGGTGGAGGCTCGAGGATGCAGTGGTTGAGATGGTGGTGGCCGGCGGCGGCGCCGCCGGCGGTGGCGGCTAGGGCAGGGGTTAGGGTTAGAGTAGGATTAGGGTTGGGCTTGGGGGTTTAGGTGATATTGGGCCAAGGGTGTTGGGCTAATTTTTTTGTAATGGGCTAGTGGTAATTGGGCTTGGATAAGTGGTATTGGGCTAATGGTAGTTGGGCCTGGACAATGGTGGAGTGTTGGATACTTTGGAAAATTGGACTGGACTGATAACTTTGGACCAAATTACCTGTAGTTAATTTAAATTAACAGTAATTAGTGGACCATTTAATTCTTATTAAAACAGAAAGTGAAAATAGAGATAAACCTAAGAAATAAATAAATATATACATCAAATGTAAAAATAATATAAATATAATATTTATTCCACTAGCTTATTTGGTTTTTGCTCCATTTAATGAACCCAAGTTCCACCGAATAGACAACATCGAACCAAATTAATCAAGTGTATGATTTTTAATATTTTTATCATGTTTTTGGATTTTTTTAATATAAAATTAATGAAAATAACAATATTTTTGTGTTTTTCAATACCAGCTTATTATTTATACAAACTTGCATAAATCTGTTAAATTCAACTGCTTTCTTATTTAAATAAGACCGGAATGCGATCAAATGTCCGTATTAGACACGGAAATAGATTGAAAATAATGGTCAATTTTGGCCATTATCAGCCCGCGAACGGTAGTCTGCTCCGTTCACACCACCGCTGCAACCACCGAGCGCTACCGCCCTTGCCTTCACGCCGCCGCCCTCCAGTGTCGTCCCTGTCTTCGCCCTCCAGTGTCGTCCCTGTCATCGCCCTCCGCCGCGTCATCCCAGCTGCTCTCCATTTGCCGATCCTGTTGTGTTGCTGTTGTGCCCAATCTCTGGAGATTAAGAAATATGAGTGCGGTGATGGTTGGGAATTAAAAGTCAATATTAATGCTTGGGAATTGAATTGGGTAGTTGGATATTAAAACTTGTGGTTGGGAAAGAAATAAAAAAAAAAAAGGGAAATAGGAGATAGTGCGGTGAACTTAAAAAAAGGGTAAGTGGAGAAGAATTTATCAAATTGAAGATTTTGGAGTACACGAAGGAAGCTGTGCAATCAGAGAAGGAGGTCCTGCAATTATTCAGAAAATATTGTTCACAATGGCGTCAACAAGTTCTATCCAATCGCAAGTGCCCAAATTAACAAAAAATAATTACAGGAGTTGGAGTATCCAGATGGAAGCATTATTGGGCTCACTTGACGTATGGGATTGCGTGGAAAATGACTTTGCAACATCAACGGAGCAAGAGCAAGATGAGGAAAAATTAAAGGAGCTGAAGAAAAGGGAGAAAAAGACCCTTTTCACAATTTACCAAGCAGTAGAAGAATCCACCTTTGAATTAATTGCTACAGCAAAAACTTCAAAGGAAGCTTGGGAGATATTGAAGAAAGCAAATGAAGGGGTAGATAAAGTGAAGAAGATCCGACTTCAAACCTTAATAGCCCAGTTTGAATTATTGTGCCAAGGCAATACGGAGAACATATCTGATTATTTTGCTCGAGTTATATCTATTGTTCACCAGATGAGACAGAATGATGAAGAGATGAGCAACGTTCGAGTGATTGAAAAAATCTTGAGATCTTTGGACTCAAAGTACAACCTCATAGTTGTTACTATTGAAGAAACCAAAAATCTTGAGGTATTGACCATTGAAGAGCTGATGGGTTCTCTGCAAGCATATGAACAGAGAATAACAAGCAGAAAAGATGATCAGTCCCAAGAACAGGCGCTTCAGTCCACTCTCTCATTCAGAAGGAATAATCTATCCCGAGGAGGATCCCAACGTGGAAGATTTCAGCCACAAAGAGGAAAAGGTGGCCAAGTACCAAGCCACGGGTATAATCAGAATACCCAATTTAATGGTGAAAAACAGAAAGAACGTGGTCGTGAAGCCTACCGAGGCCGAGGAAGACATCAAGGTCGTGGACGTGGAAGGAATTCCGGATAGAGAAATGACAAATAAGAAATCCAATGTCATATCTGCAAGAAATTTGGCCATTATGCCAATGAATGCTGGTATAATCCAAACAAAGTGGAAGAAAAGGCGAATCTTGCCGACAAAGAAGAAGTAAATGATAGAGAAGTGTTGCTGTTGACAAGCATTGGATCAGATGCAACCAGTGATGTGACGTGGTTCTTAGACACAGGAGCCTCAAACCACATGTGTGGAAGGAAGGAATTGTTCACCAGACTTGACCAAAGAGAGCTTGGCAATGTCACATTTGGTGATCTCTCACAGAAGCCAATCGAAGGGAAAGGCGATATAACCTTTCAACTCCAAGATGGAAGAAAAGTAAGCATTTCAGATGTTTATTATGTTCCACATATAAAAAGCAACCTCTTGAGTGTTGGACAGTTGCTCGAGAAAAAATACAAAGTGATGATGGAGGACTTGTCACTGAGCATTCGAGATAAGAACAACAATCTCATTACCAATGTGAGGATGACGAAGAACAGGATGTTCCCATTAAAATTCAGCATCAATGAAGTAAGCTCCCTCAAAGTTACAAGCATGGATAACTCAACACTTTGGCATCGTCGTTATGGGCATCTGAACTTTGAAGCATTAAAGTTGCTTGAAAAGAAAAACATGGTGATCGGAATATCAAAATTGGAGAACCCCAACAAGCTGTGTGAAGTTTGTGTCATGGGAAACAACACAGAAACCCATTCAATAAATACAAGTCAAGGAAAGCAGCTTCCAGACTTGATTTGGTGCACTCCGACGTATGCGAACCAATTACTCCCGAGTCCATTGGAGGAAATAGGTATTTCCTAACATTTACTGATGATTATACTGGAAAAACATGGGTTTATGTGTTGAAGTAGAAAAATGAAGTCCTTACAAAATTCAAGGAATTCAAAAAGCTTGTTGAAAAGCAAAGTGGATGTCAAATCAAGTGCCTGCGTACAGATAGAGGAGGTGAATATACCTCAAGGGAGTTTGACATGTTTTGCAAAGAACATGGGATATCGCATCAACTCACCATGCCACAAACACCGCAACAGAATGGCGTTTCAGAAAGAAAGAATCGAACGATTCTTAACATGGTTCGATGTATGCTCAAAGAGAAAAATATTCCCAAATAATTTTGGGGTGATGCAGTTGCTTGTTCTGTTTACATATTAAACAGGTTTCCTACGAAGAGTGGTGATAGGACCCCTGAAGAAGCTTGGAGCCTGTGCAAACCAAGAATTGACCATCTACGAATTTTTGGAAGCGTTGCGTATGCAAAAGTGCAAGAGGAGAAAAGAACAAAGCTTGAAGACAAAAGTCAAAAGTGCGTTCTTCTTGGCTATGGTGAAAATTGCAGTGGTTACAAGCTGTACAATCCAGTAACTCGCAAAATTGTAATGTCAAGAGACGTGGAATTTGATGAAGAACAGGCATGGGATTGGAATTCTCCAAAGCAGCTCACAGAAGTCCTACTTGAAGATGAGCAAGCATCCATGAAAGAAAGGCAAGCAGAACCTGAAGAGATATCATCACCACCACCAGAACAAATTCAAAATAATCCAGAAAATGATGGCCCAAACAGTAGCAGCCCACTCATTCGAAGGACACGAAGGATCCAAGACATTTATGATACTACAAGTGCAATTGATGATGAATTCATTAATTTCTGTCTCTTTGCAGATCGTGATCCTTTAACTTTTCAGGAAGCTTGTAAAGAAATCAAATGGCAGAACGCTATGGAGGAAGAAATCCAGGCGATAACAAAAAATGACACATGGGAGCTTACACCACTTCCTCGTGGACACCAAGCCATCGGAGTCAAATGGGTGTACAAAACAAAAAGAAATGAGAAGGAAGAAGTGGAGAAGCATAAAGCAAGATTGGTTGCAAAAGGGTACAAGCAAGAATTTGGGATTGACTACGATGAAGTCTTTGCCCCAGTAGCTCGACTTGAAACCGTGAGACTACTCATTTCCATTGCAGCCCAAAAGAGGTGGAAAATATATCAAATGGACGTGAAGTCAGCCTTTCTGAATGGATACCTCAAAGAAGAAGTCTATGTTGAGCAACCACCAGGTTTCACTGTCAAAGGCCAAGAAGATAAAGTCCTCAAGCTAAGAAAAGCCCTTTACGGCTTGAAGCAAGCCCCCCGTGCATGGAACTCGAGAATTGATGAATATTTCTCTCGAGTTGGTTTTCAGAAATGTCCGTACGAACATGCTTTGTACTTGAAAGTCAATGCAAGTCAAGATGTGCTGCTGGTGTGCCTCTACGTGGATGATTTGATCTTTATGGGAAGTAATGCAAAAATGATCAAAGAATTCAAGCAATCCATGGAGAAAGAGTTCGAGATGACAGACTTGGGATCAATGAAGTACTTTTTGGGCATTCAAATTCAACAAGAAGCTGAAGGAATATTTGCGTCCCAAGAAAAATATGCCAAGGAGATTCTAAAGAAGTTCAACATGGAAGATTGTGAAACCGTGAACCTTCCAGTGGAGTGCGGCACCAAGTTGTCCAAAGAAGGAGAAGGTAAACCAGTAAATCCGACGTACTACAAGAGCATTGTTGGTTGCCTTTGATACCTGACGTGTACTCGCCCAGACATTCTTTATGGTGTTGGATTGGTTAGTCGATACATGGAGAAGCCTATGACTTCTCACTTGAAAGCAGCAAAGAGAATTCTGAAGTACATAAAAGGAACGATTGGTCATGGATTACTATACCCAAGTAATGGAGATGCAAAGCTTACTAGGTTTAGTGACAGTGACTGGGCTGGAAGTTATGATGACCGTAAAAGTACAACTGGATTTGTCTTTTTCAATGGCGAAACCGCTTTTACCTGGTCTTCGAAAAAGCAAGCTGTTGTTGCCTTATCAACTTGTGAAGCAGAATACATTGCGGCATCATCTTGTGTCTGCCATGCCATCTGGTTGAGAAAAATGTGTCAAGAATTAAAGTTGCATCAGGACAGTGCAACAAAGATATTTGTGGATAATAAGTCAGCAATTGCCCTTGCGAAAAATCCAGTTCATCATGAACGCTCCAAACACATTGATACTCGCTTCCACTTCATCCGGGAAAAGGTCAAAGAAGGAGAAGTAGAGCTAGTACATGTGAACTCAGGAGAGCAAGTTGCAGACATCTTCACGAAGGCGTTGAAAGTTGAAACTTTCCAATATTTGCGAAAGAAACTTGGAATTCAAGATTTCAAAGGGATGAGTTTAAGGGGGGGAAATGTTGAATAAACTCATTCCACGTCTGCGCACGCCAGTCAAAAAGAGTTTGTCGTCAAAAATATACACCATGCGTGTCTGAAGTGCATTTCGTCAAAAGCAGCTAATTGCGTATGTCTCATGTATGTCATATTTGTCAAAAAGATTGTAATTTATGTCTCCACGTTTGTCAGTTCATTAGGCTATAAATAGCATGTATTATGGAATGAAAAATGCAAAACGAGTTTTAGAAACATAACATCTAAACTCAATTGTTCTCCCCAATTCAAAATTCCAACAGACTGCTCCCTCAGTCCGACCATCTCCAATGTCCAGCTCGATCATCATCATCGTCCCGACCACCGTCCATCTTCATCTCCTCGGCCGCAGGCAGGACTCGTCTCCAAACTCCAATCGGTCATCCTGCCGTCGCCCATCATCTCCGCCGGAAGAAGGCCCCGGCAGAATGAGCTACGACGCCAACCTCAGCAGCCTCGACGACGCCAAAGATGCCTAGCGTCGTCCTTCAAGCTTGGCGTTGTCCGAAGATGTGTTCCACGTCGTCCGAAAATGCTTGGCGTCGTCCCTCGGTGCCCTAGGACGTGAAGCCCACCTCCCGTCGTCCCCTTTCCGGTTCGCGCCGTAGCGTCATCCCTCGAATGTATCGCGTCGTAGCGTCGTCCATTGAAGAAGGTTCCGCGTCTTATGTTCGTCCAGGGTGTGCTTCACGTCGTCCCTCTCGAATTCCATTTTCCGTTGTGCAGCCGAGTGTGGAAGGTCCTGGGATCTGAGGTCCAGAAGTGCAAAAAGTTTTGTCTTTATTCCTCGGACCTCGAAAACCCGCTCCTTGCTCCTGAAATTCCGAGTAGGCCCATGGCCCATTGGACCTAGGGTTACCTGTCACAGCTATAAATAGTTGTTTTGCTCTCAACCTCGAACAGTAGCCTCCACTCATTCTGAAATTAATTTATTCTTGAAGGTAATGTTGTGCTCTCAACCTTAGCTTAGAGTAGGTAGTATTTTTTTTATTTTAGTTTTCAGTTATGATTCTTAGTTTTTGTTCCTAGTTTTTGGATTGTAAATATTTATTTAGATTAGCTAGCCACTATTTATATTATTTTTACAGCTTTTTAGACTAGATTTTTAGGTTTGAAATACTTAAACAATGGGTGTTATCAAACCATTTATTGTTTCCTTGATGAAATACACAAGAAAATCATCAAAAAAATTTGTTGTGGACCTTTTATCCATGTTTATTTTCTAGTTTTGCTTGCTGTAATGGTCACTTGACCATGTGTTTCATTTCAGTAACTGTTCTTGAGTCTAGGTTAGATTTATTTGCTTTGATTAGATTTAATAAATGCTTAAATATTGAATGCTCATCCCTTTATAGATTTATTAGGATAGAGTTATTTTAATTTTAGTCTCTTAGTTTAGTTTAAACTTTATTTTGTTTGGTAGTTGTTTTTATTACATTTTAGTTGTTTTTTATTTTATTTTTAGATAGTGTAATAGATCTAGAAAGTGGATGGCATTTTTGATGTTTGTGCATACTTAATTTTGAGGTACTTGGAAAAATTTTGGGACACCACGTCGGGGCACGCATAGTGTCAGGACGTAACTGGTTAATACCAATAATTGATCTTGAACTTCACTTAAAAACAATGATCACGACGTGAGACTCACGTCGTGATCCGTGCGTGATCCCACGGATCACGACGTAATTTTTCCCCCTCTCATGACGGGAGTATGCCAAAATTGCTTCAAAAATCTTACAAAAATTCTCACGTCGCAAGACTCACGTCGTGATCCCACGGATCACGACGTAATTCTTTTGCATCTGCGATGTAAGATCCAAATATTTCATTTTTCACCACAAATTTATCTACGACGCTAGACTCACGACGTGATCCTAGGATCACGTCGTACTCTCTCTCTTTTTCAAAGAAACATCTAAATTTAGAACTTACGACACTAGACTCACGACGTGATCCTAGGATTACGTCGTAATTCCTTTGCCTAGCGTCGTAACCCCTTACTTTCTAACCTACATGTACGACGCTAAACCTACGACGTGATCCTAGGATCACATCGTAATTTTGTTTAGCGACGTATATAACACTCCTTATTTCCAAAATTCTAAAAATTCTTCCTACCCACCCATCACGTCGCTAGCCTCACGAGGTGATCCTAGGATCACGTCGTCACATCTGTCTAGCATCGTATATGGCACCCTTTTTGTCAAATTTTTATTCCCCGTCTCATCTCATTAATTTAGAAAGAATAGAGAAATAGGCTAAGACTCCACTTCGAATTCGTTCGCCCTTTTCCTTCTTCTTGTTGCTGCATATCTCGTTCCTACGCATCTTCTCTTTGTGTTTGAACCTTTGTATTAATATTTTGAGGTTGAAATCCAATGATCTCAACCAATGATTAATTTGATATAAATATTTTTGTTCAATTCCATTAAAAAACTTTTCTACAAAATAAAATAAAAATTAAACTCTAATGATTTAAGTATATAATCCGGACTGTAATTAATTAATTATGGAATGAGAGATTATTTAGACCATAAAGAGTAACTATGGAATAATTTACATACGTTGAATGAGAAACCAATGTCTCTCATACAAGATGGTTTTTAATTTATTAAAACCCCAAAAAATATTTTCTTATTCTATTTATTTTGTCTTTTCCCGTGATGTGTGAAACAGCTAGTAAGAAATATTACAGACTAATGTTGGCGGATATTCCCACACGGATAAATTAGCTCGTAGTCTGAATATTAATTACTAGTTGTTATTTTGCATGGTCCTGATAGTGGTCGGTGGAAGCCTTGGCGGTTCGTCCATCCGGGATTATAATAGCTGCTCAGCTGACTCCTACCCGGATACAGTTTTCTTTTCTTTATTTTAATTTCAAACCCGAATCTGGAGTTGTAGTAATGTTAGATGATATATGCCAATGTTATCTAATAATTATTGCAGTAATAAAACATGTGGGTTTTTATTCAAATTCACAGATAGTGGAGTCTAGGATGACGGCGGCAACTGTCATTTAGGGCATTCCATTGTCTAAAAATCATCCCACCTGGAATAGTCAGGACCTGGATAGCAGATGTTTGCAGTCCGGATTATCCTGATTATTTTTGTCATCTTTATAGCCAAATAAAATGTTCTGTTAAACTCCTCTCATCTCCGGCTATTTCATCTCTGTGTTTCATATTCTGTCTAAACCCACCTTATATTTTGGGTTAATTTAATTTTACACTTCTTTATAAATTTATGCATGATAATATTATGTAAATATTTTGGTCATATTATTTTGGGATCCTTCCCTTGGACATAGGAGTCTTGTTATTAAATCAGATGTCTCATAATAAATTTCCAACAAAAATTTATTTATAAAATCCACATCCGAGTAAGGGATAAATTCCACCGTTATGACCAACTCATTTCCGAATGGGGGTTCATTTTGGGAAATTAGAAGCAGAGTCAGCGATTAGGTCTCACCTAGACTGAAAGGATCTGTATTTTAATTGAGAGTCTAGTACCTGTTTAGGAAATGATTTTCAAATATCCTTTATTTTTCAAAATTGTTGTATGCTGGAAATCTTGTATTAAATATTGCACTGAATCAGAGTCCACTTGGATTCAGATAAGGTGTTAGATAATACTAGAGGAACAACATGTAGGCCTTGGTTATTTTCTAAGGTAGGGTTGAGTATTCTTTCAACTACTATCCTCCTCTGCCAAAGCCTATTTTTGAGTCCTGAGTGAGTGCATCCGGAACGAACTAATTTTTTAGTTCGTTTCATTAGTTTGTATCTCATAACCACCCGGAAGGAGGTGAACACTGCGAGCGGTTCACTAAGGTCCGGGAATTCTTGATCCACATCCAGTCATCCTGACTGGGGGCTCTCTTATACTACCAGGGTAACGCTTTTAAAACGTCCGAGTGATAGGATTTTAAATGCTTTCTTTATTGCTTTACTGCTTTCTTTTAAGTGCTTTCTATAGAGGTCACTCGGATGTGTTGAGAGAGGTTCTAGCTGTTTCTAGGTTTGAGAGTTATGGGATAGTTCAGGGCTTGATTAGAATCTTTGGGTATGACCGGGGGAATGATGGGAGTACTTGGCATCTCAATAAATGATTTGTCAGGTGTTGCTTGTCCACCACAGATGAATAGTATGTCTTTGCATGGCCATGTGAGGGCAGTTATGAGTCTGTGGTATCTTATATTTTGATTTCTTAAGAGCATGTAAATTCTGACTGTAAGTACCTGTCTTAAAGGGAACATAGTACAGAAAGCATGAGAGTTAGCTAACTGAAAGGATTATCCCAAGCTAAGATCTGTGTAACAAAATGGAAGTTTAATTGTGTTTCATCTGAATCTTGTCCAATTTTAACTCTGCTTTCTAGATTAATGGTAGATATAGTAGCATAATTTTTACCACTTTCGTAGAATATATTTTATTGCTTTCTTAGAATAATTTTAATTTCTTTCCTAGATTAACTTTATCTGCTTTCTAGAATAAATTTAAGCCGCTTTGTAGAATAATTTTAATTGCTTTCATAGCTTAGTTTAAATTCTGTCAAGTAGTTGATAGTCAAAACACAAACTTGAATCGAGTAACCGAGTGGAAAATCTTATAAAAACGACGTGAGCCCTGCTTCTATCGCACATCCTCCAGTGAACGATCTGGTACTTACTATAAATACTGTAATTTTTGACTCCGTGCACTTTTAGGGGCACTGTTTCTTAACACGAGTAAATAAGAACGTGACAACCTATAAATATATCCCTAATCCCAACTCCGTCATCATAAATTGATTTTCACAAAAATAAAAATCAAACCGGGATTATCTTATTTCTTTCGAAAATACTCGTGTGGAAAATTTGTCAAAAGTTTCAATGACATTGACATTTTTATTAATACTTTGCATGAATAATTGTTTTTTATATATTGGTACATGATATTTTTATTTTGATATTAAAATATTATTAGATTAGTATTTTTATTATTATTTAAAAATATTATTAAATTTTAATATAGAATTTTAAATATTTAATTTGTAAGAAAACTAATTTTTTATTTAACAATTCAAAAAATAATACATATAATACAATGCGCCAAACACTGTATAATAATTATACAGTATACCACCAAACACTATATAGCATTAATTTAATACAATACATCATAATGCAATACAACTGTATTAAATAATACAATACACTATAATACAGTACAGTGTTCGAAACGTGGATTATCTTCACAGGAGGTATATATATAATTCAGAAATAATTGTAGTGGTGTTATCTTTCTGTCAAAAACCCATTATCATAAATCCTAATCTATATATATTAAAGCATTAGTGAACAACCAATCCTAAATTTAATGCAGTGTCTCCATTTCAAATTTCTAATTTTTATACATTTTTGCCTTTTTAATTAATTATTTTTAGATTTTTGTATTTATTTATTTATATTTATTCACTATAGATGTTCAGTTTTTGAAATATATGGAATTTTCAATTTATATGAAATTCCCACAATCTTCACTTTTAAATATATTTGAAAGATTTGAAAGATATATTTGAAAGATTTGAAATTTGAAATTTTGCATTTATTATTTTGTCTATATTATTTTGCATTTTAAATTTACTAATTTTAGATTTTCAAGTTTATTTATTTATTCATTAGAGATTTATTCACCTTTAAAAAAATTTGAAAGATAAAATTTGAAATTTTGTATTTTTATTTTTATTTTGGATTTTATTATTTTGCATTTTTTATTTTATCTATTTTAGATTTTATTATTTTATATTTTATATTTTATTTATTTTAGATTTTATTGCTATATTTATTATTTATTTATAGATTTTGAGTTTTTACACCATAGTATTATTATGACATGAATAGACATTTTCAGTTTTTGCACCATAGTACTATTAGGACGGGGTTCTGCACTGACAACTAAGAATTATGTTGTGTTTATATTTCAATATGGTGATCATATTGTAATGTCGGTAATTATGTGTAGGTTTAGTTTTTTGTTATATTTTTTTTGGTGTGGTAAATGATGTAATTAAAATGTAAATTGCACATATTTATTTATTCATATTAAAGATTTATTAATGTGTATATGAAATCCCAATTTTTAGTTTTTAAAAGATATTTAATTTCCAATTTATATGAAGTTCCCACAATTTTCAGCTTTTAAAGATTTGAAATTTCAAATTTTTATGGAATTCGCAGTGTATATATGAAATTTATATTATTAAACGATACATTAATGAATGTATGGAAAAGATTTGTATATATTCATTAATGTATATAGACCATCTTTTTACAAAAAATATGTCACTTCTCCTAAAAGTGATATTACATCCGTCTCATTATATTGTTACGGACTCACCTGACACGTATATCGATACACATTTTTAACGGTTAATTACTTAAATTTTGTACGATAAGAAAATTATAAAAATTTGACATTCTAAAACTACATGATTAGACGAGACTAACAAGATCTCAACTTGACTATATATTTTCTTACATAACTATGATAAAAATTCAAATCAAATTTAAACAGTAAATAGTTCCAAAAAGTCAAACGTAACAATTAAACCGAGACGGATAAAGAATACAATTATATATTTACTAAAAGTAATATACAATTATATAGTTGCTAATCGTTAAAAAATATATTTTATAATTATATCATTCTAATTGTATATATTTATATACTAAATAGTATAAATCTTATTTATGTTTTATTATATTTAAAATAATTAAAAAAATTATAATTATTAAGAGAATTGTGAAAATTCATGTTCTATGGATAATTGATTTAGAGTAAATTAGTTATTTTCATGAAGCATATTAGAAATAAAAGAATAGGTATGTAACGAGTTATTGGGGTGCGAATAGTCCATCATTAAATAAAGAAGGAAAATTTATTTTTTTTAATCTATATTTAAAAAAATACTTCATGAATCTATATTTTATCAAATTTGCAATTGACGGAAGAACAAATATAAATATACCTTTATTAGAAATTGAAAGGCTAATTGCTGCAAATTCTTTAAATACCGGTACTAAATGAAGTTATAACGTCTGAAACAGATAATCTATTGATACTTGAAGAGACATATTATAATAAGGAAGAAATGAAGGCGGATCATGCTAAGCTATTACCTTTGTTGATTAATGAGGAGATGAATGTTTATAATAAAATAATGTATGTAGTTGATAGTGATGAGGGTTGATTCTTTTTTTCTTTATATGGTGGAGCGGACAAAACAGATATCGATAATTTATCTAGAAAATATTATGTTTAGCCATTCGTGGGAAAAGTGTTTTTCTATTCCATGTAGTATCCAGTGGAATAGCACCCTACTCCTTCCAAGAGGTAGGACTGCACATTTTCGATTTGGTTCTACCTGCAAAAATTTTATCCCAGAAAATTATTTAACCTCGATTCTCATTAAAAGAAAGCCCATTATTTGGGATGAAAATTCTTGATTGGTAGAATGATTATGAGCCTGTCTGAATTAACCAAATTCCTCATTCGATTTCGGAGGAAAAAAGGCACACTCGCATTTTGTTGTACTATGACTATTAAAAGAAAAAAGTTAATGTCATTTTTTAAAGAAGGTTGACTCTATCTGTAAAAATCATTTTTACCTATGTTAGTGATATGCTGCAATATCTCGTGTACTGGAAAGGGGGGGCTCGAAGTATTAATATATAATTAAGATGAATTAACCCAAGATACTATAAGAAATGTTATTTACAATGAAAAGTATATATGACTTAAATTTGCACAATGAATTCTTCATGTATGTGATGGTAATTTGTAAATCTGGTATTGATCTTGGAGATGTACAATTAGATATGACATTTCCAGGTTATAATTTTATGAATTTTACGGGAGATTCTATAGTGGCAATTGTTGAGAGTACTTATATACATATAAAATGCACCACTTCAAATCCAGATATTATTAAAGATATTGTTATACTAATTTCTACCAATAAGATTGTTGATACGATTAATTATTAAATCATGGAACGTATGTCTGCAAATGAAAATGTATATATATATATCAGTTCTAATAATATTTATCAAGAGGATGAAATTATAGATAATGCCAATGAATTATTTTAACTATAATATCTAAATACGATCAATTGTTCTGGATTACCGAATCATGAAATATAGTTAATTTAGAGTTGAATGTCATGCATATTAAGAATATAGATCGATCAAATAAAGTATGCAATGTAACTATGTAAGTAGGTTGATAGTCACCAAGATGCAGAATCTTATTATTGAGGTTAACTAATTTTCGAGAAACTATGAAAGTAAAAAATTCTTGATTGGTAGAATGATTATGAGCAGAGCCTATTTGATTTAACCAAATTCCTTATTCGATTTAAGATGAGAAAGTTTCAACTTGTAGTTTGTTTTGCTATGATTATAAATAAAAGTCAATGTTAATCTTTAAAAAATATTGGACTTTATCTTCCAAAATAAGTTTTTGCCATGAACAATTATGTTGCCATATTCGCACCACTATCAAGACGTGGCTCAAATATTAATATGCAATTAAGAATGATTAATTCAAGATACCACAAGAAATGTTGTTTACTATAAAATTTATATATAACAGAAAATTTACAAAATGGATACTTAATGTAGGTGATGGTAAGGCCGTTATTGATTTTGAAGATCTACAATTAGATGTGACATTTCCGGATGATATTCATATAAACTCTACGGGTGATCCTATAGCGATAATTTTTAAGAGAACATCTACAAATATAAACCACACCACTTCAAATTCAGTCATTTTTAAATATTGTACTATACTACCCCTATCAATGAGATTTTCAGGAATGAAATCTTCAGCAAATTGTGAGGAAATTCTTCATATTATGCTTAATACTTATATATAAATTTTATTTTATTTTAATTTAAATTTCAAATTAAATAAAAATATTATATTAATAATTATTTTTATTGATCTGTTAAGCTACAGAAGCTAAAGAGGATGTTATAATATGATTTCTTGGTTAGTTTTAAAAATAATTAAATTATATTATCATATATATCCTCTATCAAATAGATATAAAATCATTACACATTTTTCATTACTCAAAATATAATTTATACTTAATACTCAAGAATTGTTGTTCACAATGAAATTTTGAACAAATTGTAAAAAAAAAAATCATACTATACTTAATACTTATATTTAAATTTTTTTTATTTTAAATTAAATTTCAAATTAAATAAAAATCTTAATATTTATTTTATTGATCTGTTATGTTTGCATCGGACAAGCCACAGAAGCTAAAGAATGCAATATAATATGATTTTTCTGTTAGTTTTAAAAATAATTAAATTATATTATCATATAAACTCACTTTCGAACATATATAAAGTTATTACACATTTTTCTATTACTCAAAATACATTTATTATTATTATTATAGAAAGATATATTATATATAAATATATAATTATGCCCGTCGAGTTTCGACGGGTTATTTGCTAGTTTTGTAGTGAAGTTATTATCTTTTAATGCCACTCATTCAGGTCCGCACATCATATGAGTGAAAGAAACAAAAACCCATTATCACCATCTTACCAGCTTATCCCTGTTCTCAGTACTCTCTATAACCCCAACAATTTCCATTACCCATTGTCCAAAAATCTCCTCTCTTACAAAAATGTCCAAAGCAGAACTCGTATTCATCCCCTCCCCGGGGCTGAGCCACCTCGTCTCCACCGTCCACGCCGCCAAGATCCTCCTAGCTCGCGACCACCGTCTCACCATTACCATCCTCCTCATCAAGTTCCCCAAGGAATCAAGCTTCAGCCGCGATGAGTACACCAAAAAACTCTCCTCACTCACCAAGGATACATCGCCCGGGATTCTCCAATTCATCGATGTGCCCACCGACCACAACGTCCCTCCCCAATCCAGGACATTCCTCTTTGACTACATCAACAGCAGAGCAGAAAGCATCAGGGAAGTCCTGTCCTCCAACCTCATCACGAAACCCGATTCCCGCCTGGCAGGACTCGTCCTCGACATGTTCTGCACCGAATTCACGGATATTGCTAAAGAATTTGGCGTCCCTTCCTACGTTTTCTTCACTTCTGGCGCGTGCGGCGTCGGTGTCTTCTCGGACGTCCGTACCCTCAGATTTGAACACAATCAGGACCTGAAGCAGTACAAGAATTCGGATAAGGAATTGCCCATTCGGTGCTTCTCGCAGCCTCTACCGGCTAAGGTATTGCCTCCGGTATTCGTCGATGGGGAATCTATTGGGGATCTTTTCCTCGAATACTTCAAGAAAACCCTCGACACAAAAGGAATCTTGTGAAGTGGGCATCCAAATCCAATGGAGAAAATGGAGTTGATGAATTTAATGTAGTAGATGAAGTTAGTGGAGTGGATGGATTTTGTGCCTATAAATACCAAGGCCACTCATTTGTAAGATCATCCCAACACAAGCAAAGGCAAGAAGCTTGCCTTTGATCTCTCTTCTCCTATTGTAGTTTTTAGCCTTTGTGAGTGTTTCTCGTTGAGAGGGTTTTGTGGTATAGGATTATTTCCTATAACCTTTTTGTAATATTATTTCATTTCATAGTGAAATAATAGTTCGGTGGGGCCCGGAGGACGTAGGCATATTTGTGCCGAACCTCGTTAAATCTTGGTGTTCTCTTTATTATTTAATTAATAGCTCCATTATTCCACAACAATTGGTATCAGAGCCTTGGTTGCATAGTATGCTCTGTGGTCGCAGCTAAGCTGATCTTCCACATCAGAAACGCATCTCGGTAGAGCTACCGTTTGTGAGCTATTAATTAAACTTTGAAGCAGAAATGGCGGATAGGTCCGGTGAAATGTCAACTTCAGATCCGAAGCCGTTGGTGACATCGTCATCACGGACGATGGTTTCAAATGCCAAATTTGACGTCGAAAAATTCGACGGTACCAATAATTTTGGTATGTGGCAGTGCGAGGTGTTGGACATCTTGTACCAGCAGGAGCTGGATGGGGCACTTGAAGAAACCAAACCAGATGGTGTTGATGATAAAGACTGGACGAGGATCAACCGTCTTGCGTGTGGTACAATTCGGCTATGTCTCTCAAAGGAGCAGAAGTATCCACTCATGAGAGAGACGATGGCGCACAGACTGTGGAAAGAACTGGAGGATAAATTCATGAAAAAGAGCACGGAGAACAAGCTCTACATGAAGACGAAGCTGTATCGATTCCAGTATTTGCCCGGTACCACGATGAATGAACACATAACAAGATTCGATTCTTTGGTCACCGACTTATTGAATCTTGACGAGAAGATAGATGACGTCGACAAGGCGCTGATACTGTTAGCTTCGCTCCCCGATGAATACGAGCATATCATTGTTAGTATGCTGACTGGATAAGAAACGATATCTTTTAAAGAAGTTGCCACTGCCTTGTATTCTAACGAGATCAGGAAGAAAGATAAGTTAGAACACAGAAGTTCGACTGGTGAAGCCCATATCGTTCGGGGCCGTAGCCAAAAGTACAAGTCGGACAGAAGAGGCAGATCCAAGTCAAGAAGCAAAGTGGCAAAAGACGAATGTATCCTTTGTCACGAGAAAGGACACTGGAAGAAAGACTGTCCTAAGTTGCAAAAGAAAAAGGGGAAAGCGGTTGCAGAGGCCTGTGTTGCTGATAGTGATGAGTCAGAGTTTTCCTTAGCTTGTGCCTCATCAGTAACTAGCACTGACGGCTGGTTGCTAGACTCCGGATGCTCATTCCACATGTGTTCCAGGAAGGAGTGGTTTGTCAACCTTGAAAGTGTTGACGGTGGAGTTGTCTACCTAGCCAACAACGGATATTGCCAGATAGCTGGAGTTGGCTCAGTATATCTGAAGAACCACGATGGAACAACCAAGGTGCTGACGGAAGTTCGGTACATACCGAAATTTGCCAAGAACCTCATATCAGTGGGAGCCTTGGAAGCCAAAGGCCACTCCATCCACATTGAGGATGGGATTATGAAAGTGATCTCGGGAGCACTTGTCATCATGAAAGGTATAAGGAAAAATAACTTATACCACTTCCAGGGCAATACAGTGGTTGGCATTGCAGCAGCAGTATTAGAAGCAGACAAGGAAGAGAAGATGACCAAGCAATGGCATATGAGGCTTGGGCATGCTGGGGAAAAATCCTTGCAGACTCTGGCAAAGCAAGGATTATTGAAGGGTGCAAAGACTTGCAAACTTGAATTTTGCGAGCAATGTGTTCTGGGAAAGCAAACGCGGGTGAAGTTCGGAACAGCAATCCATAACACTAAAGGCATTATGGATTACATTCACTCAGATGTGTGGGGACCTACCAAGACGGCTTCTTTGGGAGGAAACCATTATTTTGTAACGTTTGTTGATGACTTTTCCCGGAGAGTATGGGTGTATCCCATGCGAACAAAAAATGAAGCATTCGGGAAATTCCTCACTTGGAAGAACATGATGGAGAACCAGACCGGGAGGAAGATTAAAGTGCTTCGATCTGATAACGGCACAGAATATCGAAATGACCCTTTTTTCGACTTGTGCAAGAAGGAAGGTATTTCCCGACATTTCACTGTGCGGGACACGCCACAACAGAATGGTGTGGCTGAACGGATGAACCGAACATTGTTGGAGAAAGTTCGGTGTATGTTGTCCAATGCTAATTTGGGCAAGCAGTTCTGGGCTGAAGCGGTGACATATGCGAGCCATCTAATCAATCGACTACCATCAACTGCTCTTAAAGGCAAGACACCGACGGAGGCATGGTTTGGCAAACCTGCAAATGATTATGATTCTTTACGTGTGTTCGGTTCCGCTGCTTATTATCACGTGAAAGAATCAAAGCTGGATCCGAGGGCGAGAAAAGCTGTTTTCGTAGGGATATCTTCGGGAGTCAAAGGATATCGCCTATGGTGCCCGGAGATGAAAAAGGTGATCTTTAGCAGGGATGTTACGTTCAACGAATCAATAATGTTGAATAAGGTAACCAAGCAGCAGGCGGATAGTACTCCTCAGCAGGTGGAGCATTATCCTCAGCAGGTGGATTTTCAGACATCTACAACCAGAGAGGTAGATGGTCAACTAATAGAAAACGATGGTCCAAGTACCGAAGAAGAGCCCAGTGAAAGTGAGGTTTTAACCCAAGAACTTCAGGAGCAACAAGATTTACCAATTGCAATTAGGAGGCCAAGAAGAGAAATTCGGAGACCTGCTCGATTCGAAAGTATGCTGGCCTATGCACTTCCTGTTATTGAAGAAGGTATACCACAAACTTTTCTTGATGCAAAAATTAGTCCGGAGAAAGAAAAGTGGAAGAAAGCCATGGACGAGGAAATGCATTCCCTTGAAGCAAATCACACGTGGAAGCTAGCTAAACTCCCAGAGGGAAAGAAGGCAATTGGTTGCAAGTGGGTCTATGCTCAGAAAGAAGGATTTCCAGAAAAGAATGACGTGCGCTACAAGGCAAGATTGGTAGCCAAAGGCTATGCTCAAAAGGAGGGAATTGATTACAATGAGGTATTTTCCCCTGTTGTAAAACATTCCTCCATTCGAATTTTGTTGGCCTTGGTAGCACAGTTGGACTTGGAACTAGTTCAAATGGACGTAAAAACGGCATTCTTACATGGTGATTTGGAAGAGGAAATCTACATGACCCAACCAGAAGGATATAAAGTTGCTGGAAAAGAAGATTGGGTTTGCAGACTGAAGAAATCGCTTTATGGATTGAAACAATCACCAAGACAATGGTATAAGCGATTTGATCAATTCATGATGGGCCAGAAGTACACCAGGAGCAGTTTTGATCATTGTGTATATTTCCGTAAGCTACAAGATGGATCTTTCATTTATCTTCTTCTATATGTAGATGACATGTTAATTGCATCTAAAGATAGAGGAGAGATAAGCAGATTGAAGTCTCAACTCAGCAAGGAGTTCGAAATGAAAGATCTCGGTGAAGCAAAGAAAATTCTCGGTATGGAGATAACGAGAGACAGGAATAGGGGCACTCTGAGTTTGACTCAGAAGCAATATCTGAAGAAAGTATTGCAGCGGTTTGGCATGACAAACAAAACCAAACCTGTAAGTACACCGTTTGCTCCTCATTTCAAACTTAGTGCTTCACAATGCCCGAAGACGAAAGAGGAACGAGAATACATGTCAAAGGTTCCTTATTCAAATGCGGTGGGTAGCTTGATGTATGCAATGGTGTGTACAAGGCCTGACATTTCACATGCAGTTGGAGTAGTGAGCAGGTACATGCATGATCCCGGTAAAGATCATTGGCAAGCCGTGAAATGGATTCTAAGGTATATCTTGAAAACCTTAGATATTGGGTTGATATTTGAGAAGACTAATGTTACTGGTCAGCATATAGTTGGGTACTGTGATTCAGATTATGCAGGAGATCTGGATAAACGTCGATCAACTACTGGATACGTATTTACTCTTGCAAACGCACCAGTTAGTTGGAAGTCTACCTTATAGTCAACCGTTGCTTTGTCAACAACGGAGGCAGAATACATGGCCATTACAGAAGCTGTTAAGGAAGCCATTTGGTTACAGGGATTGCTGGATGACTTAGGAGTTGGTCAGAAACATGTAACAGTGTTTTGTGATAGTCAAAGTGCCATTCATCTAGCAAAGAACCAGATATATCATGCTAGAACCAAACATATCGACGTGCGGTACCATTTTGTGCGGGAAATAATTGAAGAAGGTGGAGTCAAGATACAGAAGATCAAGACCACCGAGAATCCCGCAGATATGTTGACGAAGGCTGTAACATGTATCAAGTTCGAATATTGTTTGAACTTGATTAATGTCTCAAGAATTTTAAGTTGGCGCTGAAAAGCGCATTTGGAGGTCCTACCGAATTTCGTGACGAGAGAACCTTGAAGGGGATAATGTGATTTGAGATGCACCAAGGTGGAGATTTGTGAAGTGGGCATCCAAATCCAATGGAGAAAATGGAGTTGATGAATTTAATGTAGTAGATGAAGTTAGTGGAGTGGATGGATTTTGTGCCTATAAATACCAAGGCCACTCATTTGTAAGATCATCCCAACACAAGCAAAGGCAAGAAGCTTGCCTTTGATCTCTCTTCTCCTATTGTAGTTTTTAGCCTTTGTGAGTGTTTCTCGTTGAGAGGGTTTTGTGGTATAGGATTATTTCCTATAACCTTTTTGTAATATTATTTCATTTCATAGTGAAATAATAGTTCGGTGGGGCCCGGATGACGTAGGCATATTTGTGCCGAACCTCGTTAAATCTTGGTGTTCTCTTTATTATTTAATTAATAGCTCCATTATTCCACAACAAATCTTGATCAACACATTCTATGAACTCGAACCGTACGCAATTGAATCTCTGTCGTCGAAATACAACTTGCCCAAGGTTTACCCCGTCGGCCCAATTCTAGAAGTGAAACGCGGCGAGGGAGGCGAGAAGGAAACCGACGTGATGAATTGGCTGGACGATCAGGCTGAAAACTCGGTTGTGTTTTTGTGCTTCGGTACAATGGGCTTCCTCGAGGAAGCTCAGGTGAAGGAATTCGCGAAGGCTCTAGAAAATTGTGGAAGCAAGTTTCTATGGTCGTTGAGGAAGCGTGGGCGGGGAATGATGCAGACGCCCGGAGAATATGAAAGCTTCGATGAAGTTCTGCCGGAGGGGTTTCTGGAGCGGACAAAAGGGGTCGGGACGGTTATTGGGTGGGCGCCGCAGGCGGCGGTGCTGGCGCACGCGGCGGTGGGGGGATTCGTGTCGCACTGTGGGTGGAACTCGACGCTGGAGAGCGTGTGGTTCGGTGTGCCCGTCGTGGCGTTGCCGATGTATGCTGAGCAGCAAATGAACGCATTCGAACTGGTGAAGGAATTGCAGATTGCGGAGGCGATTAGGGTGGATTGCAGGATAGATATGAAAGGGGAGTCGCCGGCGGAGATTGTGCCGGCGGGGGAAATAGAATCGGCGATACGACGGGTGATGGGGGATGAGGGCGGCGGGGTGAGAGGGAGAGTGGAGGAGATGAGGAGGAAGAGTCGGGAGGCTTTGGAGGAAGGAGGATCATCGTACAAATCTCAGATTGAGTTCATTGAAGATGTAATGAGGAACGTTGGATTCGAAGTGTAGGAATGATGAGGGCCGTTGGATTCGTTCAGGTTTCCGTAGATGCAATGGTCCGCTAAATTGTGTCGAATGTACTTCCACGACTATAATTAGAAGATTCAATCAACTATATGGATTCTCTCCGCTCTTTCCATTATATCTATATGTACTTCTACGCCTATATGCATCTAACTAGAAGATGTATTCAATCCAGAATTAGATGCAATGGATTCTCTCCACTCTCTCATACTAATATTTTAAGCAGATTAGAATTTAGTTAAGTGATTAATTTGAATGTATTTCAATTTTATGATTTGAAGATTTGATTTCCCATTCAACCCTTATCGTATCTCACCCTGATTTCTTTGTTCACAACTTCTTTCTTTTGGTTAATTGCTTGGAAAAAAGAAAAAAAAGAAATACTATTATAAATTTCTCTTCCATTTTCCATATTAAGGTTACAATTTTTTTTTTTTTTGATAACATAATTTAATTAAAATAGATTTTTTCTGTTCTACTGCCAAGAAATTTTCTATGAAAAGTAATTTCTTTTTTACTAAAAAGTTTTAGATAAAAATTAGCTTTTTTAAAACTACAATTTTAGACTAATTGCTAACACAAAAAAATATGTGTTAATAAGTCCAAAATCTAATCAGGGTCGAATGCATATAATAGGCCCAAATATAATGGTCAATCCCAGGATTAGGGATCAATCCGAGCAATCGGACTACGAGCCACAATATCCCGTCGAAGCAATCAAGATAGAATAGAGGTGAACAACCCGAAGATCAGCATCTCGAGCAATATCAGCCTGAGTAATGCTCTTCGAGATATGCCTTCCCAAACATGTCCGAGACAACACGAACCTGAGGTAGGCGGCGCAAGTACCCTCACAAAGGGCTCATCCGCACCAAGTAAAGGAAGAAAGGGTGAAGAACTATATCCAAGCGGTGTCCTATTCACATATTATTTTAATAATTTAGCCACGTATGGGTGGATTAATAATTTACCCACGTATGGGTGGAGATAAATAAGGGGCCTAATTTTAAAAAAAAGTATAGAGTTATTGGACGAATTATTTAAATTGTATCAATTAAGGTGGGATAAATGAAGATTATAAAAGTCCCATAACTTACCTTTAATTTCAAAATCGTCCAAAATCTATTTAAAATTTTCAATCGGGCTTATAACTACACTAATGACAACTCATCCAGTTATTCAAACCACTAATGATGATTATTGTGAGATACAGTATTCATTTGGTCCCATAACTTATTCCATAATGTCAAATTCGTCCCTATACTTTATTCGATCATTATTCATTTATTTGGGATTAAAATCACCCACTACAAGAAAAAATATTTTTTCCAACGAAATTATGTGATGGAAAAAAATTCATTGCAATTTGTGACTTAAATTTATTCTGTTGCTCTTTGAGACATATTTTGTAATGAAAATATTTTGTTGCATATAGAAGCAGAATAAATTTATGTTGCATTTTGATATGAAATTTGTGACATTTTTTTCCAATGCTATTTGAGATGGTTTAGTGACGAAATATATTTATATAATTATATTGCAATTTGGACAAAATTTGATAGTCTATGCCAATAATGAACACCATTAATGGGCTAAAGATTTTAATGTTTCATCAATAATATAATTAATGGCCTAATCGATATATTTTAGAAGTATATCGACAAAATTGTTATTAAAAATACGTTATGACACTAAATGGGTATTATATTTTGCATTAATCATCATTAGTCGGATGGAGGACTGAATAGGTCGCATTTAGAGTAGTTATAAGCTCGACTGAAAAATTCAAATGGATTCTGGACGAATTGGGAATTAAAGGTGAGTTATAGGGCTATTTTGGTTTTTATACCCAATTAAGTTTGTCAAGATCGGGATTTAATTGATATCTTTTTTAACTTTACTACATCAGGATCGTAGGATCGAACCGATACTAAAATTCTATCAAATCACAATAAAGAACAATTATGTATAATACATATGTAATATGAATAAAAAAAGTAGTACCACATCACTAATGCTAAAACCTTTACTCACTGTAAAATCCCAACTCACAATAATACATTCTCATCTCAACCATTACCAACCATTATAAGAATTTATTTGGAAAGTCGTCACTTAAATCTTCATCGTCCGTGGGATTTCTTCACCTTATTTATTACTTTGTGCACCAGGAGATGAACAAAGCAAAAAAGTCCTACACATGCATAAATTTTTGTAGTAAACGATCCTATAACAACCATACCAATCATGGGCTGATTTCACAATATTTAATATCCTACACCTATCTTGTTGTTGTTGATTGTTACTTGAGGATCAGAATCAGGATCTTACAACCTTGATTTTAATGCACATGCTCTAATAATAACGGAGGGAGTGAAAAAATATGAAAATATTTTCTCTATTAAACATGATTTTGCATAACAGTTCAATCCCTTAATCGAGCAGCCAAAGTAAAATCACAAATTTGATCAATTCTCAGAATATTTTGTTACACTAATTTCATTACATCCTCAATAAACTGTGCCACTACTTGGGACGAGGACCCTGTTTCTGTCGTGGCTATCTGACTCTTCCTTTTCATCGCCTCAACATTTGCCCTGATTTCACTTCCGGGCTCCATTAGCCGCCGGATTCCATTCTCGATCTCCTCCACCGTCACCACCACATCGCTCCCCATCTTGTAATCCATTTTTATATCAACCGCCACACGAAGATCGTCCACGATCAAGAACGCGTTCACTTGTTGCTCCGCGTACAATGGCCACGCCGCCATAGGCACGGCACAAGATATGCTCTCGAGGATAGAATTCCACCCACAATGTGTCACAAATCCACCCACCGCCGGGTGCGATAACACGGGCACCTGTGGCGCCCACCCAATCACTTTTCCTATCCCCTTTGTCCTTTCTAAAAACCCTTCAGGGAAAACTCCTTTGAAATTTCCATCATACTCTTTGGGCGCGTCGAAGGGATTCTCTGTTGCCGCCATCCTCAATGACCATAGAAACCGATGCCCGGATTGTTCCAGGGCCGTCGCTATCAACCTCACTTGGTCCTCCTTAAATTTTCCTCGGCTCCCAAAACACAGAAACACGACGGATGAATCCGGTTGGGCATCTAGCCACTTCATTGTGTCGCTACTATCCTTCTCTTCGCCCGCATAAAGAATCGGCCCCACAGGGTAGACAGGGGGGATTTTTTTGTCCCCCATAAGGGACTTGATTGCATGAAGCTCGAGTTCTTGAAAAGTATTGATCATTATTCCTTTAGCTTCCCTATACCTTTTCGCGTGGTGTAGAAGCCTCGCGTGTCCCCCATCTTTGTCCAGCATTCCGGCCGGCATGAATTTCATCGAGACAGGGGCCTTATACGACGGGACCAACATTTTCTCCTCAATCATGTCCCGATACACTGTGACGTCTTGGTTTTCAAAGTCCCTCATGCCCTGGAAATGGAATACGAGGCCGAGGGTTGAGGCGGCGCAGGTGAAGAAAACATAGGTCGGGAGATCAAACTCGTTGGCCACATCGATCATCGAAGTACAAAACATATCGATCACGAATCCAGCCAGCCGGCACTCAGATTCCTCGAGGTCCTGGATTCTTCTATCAATTTCTTTCCTGATCTGATCCTTGTGATCGTCAACTATCTGCGCAAGGGAAGTGTGACGACCAACAGGTTTCGAAATGTCAACGAATCGGATCCTGGAATCGGATTCAGGGATGTAGGAATGGGCTGTGGTCGATTCCCTGATGACGAGCACGGTGGCGGAGAGACGGCCGTCCCGGGAAACCAGGAGCCTGGCAGTTTCGAGATTTGCCAACAAATGGCCTCTCCCTGGAGAGGGAATGAATACCAGCTCTGCCATGGTTTTTGAACCAGTCATTTTTCTTGTCCTCTTTAGTCTCGGGTTTGTCAAACTTTGGAGTTAGTTTGAAGTGGGAACAATTCTTGGACAGGGCAAAACTGGTGGTAATGGGGTTTGGGGATGAATGAATGTATGATTTACTCCATAAATAGGCATGGTGTCTGTCTAATTGACAAATACTTACTACATAGGGAAGGCTTGGGGAGTGGGGACCTTACTAGTTAGAGGGTGTTTGTTTGTGCGTTTTGGGACAGATTATCTGATTATTGCGTTTGCAAAATGCAAATAATCAGTTAATCCTGTTTGTGTACTAACTTCTAATAATCTATTATTTGCGTTTTGAGGGAATGAAAACGCTATTTTCTTGCAGCTACAATTTGGTGTTGCAAGAAAATTGCATTTAGCTAAAAATAGATTTTACCATATTGTTGCTTTGAGGTAATGAAAAACGCAAATCCAAACACTTTTATCAGATTATTGCGATTTGAAACAGTATAAACCCATCCAAACACTTAATTTTCTACAACACGTTTTGTTACAGCAATTATCTAATTATTCGTTTTCTGCAGCACTTTTTAAAACACACATCCAAACACCCTCTTAGTACGACTATCGAGTGTATGGATATGATGTCATGCATGACGACGGAAAGCTTGAAACGCAAACTATCGAGTAATTACCAATAAAATTTGGAGTAGCGATTAATTGTGGCCAGAAGTTCACCAAAAAAATTGTGGCCAAGAGATTATAAAACAGAGATTTTTCTTTATTTTTCTCTCTTTTCTTTCCATCTAAAAAGTATACATCAATTTTCATTCAATCCTTTTTGTTCTTTTCAATTCCGTCACTAAATTCTTTAGTGACAGAGGTTTTAGTTTAACAACTTAAATTATTCGATCGCTAAAATAATTTTTTTTTGTGATATGCTTTTTTTTTTTTAAAAAAAAAATCTCGTTCTTTCCCTTATACTTCCTTTAACGTAATTAATTTAAAATTCAAGGACATATCATACACAAATTGGGATGGACGAACTAACTAACATATAAGTATATATGAGGACTTGAGAACTTGTCGAAACGGTCAAGTTCATGCCTTTCAATTTTAAGATTGTGGGTTTCATTTTCCACTCGGCCCCCTATCCCTCATTTTCATTTTTTTTAATTTGTGTGGCATGAGCTCTCATCACATTTTCTCTGGCTTCGGATCCTAAAAAACAAACATACTTCTATTATAAATATTTTGTATATATAGATGTATAATTAAAAAGCAAATTGTATTCTATACATATGGACAAATAAACCCACACGCTGGATTTCATACACCAATAAAGTAACACGCAGGTTCTTGTCAAGTGTTGCGTAGGCAGTGAGGTCACACAAGTAACACCCTAGCTAGCCTTTTAGCGGGCATGTCACGTAACACGTTCTCGTTGTGCTGGGTTATTAGGCTCAACTAGTATTACCCGGGCGGAAATATAGATAATGGAATAAAAATATCAAATTAACAAATAAAATTGTTCAATTTTATTACGTCGGTTACATTACTTAAACTACTTAAGCTATTTGAAGCATTACATCTGTACATCTATACATTGCATAGCACTGGATCAATAGACATATGCCATTACCAATATTTATATATTACAATTTAGTTCCTTATAAAATATTATGCTACAAAAACAATAATTGAAATGACAAAAAAATAAAAAAGCAAAGATAAAAAACTTTCAACACACGACTTTAATGTCATATATTGACAAAGAAAGTACGCGAAATTGTATTGGACTCGATAATTGTTATTGATATTGATTCACCCTAAAGTGTTGATAAATTAGAAACTTCACAAAAATGTAGATATTTCCAAATTAAATTAGAAAAAATATAAGAAGTACTCTTGTGAATGAATCCATTGACAAATTAAAATGACTATCGTTTCATCAACATATTGCGGTATTGCAATTTATCTAATATAAATATTTGCTATTCATTAATGATTATAATATAGTATCAATCTATAAAGTACTTATTAATAATTTACAATATTTTCTTAAACTATAATTTCAATTCATAAAGTATTGGTTAAGAATAATAACAAATATTGAAATAATATTTAAAGAATAAATATCAACCCATAACATTTCTGTTACATACTGTAATTTATTTATTATTCTTTATCTATAGCAATTAATGAAATTAAATTATCTAATGTGAATTTCACCTTAAATTTGGTTCTCCTGTATTTTGAAAGTGCATTATGCTTTTATATCATTCCCTCATTCTTTTTATAATGAAAAGGAATTGACTTTTACTAATGTTTATTATCCAATTTTGACTAATGCTTTTACAACATCTATATAAGAAAAAAAAAACATAGTCAAGTGGGATCTCGTTAGATTCGTCCCATCATGTAGTTTTAAACTATCAAATTCCTAGAATTTTTAATTGTACACATTTTGAGTTATTGATGAGTTATAGATCATTAGAAATGTGCATTGGATTGCGTGCAGAAAGTGAATAAAGAGGAAATAGGTAGGTTACTGTTCATAAGGGGATTTTTGTGAGAGAGGATTGGTAGGTTACTATTCATAAGGGTATGTTACTGTTCATAAGGGATATTGTTTTTATATATTATATAGATAGATATAGATATAGATAGGGCAAGACACCATTTCATTTCACATAAATAAAATAAAATCAATTCTTGAATTTAATGTTTTTGGATAAAAAAAAGTTGTAAATATATAAAACATTTTTAGTCTGAAACTAAATACATAACATGCAGCTAGGCCAAAACCGTAAAAAATATACTATATAGTAAAGTTCTTGAAAACTACTGTGCATCCGTATTCAAAAAAATTTAACATTCAATGTTTTCACGCAATGCAATACATATTTTTAAAGAGTAATATCTCAAATTTTATAAAATAAAAATTATAAGACTTTAATATTATAAAGTTACATGATTAGACGAATCTAACAAGATCTCACTTGGCTATGTTTTAACTTATATAACTGTGTGAAAAAGTCGAATCAAAGTCACTCAATGGATAGTGTTTACTATGCAAATGTTAACATTATTCAAATACGGAGGAAGTATTAAATAATATCAGTAATAACAACTAGTATCGTTCAACAACTGACAATAAACTATTGGTAGTACATGCTAAACTCTATCTATTCCACTCAGTCCACGCCTAATGCCTGATCATGGTAAGAACTTGTACTTGAAAACAGAATGTTTCCCTTCTAGAAGCATACGTTGACTTCAAAACTCACGCGGCCCTTAATTGTGTTGGCCCGTCCATTTGGCCTAAAAATCAGGCACAAGTTCCTTATGGAGGATCATAAGAGTGGATATTCAAAATTTAATGGCCAAAAAATGGAATGCCTAGTTTATGATGACCTTTTTTTTTTTTTTTTTTTTTTTTTACTTTAATCTATTTTAAATAATCATCGGTACATTTTAAAATGCAGTGTGGTCCACAGAACATTTTTTTTAACCAACAATTTACGTGGGCCGAACTTCATAGCCGAGCACGGCAGTCCAAAAACCCACATTGGTTTCCATGGATTATGGGCCGGAATAAAATCCTCCCGTTGAAGCTCATGCGGACTCAAGCCCAAATGCGGAATGGCAGCAGCAATAATTAATTCCAAAAGACCATGTCCTGCCCATTTGGAATCCAACAATCTGCGACGGTGAACACTATTCCATCAAGGGGCTAGAGGCCCTTCCATCAAACGCTAGCAGCTGCAGCAAGTCACTCTTAATCTCAATTTGCGGACATGTAGGAATGAATGATTGTTGTGTCACCGTACCACATAAATTGAGTGGTGTCACCACTATCAAAATGGGCCCACGTGGTGAAATGGACTGGCCTGCGCGGGTCCTCACATTTTTGCGGGCTTGAACGGGGCGGGCTCGAAATACCTAGGCCCGACCCGCCCCACACACGGGCCGTGGGTTATGCGGGCCGACCCGTGGACCTTTTAGTAAATTAAAAAAATTTAAATTTTTAGTGTAAAAAAATAAAAAAAATGGGATGTATTTTTTGTTGTATAAAATAAAGATTTATAATTGATATTTAAAATTATAAATAGTTAAAATGTGTATTTTTGGCATAATTATTTTCTTTAATAATGGGTTTGTTGAATAATTCTTTATAAAATTAAAAATTTATTTAAATATGTAATACTAAAGATGTGTATTATATTCTAAAGATATAGTATTGTTGAAGATACAAAATTTATAAGTAATGATTGAGTTGATAAAAATATTGGGTCTGACGGTTGAGTTTTTAGGATGTTAATTTGTTTTGGCATATAGAATTGATTAATTTTATATTTTAGAAATAAGATAACTGACAATAAATTATGAAAATTTACTTACATTCATAAATTTTAATAAATAAATAAAATAAGTTACCTAAAAAAATTAATAAATAAAATAATAAGGAATTTTAAACTTAAAAAAACTAACACTAATAATATAGATAAGAAGAGAAATATTAAAAAAATATGATTATTTGTATTACAATTTACAATTTTATAAGTAACCGAAATAATTATTTAAATATATATTTGGTGACTTTATGTTAGACTTTGAATTAACCAAACAATATTCACTAACATTAAATAAATAGAACAAGGAGTAAAAAAAAAAAAAACAAAGCCCGTGGGCCGGCCTGCCCCGCCGCGGGCGCAACCTGCAAAAGCCCGCCCCTCCGCGGGTCGAGGCCACAAAAGCCCGCATCTAAACGGGCCTTAAAAATTCAAGCCCGCCCTGCATTTTTTACCTTGCGGGGCGGGTTGGCCCAACAGGCCCGACCCAAATTGACAGCTCTACTCACCACGCCTAATTAAAAATTATAGTATATTAAAAAAGTAATTTTATCAATTTAAGTGGTGTCATGTGTCACTATTACTTACCAAGTACATCCGCCCTGCCCTTCACCGTCTCGGCGTCTCCGTTCATCTATCATCCTTCCACACCTGGCAAGCGTCCCTCATCATCCATCATTCCGTTCTGGCGAAGTCACCGTCATTTTCCATCTACGAAAGTTGCGGCAACAACGGCATTCATCGGCCCCGCCTTTCACCATCTCCAACATCTCTCCATTCCGCTGGGCGAGCTCACAAACCCCAGAGGCCACCAAGATATGCATACAATATACTTCCTCCATTCTCAAATATTTCTTACGGACCCACTGCGCACGCAGTCCAATGCACATTCTGAATCAATAATAAATCAAGTTCGGTATATATAAAAATTCTAAAAGTTCGATATTTAAAAACTACACGACGAGACGAATCTAACAAGATCCCTCTTCACTATATTTAAACTTGTATAACTATGATAAAACTTTAAATCAAAATGCATGGGTGAATAGTGCCCCAAATCCAAATGTCTCAAACATTTGGGAACGGAGGAAGTATATCTCTATATATAAATATATTTGGAAAATAGTCGATAAAGTCCTTTATATTCTTGTTTTCGACCAAATCAGTCCTTCTCGATATTCTGGCATAATTTAGTACTCCATATTTCTTAATTTCTATAAAACATGACGGATTTGGAAATATAAATAGATAAAGTAAGAAAATTACAATTTTCACATATAAGATTTTATTGAAAAATTGTAGAAAGAAATGATGTTTTTGGCGCTTGCCTTTTCCAAAGCAGAATCTACATACACAAATGCTTGGACTTAAAATAATGAAATATCAATCAATTTTGTCACAAGCAGAAATATTTGGAATCGAGATGCAATTATCATGGATAATTCATTCTCATATCACATAGCAATTGACATCATAAATGATGACGAGGATCATGAACCAAATTCGGTTGATGAATGTCGGAAAAGAAAAGATTGACCAAAATGGAAAGATGCAATCCAATCTGAATTGGATTCCCTGGCTGAAAGAAAAGTGTTTGGTCCAATTGTCAAAACACCAGAAAATATAAAGCCAGTTGGATACAGATGGGTTTTTGTAAGAAAACGAAATGACAAAAATAAAATTGTCAGATATAAAGCGAGATTAGTCGCCCAAGGGTTCTCACAGAGACCCGGATTTGATTATGATGAAACATATTCCCCCGTAATGGATGGAATAACATTTAGATATCTTATCAGTTTAGCGGTTCATCAAAATTTTGAAATGAGATTAATGGATGTTATTACTGCGTATCTATATAGAAATTTAGATACAGATATCTATATGAAGATCCCAGAGGGTTTAAGAGCCCGTTTGGATTGGCTTTTAAAAAAGCAGAAGCCAAAAGCAGAAGCACAAGTGAAAGCCAAAAGCAGAAGCAGGTAACTTTTGTGTTTGGATGGAATGTTTGAAAAACAGCTTTTTTTCAAAAGTGTGTTTGGATATGTAAAAGTGAAAAGTGCTTTTGAAATGTGTAAATTACCAAAAAGGATATGTTATTTATATATAATAGTATATATTTATAGTGTAATTAAAATAAATTAATAGGGGCATTTATGACTCTGCACACATTACTAGGTGCTTTTGGCTTCTGCTTTTCGGAGAAGCACCCCGTCCCAGAAGCACTTTTGCAGCTTTTCGAGGTGCTTTTGCTTTTTCTAAAAAGCCAAAACAAACACTCTTTTTTCTTCAAAAGTGCTTTTGGCAGAAGCAAAAGCCAAAAGCATTGAAAAAAAAACCATTCCAAACAGGCTCTAAAAATGTCAGAGACATGTGAATCAAATCCTAAACATATGTATTCCATCAAATTGTAAAAATCATTATATAGATTGAAACAATCCGGGCGAATGTGGTATAACCGACTCAGTGAGTCTTTGGTACAAAAGGGTTATACAAATGACCCAATCTGTCCATGTATTTTCATTAAGAAAAATGTACAAGAGTTTGTAATCATTGCAGTTTATGTTGATGATCTCAACTTGATTGGAACTCCAGAGGAGTTCCAAAAAGCTGTTGAATACTTGAAAAAAGAGTTTGAGATCAAAGATTTTGGTAAAACCAAATCATGCCTTGGTCTGCAAATTGAATATTTAAATAATGGAACTTTTATCCATCATACAACTTATACTCAGAGAGTATTAGAGCGATTTTATATGGATAAAGCACATTCATTGAATACTCCAATGGTCATAAGATCACTTGATATAAAAAAAGATCCGTTTAGACCACAAGAGGAAGGTGAACAAATTCTTGGACCAGAGGTCCCATATTTAAGTGCCATAGGTGCTTTAATGTATCTCGCAAACTGCACTAGACCAGATATATCATTTGCAGTAAATTTATTAGCGAGATTTACTTCATCTCTTACAAGACGACATTGGAATGGAATTAAACATATATTTTGCAATTTCCAAGGAACTAGTGATCTTGGGTTATTTTACCCAATTGATTCTTGACATGAAATAATCGGCTTTGCTGATGCTGGATATTTATCAGACCCACATAAAGCCAAATCTCAAACTGGTTATGTTTTTACATGTGGTGGTACTGCAATTTCATGGAGATCAATGAAGCAGACTTTGACTGCTACTTCCTCAAATCATGCTGAAATTTTAGCTATCTATGAAGCCAGTCGAGAATGTGTATGGCTGCGATCTTTGATGCACCACATTGAAAAATTGTGGCATAACTACAAAAGAAAAGATACTCCCAACAATTTTATACGAAGATAATGCAGCTTGTATAGCTCAATTAAAGGGAGGGTATATTAAAGGAGATAGAACGAAACATATTTCATTTTCTTCACTCATGATCTACAGAAAAATGGTGAAATAGATGTGTAACAAATCCGTTCAGCTGATAATCTTGCAGATTTGTATACCAAGGCACTACCAACATCAACATTCGAGAAGTTGGTGAAAAGTATCGGGATGCACAAACTAAGGAATTTCAACTGATGCTTTGATCAGAGGGAGAAATAAATATACAAAAGCATGTACTCTTTTTCCTTCACTAGATTTTTTCTCCCAGAGGGTTTTTATCTAGTAAGGTTTTAATGAGGCATATTTTGTATTGAAGACATCCAAGAGGGAGTGTTATATAATATAATGGATGCCTTGATTATTATATTTATTTTGTAGCAATCATTCATGACTTTTCTAACCAAGAGAAGACTTATTTGCCTATATATAGACTTGTATATTGTATGAAATGGGTAGATCAATAATTCATCTCATTCTTGCCTCTATTATTTTGTTTGCTCACACCATCTTTACAATCATCATTTTCTCCCCTCTCACTCCTTCCCCCTCATATCTCTTTCTGGTATTTCTTGTTCAATTGCAGTATATATGTAACACATACTTATACCAATTGAGTTAATATTATAGAGCAAATATGCAATACAAATATATTACATTCACAACACTGTTAGATTTTAAGGGTTAAGTTCATTTTTTACCGTTAAAAACTTCCAAGCCCATTACATATAGCGTATCCGGATCCAAATAAATTCTTACCCGGATCCAAAATCATACTTACCCCGTCCAATTCTTGAAACAATTTCCAACCATAACCTCGCTTCATCCCATCGTCATTCGTCTCCACGCCTCCTCCACACCGGCTGCTGTCGGCGCTGCTCTCTCCACCAATCAAGCATTGCCTGTGGCCCTTTCTGGTATAATCTAGAATAAATCTCTTCCGGTGGGTTTCTTGTTTGTTTTGCTGGGTTTCTTTTTTCTTCTCTTTTTTATCAATTCCAAATCCAGAGATATGTTTACAAATAGGATTAATGAGAGTCTAAATTGGGTTATGTAATACCGTATTCTCTAATTCTTGCACCTGTTGTCTCCTCTTTTCTTTTTCCTTTTTTTTTTGGCACAAATTATTGTTTATAATTACATAATTAACATATGAAATAGAAAGGGTGATTGGAGAAGGGAATCAAATTCTTTGTTGCATTCGCTATAGTTAAATTTCCTTGGAAGCTTTATCTGAAAATCAAATATGTAATCCCGGCGAATCATAATGATACAACTTGATTTTTTTTTTGCTTTTTTCTTTTTTTCTTTTTCTTTTTTACTACTATAAACAATAGAGATTTCATGGAGAGCCCCCATTTTTTTTTATAAGTAAATCACGAGTTTTCATGGTGGAGAGGCAGGCACAGCCAATGGAGGTGGTGTGGCGACGGGGTTGGAGCGACGGTAGTGGCCTTATGGGGAAGGTAAGGGTGAAATTAGATAGTGAATTAGTGAAGAATAACGGTTAAAGATTATTTGGATCCGGGTCAGGCATATGTGATGGGCTTGGAAGTTTTAACGGTGAAAAATGAATTTAACAGTTAGAATCTAACAGAATCTATTATTTTCAAAACATGAAAAGTTGAGGTCTATTTTTTTCCAACAAAAAAGTTCAGGTACTAATTTGACTACTTTCAAAGAGTTAAGGTATATAAAATGGGATTTGATCTATTAAATAGATGTGTAATAAGTAAAGACAAGTATGGTGGGGCCCGCACAAGACCCGAGCAATTAGGGCTTACGACGTGATCCTAGTTTTAGACGCCACTTACGACGTGATCCTAGTCTAAGGACGCCACTTACGACGTGATCCTAGTCTAAGGATGCCACTAACGACGTGATCCTAGTCTAAGGACAAGGAATTGCGACACTATCGTCTAAGGACAAGGACTTACGATGCTATCGTCTAAGGACAAGGAGTTACGATGCTATCGTCTAAGGACAGGGAGTTACGATGCTATCGTCTAAGGACAGGGACTTACGACGAGCGTCGTAAGGACAGGGACTTACGACGCTATCGTCTAAGGACAAGGGTTTACGACGCTATCCTCTAAGGACGACGATGCTATCCTCTGCGGACAAAGCCCTCTAAGGACACCAACCTTCATTTTGCTAGTTTTTCATGTATTTTTCATTTCCCGTTTTACCCTTGTAATGTGAGGTCTATATATATGACCTCCCAAACACTTGTTACTCATCTTTTGGCTTAATATTGAATGAGAACATATCTCTATTATTTTCCAAAGATGCAACTTAGAGTTTGTGGGAACCGAAAACCCTCACGAGTGCATAACTCAAAACAATACCGTGTTCCAGACTTGGGCTAGCTCACACGATTCGGGTTCTTGAAGCAAATCTGAGATCGAAATCACCATTGTTGAAGGATTTGGAGGAGACGGTGTTGCCGGGTTTGCTTGCATCTCCATCTCAAGATCTTCTTCAATATTGGAGCTTTCCTATCCTTATTTCCCTTCTTGTTTTTTGTCGATCTATTGTATTTCTTTGTCGATCCATGGCAATTTCTTATGACAATTGACTATGATATTTGTGATGCTGTTGAGACTAAATGGACACCTCCAATTGTAACTGGAACTCATGGCGTTGATGCACCAAAGCCAAACTCCTCATGGACAAAAAATGAGAAGTATTTATCAAGCATGAATTGCAATGCAGTAAACGTTATTTTCAATGGAGTTATTGAGGATCAGTACAAATTGATCATGGCGTGCACCACTGCTTATGAAGCATGGGAAATATGGTAAATTCCCATTAAGGTGTGGCTTGTGTTAGATCTTCAAAATTAATTACTATTGAATCTCAATTTAATCAATTAGTTATAAATGAATATGAAACAATTGGAACCTATTTTGGAAGAATGAGTGATCTAACCAACCAAGCACATCAGTTTCTCAAAGTTTATACTGCACAGGAAATTGTTCGGAAGATTATTAGAACTATCCCGGTTTAATCCAAAGATTGCTGCACTTGAGTTGTACATGGATTATTCCACTATTATACCTCCTTTGTCTTCAAATGTTAAAAGACCTGTCGATGAATTAGATTATAGAATGCTAAATATTATGCTAAATAGTTATGCTAACAGCATCTTAGTCAGGGGCGGATCTACATATGTTTTAGGGGTGGCACAGGACACCACTTAAATTGATAAAATTGCTATTTTAAGGTAGATTTTTTTTTTACATTTAGCTAGATTAGACTTGGTGACACCACTTAATTTTGAGGGTGACACCACAATATTTCATTTCAACCAAGTTTTCCTCTATAGTTTTGTGTTGTAATTATCATCCCTAATTTAAATATAGCTTCCACTATTTTTTGGGACACTACTTAAAAAATTTTCTGGATCCGCTACTGATCTTAGTAGAAGCATTTTATGATAACAGCAACCTAGTATTAACATCTGTTAAAATTATGCTAAATAGTTACAACACTTCCTGGATGTATTTTCAGCAATTATGCTAAATAGTTATCAACACTTCCTGGATGTATTTTCAGCACATTCCATTAATGCTTGTCTTTGAAGTGGATATATTTTCTATCAACACTTCAAATGTATTTTCAACACTTCAATTAAAGCTAAATTTATTGTCAGCACATTCTTGGATGTATTTTCTGTCAACCCCTCCAAAATCTTGCCATCAATTTCATGCTCTTGAAAGATTAATGCTTGTTTTTGAAGTGAATATTACAATAACAGAAACATGCAATATTAAGATGCTGTCATCATAAATTGCTCTTCTGAGCTTTTACTATGCTATTGAGCATAGTCTCTTGGCCCATATGGCTCAAACAATTCCTTTAGTAAACCCTTTTTTCGCAGTGGCTTCCATCCCATGTCCTTGCACAGCTGATCATTGAACCATATTTGAACTGCACCTAGGCACAATCTGCTTTGGTGTTCCCCTAATGATTTTTTCTTGTATTTATTCCATTTTAGTGCATCTTCCTCCATTTCATTAATGTTCGGTAGCTTGAATGTGCCTGCAAGAAGCTCTGCTAACCATCGGCTTGTCATCTCAGAGGTGAACAAATTTGCAATACTTTCTGAGAATCCAATAAATGCAAGCTGTGGAATCCGAGGATGAATGCATTGTCTGGACAACATGTGCATTTATGCAATCAGTTGTTTTGAGGCTGGTTTTGATTACGTTGATTTACAAAGACAGTGTTAAGACAGATAGCTAACCTGTAAAGTGGAAGCCGGGTATCTTTGTCCATTAGGCCCTGGAAAGGTGAAGACAAGAAGGCGGCTTTCAGTTTTTCAACGAACCTGAATCCAGTAGCAAGTATCAGCAGATCAATCTTTAGAGGCTCAGCATCTTGATCCATCAGAACACCTTCACTGCTAAAGCTGAAATGTTCTGTTTTCTTGAGTACGATGCTTCCTTCTTCAACTCGATCATAGAAGCCCTCAGGTACAGTTGCAATGGAACATGAATTTATTTCCTTCAAGAAGCTATGCTTTGGCAGCGTTCCATGTTTCGTCAGCTTCAGCTTTCTTTTTATGTGGGCTTCAACAAGTTTTGAGATCCCCCATCTCTGCAGAAAAATTGGCCCATTTTGTAGATTTAGAATTTACACATGAGAACAAAGGGAGTGAAAATTAGTAAGGGCTGGGGACAAGGGTGTACCAAAGGCGAAAACACCGTTGCCAAGAGTGATAAAAGAATCCCTTCGCCAGGCTTGTGGAGCAAGAGCTCGGAGAAGCGGGTTTGATAGAGGTAGGCGAGGGGAACTCCCCACGGCATGTGATCAGGCATGTTCCAGTGCTGAGTCCTGTACAAAAGGGTACATGGGTGCTTGGTCCCTGCACCATCATTATCATCATCATCAACAAAAGATTGTAGTGCAAGTATAATGTATATTGTGCTTATTGATGTACGGATGGATAATCCGTGTTTTTGCCCTGAAGTACCGGTGCATTGAGGCATTTTTGAGTTAAAATAGACAGTAACATGATTGAAAATAGATAATATGGTATCTTATAGTACCAAAAATGAAAAAATTTTATAAGCATGACATAAAAGTTGGAGTAAGAATATCTTATAGGACAACAACGGAATGTTTTTTCATAAATGGATGGATGGATGGATGGATGAATGAAAGCTTGTTTTACCATTGAGAGATGAGCACTCCATTGAAATATCCATTCCAGATTTCTGAAAGCCAACAACAGCCACTCGCTTTCCCTTGACGAGCTTTGCAGCTGCAGCATTGTCCATAGCAGAGTAGTCCATGGAGTGCATCACAGTCCCCTGGAACACTTCCGGTCCCTTGCCTGGAGGGAACTCCGGAATATTTGGACAATCACTATACATCCCTCCACAAACTATCAGAAAATCAACAGGGTGAACCTGCACATTCATCAAACCTTTTTATTTCCACTTATGCACACTCTACAATCTCTACTTTTCAAGTAAAAGTAAAACATAGGCTCTAACCTGTGTAGAAAGGCTCCGAGTGTCCTCAACCGTAAGGTTCCATTTCCCACCTCCTTTAGAGCCAAAAGGTTCGCCCGTGCCACCCCACCATTTCCAGGTTGCCATTTCTTGTTGCGACATTGGTCCATGGTAATTGAAGGAAAGGACTCTAGAATTGAGGTTTATGTAAGGGAGCAAACCATGGTGATGCGCGTAGGACTTGAGATACTGAAGAACTTGTTTTTGTGCAGGGAAGCTGTGGTTGGCAACAGAGGGTGGCCATGGGAAGTCAGAGAATTGAAAGAGTGATTTAGGAGTCTGGAGCTTTGTTGTTTCGATGGTCTTTGTCCAAACGCCCCCGATCTCGTCTTGGGATTCAAAAACAATGGGGATGAATCCCTTTGACAGGATGTATTTACAGGCCAGGAGGCCACTTATTCCCGCACCAATAATGGCTACCACTTCAGCCATAGATGAGGAGAAGATATTTAGAAACCCCCTAGTCTATTATATCTTATTTCTTATGTATTCCTTGTCTTTATATAGTTCACTACAAGAAGTGCCGATGATATTTTAAGATGGGCCACACACAATCCGGTTACAGTATAGTCCCTTGAATAGTCTCTGCAGACATCACAAAAAATATATTTCGCAACACATATTTTGTGCCTCCAGTTGGGATGTGGATGAAAGATAGAGTGGCTCATAACCACCACCATTTTCTTCTTACAATTAGTAGTAAGTACCAAGTCAACATCAACCCACCAGATCTTTTTAACAAACAAACATATACTCCATATTACATACACTGGTCCCCGTTGTACTAACAAGGGGATGAATTCATAGAGCTCAACTGGATCTCCATCATGTAATAAAATGCTGATGAGAAATTCGTTGGTGTGTAGATTAATCAAGATTTCCGATATATCATCCTTCATAGATATGGGAGGCGGCACTATTGAGGCTGTGACCCACCTATTGATGCATCAGGACTTAAGAATTTGTGAAAAAGTTTTTCCATACATTTAATGGAAAAAAAGACAAATAGGTTCATTTTCTTTTTAAAAAATTTAAATCAGTACTTTTTCTATTTTATTACCAAAACAGTCCGCTAAAAATGCTAAGTCCAAATCAATCTCTTGTTCACTAATTATGCTCTAATTGCTGACGTGGCAAGGGTTTAAATTTAAACCTCACACGTGGGCATAATATTAGTCATTTTTCTTTTATCTTTTGCCAATTCAGTTATAAACTTTTGTTTTGTTTTATTTAGTCCTCTACCCAAATCAGTCATTTTTATATTAATTGGTCTCCAACATTTCAAATTATTTCATTTCAGGCACAAAACCTTAAATTTTTTATGAATACTAATCCATTTATCAAATAAATGCCAACATACTTCCGTAAATAAAATTAAATACCAAACCTCATACATTAGGTTTGACTGTCTTGTTACCGGGTTTTCCAAGATTCGGGATTTTACGGACTCTCTCTAACCATCCGACCGTAACCGATGGTTCATTGGTTTTGGTTTCCTTCAACAACAATTAACACAATCATACTTTGTTTCCTACCTTAAAACGTAGTAAATGATTTAATTTTAATTTTTGTGTAAATGATTTAATTTTACTTTTTGGAAGGTTATGAATGTAGGAAGCATGAACAATAAAACCCAATGCATGAGGTTTGGTGTTTAATTTTATTTACGGAAGTATGTTGGACATTTATTTGATAAATGGATTAGTAATAATAAAAATTTAAGATTCTGGGCTTGAAATAAAATAATTTGAAAGGATGGAGGCCAATTAATATAAAAATGACTGATTTGGGTAGATGACTAAATGGAACAAAATAAAAATTTAGGACTAAATTGGCAAAAGATAAAAGAAAATGGACTAATATTATGTCCACGTGTTAGATTTAAATTTAAACCCTTGCCACGTCGGTAATTAGAGCATAATTAGTGAACAAATGACTGATTTGGACATAATTAGCATTTGTAGCAGACTGTTTTGGTAATAAAATAGAAAATGACTGATTTATATTTTTGGAAAAAAAAGGACTTATTTGACATTTTTTCCTAAATTTAATTATGAAGGTAGAAAAAGAGTAAGACCGTGTTTGATATATGTATCTTATTAGAGACCTGTTATTAGTCTAATAAGAGGAGAACTTAAAGCAAGGTTATCAAGATCGGGATCCTAAGTAGGATCGTTTTTGTCTTTGCAAGATCGGGATCGTAGGATCGAATCGGGATCCTAAGATCCTATGAAATTATTATTTATATTTTTAAAAATTAATATTTGTTAATTATCTCATTAAACTGGTGACATGTATAATTGAAAATATATATTTTAGATCAATTTTTAACAAGAATTTGATAGTTAATTGTATGCTTATTAATGATCAAATAGAAGTTAAACACTGACATAGAACCCAACAATTTTGAGTTCAATATATGCAAAGATACATTAAATAAAATTGACAAAAATAACATCATGACTAAAATCACAAAGAACTAGAGATAATAAGTAATTTTGCTCCGAAAAAAAAAAAAAAAAACCAAAGGGGTAGGATCGGATCGCTCAGCGATCCTACGATCCTACTCCGATCCTACCGATCCTACTGCGATCCTACCATATTTGCGATCCTATGGCGAGCCGGATAGTTTTTTATGGGTGGGATAGTAGGATTATGCGATCCTACGATAGGATCGTGCGATCCTACGATCAGGATCGCGATTTTGATAACTATGACTTAAAGTGTGGGACGTATAATAATGAAATTTATGGGCCCTAAAAAAGACAAAGCAATAGGCATTTGAATAATTTAAATTTAAATCAGAAGATTTTATAATAAAAATATTGAGCGACGCCTGACAAGGACAAATGGCATCGCAAGTATTAGTTTGGTTCCAGTATATAAGAATACTTTCATTTAATTACTAAACTCAATTACTAAAATTTTATTAGTTAATCAGTTTTGATTGTTAACGAGGCTAGAGACTGAACTGGTCTTTGAGATTTACCTAGCAAAGGATCGAATGGATTCCCTCAAGCCACCATTCAAATGTCCTGACCCATACAAGACCATCAAAATACTAACATACAATGTCATAGTATCATTTAGGCTCCGAGAGCTCAAAGAAAAATAATATATCTAACCAGAAATCAATGAAGATGACTCCTCAACACAAACATATCTCTACCGCCTAGCCCTTGGTCTTCTATAGAGATTGGCCGCAGATGAGATCACCCATGAAACACACTAAAAGTGATTACGGGAGGTATTGGGTCCTCCCAACTATTGCCCAATTAGAAAGGTCAACAAAATTATTAAGAGTTTTGGACAGACATCTTCATTATTGAAAAGAGAAAGAGACACGGCATTTTTAATGGAGTAGTTGCCGACATTTATTTCACCCATAACAGTAGCTAAGGTGAGAAGAGAGAGCTGCAGACACATTATAGGGAAGCTACAACACAACAGCCATAGAAAGAAAACAGAGAGCAAAACGCAGCAGCCATCCCCTCCAACCAGTTTCTGAAATCGAGCCGAACACCCTAGCAAATCTTGTCCGATCGGGCTGAAATTTTTACAGCAGGTGCGAGACATCTTGATATTGATTTTGTACGGTGGAGATCGAATTTCAATGGTTAGAAATTTTTGTATAAATTTCTGTTCGGGGCTGCAGTTTTGAGTTCTTATTTTCAGATTTGGTGTTCTTGGTGGAGTTGAGATTGTGGTGACTTTGTGTTGTTGTAAGACCACATCTTTGGTCGTGATTTTAAGACTTTGTGTAATCTCTTTTGGCGATAGTTGATTTGAAATAGGCTCAAGAGCCTCGTGGTTTTTACCTTTCGAATTGAAAGGGTTTTCCACGTAAATCATTGTGTTATTATTTGCTTGTTTATATTAATGTTCCTGCGAAATTCTAACAACTTGGAATTAAGTGTCCGCTGCAAATTTTGATTTTGTGAAGTTATTTGGTGAATTCCCAACAGAGTGGTATCAGAGCGTATATTGTTGTTAGAATAATGAAAATTAACACAAGCAGGATGATTTCGTTAAACGGGATGAATTATCACAAATGGCAGGGGAAGATGAAAGATCTTCTATTTGTGAAAAGTCTGTATCTACTTGTGTTTGCAATTTCGAAGCTAGAATCTAAATCAGATGAGGATTGGGCTTTTGAGCATTAACAGGTGTGTGGTTTTATTCGACAATGGGTCGATGATAATGTGTTAAATTTGGTTTCTAATGAGACGCATGCCAAGACATTGTGGGATAAGCTTGAAAATCATTATGCTTCAAAGACTAGGAATAATTAGTTATTCTTGCTGAAACAATTGAGGTATAAGGAAGATGTTCCTATCGCTGACCATGTGAATGAGTTACAGAGGTTGCTGGATCAATTGTCAAAATATTGGAGTGAAATTCGATGATGAGATTCTTGAATTATGGTTGCTGAATACTTTGCCTGATAAGTGGAAGACATTCCGGGTTTCACACACTAATTCTGCTCCCGATGGTGCAATGACTCTTGATTATGCCAAAAGTGGAATCATGAATGAAGAGATGAGGAGAAAAACTTAAGGTTCATCATCTTCACAGAATGAATTGTTCGTTGCAGAGAATAGGGGGAGATAGAAAACCAGAAATGTGATAAGGGCAGACAAATGAGCAAATCCAAATTTCGATACAAGAATGTTGAGTGTCATTATTGTCACAAGAAAGGCCATATCAAGAAATATTGCTTCAAGTGGAAGAATGACAATAGGAATTCCGGTGCATGAGAGTCTGATGATGCCAGTCATGTTGCCACGACTACGAAGGACGATCTCGTTGTTGTCTTTGATGAAAATGCAGTGAATACAATTTCCTCTGATGTTAGTTAGTTTTCTGATACAGGTGCTGCAGTCCATGTCACATCGAGAAGGGATTTCTTTTCTACTTACAATGCTGGTAAGTATGGTTCATTAAGGATGGGAAATAATGGTATATCTGAAGTTGTGGGCACAGATGATATTTGTTTGAAGATAGCTAATGGATCTACATTGCGATTGAAGGATGTCAGACATGCACCGGTATTCGTATGAATCTGATTTCTATTGGGAGACTTGATAAAGATGGTTATGGAAATAATTTCTGTGATGGTATATGGAAACTGAGTAAATGATCTCTTGTGGTTGCTAAAGGTAAGATACTGAGATCAAACTTATATTTGTTGCAAGCTTCAGTTTCCAGTGATGCTGTGAACTTGGTGGAGAAGCAGAATTCCCCTGAATTGTGGCACAGGAGGTTGAGTCATATAAGTGGTAAAGGCCTCGAAACTCTGGTGAGAAAAAATGCTATTTCTGGATTGAATAATGCAAATTTGGAGAAATGTTCACATTGTTTTGCAGGAAAGCAACATCGAGTGTCATTCAAGACTCACCAACCTCGACGAATGCATAACTTATTGGAGTTGGTGCATTAAGATGTCTTCGGTCCGTTGGAGGTACACTCATTTAGTGGTACATCTTATTTTGTGACATTTATTGATGATCATTCCAGGAAACTATGGGTCTATGTGTTGAGATCAAAGGATTAAGTACTTGATAAGTTCAAGGATTTCCATACTTTAGTCGAAAGACAAACTGGAAGAAAGTTGATGTGCATCCGTATTGATAATGGGGGAGAGTATCGTGGACCATTTGAGGATTATTGCATGAAACAGGGGATTCGACATCAAAAGAATGCTCCAAAGACACCTCAGTTGAATGGGTTAGCTGAGAGAATGAATCGAACATTTTTGGAGAGAGTTCGATGTCTTCTGGCAGAGTCAAAACTTCCTAAGTCCTTTTGGGATGAAGCTTTATTGACTGCTACACATGTGAAAATCTGACTCCTACTGTTGCTCTCAATGGAGATGTTCAAGATGCAGTTTGGAAAGGTAAAAATTCATCATATGATCATTTGAGAGTATTTGGTTGCAAGACCTATGTTCATGTTCCAAAAGATGAGAGATCAAAGCTTGATGTGAAAAGCACTTCGTGCATCTTTGTGGGCTATGGTCAAGATGAGTTTGGCTATAGACTGTATGATCCAGCTACGAAGAAGCTCTTAAGGATTCGTGATGTTGTGTTCATGGAAAATCAGACAATTGTAGATGTGAAGAAATCTGATTCTCATGGTCAAGATGACTTTGTATTTGTTGAGCCAGTTCCTATAACACAATCACCAGCTGAAGATGATGAAGAACAGGATGTGTAACAAGATCAGGGAGAAGATGATCAACATGCTGTGGATAATGGCAATGATGATTTTGATCATGCTCAACAGGTTCCTCTCATGAGATCTACAAGAGATAGACAAAGTCTACTAGATATTCCCCTGGTGAATATGTTCCTTTGACTGATGAAGGGTAACCTGAATGCTTTGATAAAGCCTTTGACAGTGTAGATAAGGAGCATTGGTTGCATGCCATGAAAGATGAGATGAAATCTCATTATGATAATGATACATTTGAGTTGGTGAAATTATCAAAAGGAAAAAGAGCCTTGAAAAATAAGTGGGTTTACAGGCTGAAGCAAGAACAAGGTTTTTTGACACCAAAGTATAAAGCAAGATTGGTGGTTAAAGGCTTCCAGCAGAGAAAATGAATCGATTTTGATGAAATCTTTTCTCCAGTAGTTAAATTATATTCTATTCGATCTGTGTTAGCGATGGCTGCAAGTCTTGACTTGGAGATCGACCAAATGGATGTGAAGACAACATTCCTTCATGATGATTTAGATGAAGATATCTATATGGAGCAACCCGAGGGATTTCAAGTGCAGGGCAAATAAGATTATGTCTACAAATTGAAAAAGAGTTTGTATGGTTTGAAACAAGCTCCTCGACTGTTTGAGTCAGTGATGCAACAGCATGGTTATCGAAAGCTCAATTCTGATCATTGCGTATTTGTGCAGAGGTACTCAGAAAATGATTTCATTATCTTGCTGTTCTATGTTGATGACATGTTAATTGTTGGTCAGAGTATTTCAAGAATTAGGGAGCTGAAGCAAGAGTTGAGCAAGTGCTTTTCTATGAAAGATTTGGGAGGTGCAAATCAAATTCTTGGAATAAGAATTTTGAGAGATAGAAAAGTTGGTAAACTTTAGCTATCGCAAGAGAATTATATTCAGAAAGTGCTTCAAAGATTTCATATGGAAAATGCTATGCTTGTTAGTACTCCAATGGCAACTCACATGAGATTGAGTGTTTCTCAATGTCCTTCCACTGAAGAAGAGAAGAAAGATATGGAAAATATTCCCTATTCATCAGCAATTGGAAGTTTGATGTATGCAATGGTATGTACAATGCCTGATATTGCCCATGGTGTGAGCACTCTAAGTCGTTTTCTCTCAAATCCTGGAAGAGAACATTGGAAAACAGTGAAGTGGATCTTGAGATATCTTCATGGTACATCAGATTTGAAACTTTGTTTTGGTAGTGAGGATTTAGTTTTTCGTGGTTTCACTGATGCTGATATGGCGGGTGATATTGATACTCGCAAATCCACTTCAGGATATGTGATTGTCTTTGCAGGGGAGCAATCTCTTGGAAATCTATGCGGCAGAAATGTGTTGCGTTGTGAACAACTGAAGCTGAATTTATTGCAGCTATTGAAGCGTGCAAGGAGATGCTTTGGGTGAAGATATTTCTCAAGGAGCTTGGCTATGCACAAGAGAGGTATGCCTTACTTTGTGACAATCAAAGTGCTATCCATCTTATTAAACATCATAGTTTTCATTCAAAGTCTAAACACATTGACGAATAAAAAAAAAAAAAAGGCAGTTTCATTATGGTGGTATACCAGCCGCTTGTTCTGGAACTTCCAGATACGAGATATCATTGGTTGGGTGATGTGTTGGATGAGAAGTCGGTATACCTTGACAAGGTGCATACAGATGATAATGGAGCTGATACGTTTACAAAATGTGTACCAAGATGGAAATTCGAATTTTGTTGCTCACTTGTCGGAATAACAAGTTCCTCCACATAGTCGGGAGGAGGGGGAGATTTATTGGGTCCTCTCAACTATTGCCCAATTAGAAAGGTTAACAAAATTATTAAGAGTTTTGGACAAACATCTTCATTATTGAAAAGAGAAAGAGACACGGCATTTTAATGGAGTAGTTGCCAACATTTATTCCACCCATAACAGTAGCTAGAGGTGAGAAGAGAGAGCTGCAGACACATTATTGGGAAGCCACAACACAACAGCCATAGAAAGAAAACAGAGAGCAAAACGCAGCAGCTATCCCCTCCGACTAGTTTCTAGAATCGAGCCGAACACCATAGCAAATCTTGTCTGCTCGGGCTGAAATTTTTACAGCAGGTGCGGGACATCTTGATCTTGATTTTGTACGGTGGAGATCGAATTTCAACGGTTAGAAATTTTTGTATAAATTTCTATTCGGGGTTGCAGTTTTGAGTTCTTATTTTCAGATTTGGTGTTCTTGGTGGAGTTGAGATTGTGGTGACTTTGTGTTGTTGTAAAGCCACATCTGTGGTTGCGATTTTACAGAATTTGTGTAATATCTTTTGGTGATAGTGGATTTGAGATAGGCTCAAGAGCCTCGTGGTTTTTACCTTTCAAATTGGAAGGGTTTTCCACGTAAATCCGTGTATTATTATTTGCTTGGTGTTGTTAATGTTCTTGCGAAATTCTAACAACTTAGGAATTAAGTGTCCACTGTAAATTTTGATCTTGTGAAGTTATTTGGTGAATTTCCAACAGGAGGATATGATGGTTCTCCAAATGTGAGAGGGCATTTATATAGGGTAAGTGAAACCTAATGGTTAGGCACACAATTAATGAGCTAAAATCCTAACTGTTAGATTTTTGGGAAGTGGTTCATGTCCTGAATTAGGACTTTGCTGAATTTCTGAATTCTGTATGTTTTATGCTGTTTGTTATATTTGTAAGGTAGGCATATATTATCAGATATACATTCCATTTATACTAGGGTTGAAATATTAAATTTCACAATTCAGTGAATACAATAATTGTGGAAAAATATATTAAAAGTAAATTAATTGTCCGGAATTTTGGGGAACCTTTCAAGGCCAAGATACTTTTCCATTGCTCTTAATACTTAATCCTATATGCTGCTTCTTTCAATTGGATATATTTTTTCACTCAAAATCGGTCAAAACATTTCTTCATTTCACATATTGAAATTAAGCATTTTTTTTTCTTCTGATGATATGAAATTATGCATAGTTGTTTCCTGCTGAAAATATATATGTTATTTTCGTATATAAAGATGTTGTTTTACACATAATCTATGCTGGTTAACCCAAACATATATATGTTCATAAATAATTTAAGCTTTTTTTTCCCTTTTTTTTAGTAACTTGTTTTACTTTTCCCACTTCAAAATAAAATCTGTTCGATTCCCTTGAACGCATGCTCGATTCGTACCTATAAAATTTCTTTTAATTTGTGCCTCTTGGTCAAGTTATAAATAATCCACTACAAGAAAAATCTCGTGCACCGACCGAAAATTCCGGTCGGTGGGCCAAGGAGACGGGTCGTCTCGGAGGCCACCGACCGGCCCACCGACCGCATTGGTCGGTCGGTAAAAAGCTGGTAGGCGGCCGAGAGGCAACCAAATGTGGTCGGTGCACCGACCACTGCATCGACCACATTTGGGGTCGGTACAGCCTAGTCCCAAAGGTCCGGGAAGCCCCCCACAGACCGCACTACCGACCACTGGTGCGGTCAGTAAATCTCTCTAATAATCAATCATTTTCCGCCACGTGTCATATATAGTAAACCTTCTCAAATATATTTGAAAGGTTTTGTTAAAGAGAGGAGTCGAACCCGTCTCCTCCCCTTGTTCCCTTCGCGCGCATACCATCTGTGCAACCAATGTTTCATGTTATTCTATGAAATGCCTTTTATATAACCTATTTAAATACATATATACATGTATATGTGTATTTAAAATATAAAATAAAAACTAAAATTATATTAATTAAATAAAAATAATTAAATTAATTAAATAAAATATAAAATAAAATTAATTAAATAATTAATTAAAATAAATGAATTAAATAAAATAATAAAATCATTTCAAAAGTAAGATAAATTTGAATTAAATTATAAAATAAATAAATAATTAAAATATAAAATAATTTAATAATTAAATTATAAAAAATAAATAATTTGATAGCTCAAATAAAGAATAATTGTATTCTAAAAATAATCCAATGAAATATTTTATAAAAAATATAAAATAAATGAAAAAACTTTTAGAGACCGCAAATTCGGTCGGTAATGCGGTCGGTAGACTATTTTTTTAAAAAAACATAATTCAAATAAAAAAATTGAAAAAAACTTACGTCGGTGGCACCGACCACAATAAATGTGGTCGGTTAATTGGTTGCATAGGAGCCCGCCCCCCCCCCCCCCCCCCCCAACGGAAACTTTGCACCGACCGCAGGTGCGTCGGTGCATCGGTCGGACCACACGACCCGTGTCTTGTCGGTCGGTGGAGCCAGAATTTCTTGTAGTGATCATGCAATTTTATTCTTAAAATATTTGCATTTATATTACTCTTAGCTTGATTTTAAGCTCAAATTGTTAGCATGCTGCTTCGTTTAGATACAATGATGCTTTCAAGATACTATATGCTGGATATATTCAACATATGTTCGAAAAACATTACATTTTTTTTTTTATTTATTTAGAGAAATTTGATTTTCTTTTCCCACTTTTCACATGTAAACTCTGCTACATTTCCTTAATACTATGCCGTGGTACACCATTTTCATGATGTCTACAATATGATACATTCCAAATATCCATGCTAGATCCCCTTAGTCATATGATGCATTGCACGATTCATCATATTTTCCTTCATCATCATATGCCCATCCCGTTAATAACTGGATCTCTATCGTAAATCAGCACTTGCCAACATTCCCAACAAAGTTTACGTCGTCTTCCGGTATGGAATTATGATATAGCATTTTTCCCACCGGATTGTACAACAACCAAATTTTCAAAAATGAATAAAAGTTACAGTTCTGCTATAGACCAAGTTGGGCAAGAAACAATTCAAAAGGCAGTGATTTAATGGCTAGGTAATCATGCATTTAATTGAATATTAGATATTAATTCCTTATTTATGTTCCCGTTCTATTGAGGTAAATTTGACCCCTCTTTTTCTTCTTAGCAGGTATGGAGGCATATTTATCATGCTCAGGCTAGTCCTGAATATTGGGTTTCAGGACCCTAACTCTACTGTGATTTTTGCTCGAATCCCTTTATTGAACCAAACGAATGCAAATTTACAAAACGGCCATGAATTTCTCAATAGTATAGCTAGGTTTTTCCACTTCTAGTAACCGTTAGATTTGAAATTAGGAAAAAAAAACGAACAATTATATTATTGGAGTTTTTAGGAAAAAAATTTTAAAAAAAATCTACTTGAATTAACGGTAAAGTTTTTTGAAAGGTAGAGGAATTGTGGCTTTTCGAAGGATGAAAGGATGGAAAGTTATACTAAGAGCAAATTAATAATCATAGCAAAAAATTTAAAAAGATTAAAATAAATTATGGGCACCTTAATTTTGAGCATGAGCAATTGCACTTTGTTAGCCTATGCCTTGACCGGCCCTGATGAGTGATGAGCATGCAACAACAAGGTCCCATATACATTTAAAATGAGTATATTAGTTGTTTATAATTAACACATATTAGTGTTTGTTTGACTGAAAGGTAAAATCCAATTTTCGAAAAGAAAAATGAATTAAAATCAAATCTTTTATCACATTAGTTCTGGATCCAATGAGATCTGAGAGGATAGCTGTAACTACAGCCATGATGGCCCTAGCCTAAAAAGTGATTGCAACTCATGGAATGATGCCCTCACTGCTCTATGTGATGTGCATGATGTGGGGCCTATAAAATTCATAATTGTAGTTTGTGTACCCCATATAACAATGAAAATATTCAAATTTTTAGAAGATTCATCAAAGATACCTATAATTATGCTTTTTATTATGAATTAGGTTTTTTTCTTTTAAAAAAAATATTTATCACTCAAAACAACAAATTTGGAGGCGGTTGTGTAGAATATTACATTTTCCATTTTTTTTTTCCAAAATCCCTGCCCCCAACTCAATACCTGCATGTATTTTTATTCCACCATTATTTTTTAGATTTGAATATAAGTGAATTTTTTGCATATAAAAATACTTCATACGTTTATGACTTTATATTTTTCTCCACACCCTTAAATTTCATTATCTATTGTATTGGTTTTTGTAGTTTGTTGTCGCGAAAATCATTCACGTTCTTCTCCTAATTTGAAGTGTGTAGCACTCCAATTAATTTGAATTATCACAAGTGAATTTTATTTGAATTTTTGACATAACAATGAACCATGGACATCACTAATAGCCTTTGCCAAAACGATGACCAAAAGCAATCTAAATATTTTTAATTGAGTACATCACATATAATCGCGCATACATCACATCATACGGTCCACACATTATTTTGCACCACTGTTCCATCATCATCATGAGAGGAGTACCTTTGTCCACGGGCGAAGTTGTAGTAGACCGTATAAGAATCATTGGTTGTTCAAACGGGGTTGATCACGAAACCAGGTGTGGATTTGGTGCATGCACGTGCACATGCATACTTTATATACTTCCTCCGTTTCCAATTAATTGGTCCAAACCAAATTTCAGCATTATTCATTGGATCACTTTAATTTCAATTTTCTCATAGTTATACAAGTTAAAATATAGTCAAGTGAGATCTTGTTAGATTCATCTAGTCGTGTAGTTTTTAAATATCGAACTTTTAAAATTTTGACTTGTACCCAACTTGAGTTATTAATGATTTAAAATGTGCATTGAACGACATACTGGGTGGGTCCGTAGCAAATTTTTAAAAACAGATGAAGTATGTGATAAGAGAAATGTTTCATGTGACGGGATGTATATTTCATGTGATGTAAGAATATTTTGTAGGTGTGTGATGTGATAGATTTTTTATGTAATTGATGAATATGTGATGTGAGAGATATTCTATATGATGGGAGAAATGTCATATGTGATGTCTGTACATGCATACTATTCAAGGGGTTGTACGGTAACCGGATTGCACGAAACTCATGTACGGGGCTCTCAACAATCTGCGAAACATCAACATTTTTTTCCGGCATGAAATCTGGTGGATCATCATAAGCAATCTCCTCCAATGGTGTGATGTTCAAATCCACCAGATCCCCCATCAAATCGCATCCGCCCGGTGTTCCATTATTCGCATCACTTACGTCCTGCTGGATGACATTCAAATCCATGACTTCGCACTTCCGAGAACCGGCGGCAGCCATTTGTGCAATATGAGGAAGAAGACAGTTTCTCCCAGATTGATTTGAATGGAAATTGCTTTATGCTGTTTTTAATAGGTTAGTGGGTGTTTGGATGTGCGTTATGAAATAAATTATCTGATTATTGTGTTTTCAAAACGCAAATAATCAGGTTTGCAGCACCATTTTTTAGCGGTAAAACTGATTATTTGCGTTTTGAAAGCGCAATAATCAGATAATCTATTTTCCTGCCGCTTATCCAAACATCCTCTTAGTATTTAGGAATGGAATTAAATTTAATAAAATCCATGTTTCATGGGCGGTTGTTGGATTTTCCTATATTTTAGGGATTAGATTTTGCTGCTGCTCTTTTATAATAGATTTGGAGTGGAATGGATGTTGGCCTGCGACATCACTTGGAAGGGTTTAGCCATCATTGCCTGCACCTGCCGTAAAGCACACTGCACCCAAACATAATTGGCCTGAGATACCTTGGTTAGGGTTGTAAACGACTCAAATATTTTTGGTTTGATTCGTGATTCAATTCGAAATTATTCGAAATTTTGATATTCGATTAATATTTGATTTGATTTTAAAATTCGATTTTATATTAATTATATATAAATATATAAATTTATGTTGTTAAATAATTTAAAATTTTATTTTTAGTGACTATAATTATTAAGTAATATAAATTAAATACATTTATATATAATATTAAAATATTAAATTTGATCTATAAATTGAACTAAATATTTAAGTTCAATCATTAAAATTAATTTTATTAATTATTAAATTACCTTATAGAATAATTCAGTTCGATTCGATAATATTCAGAAAGCTTACCAAATCAAAACGAATATTGTAGTATTCGGTTCGATTCGGTTCGTTTACAACTCTAACCCTGATATTCACCAAAAAAAAATCTTTTATCACATGCACAGATGGAGCATATACTCAAGTCGCGAACAATACAAATGAAACATATTTTGAGACCAAAAAACAACGGTGAAAGATATTTTCAGTGATATCCATCCATTCAGTAGCATCCTTTGTCCACATATATTTCATGCTCCTGCTCCTGCAAGTGTACAATTACTAATAAGATCATATTATAATTGAATGTCAAAACTGTTCTTGGAGGGCAAGTATAAATAATAAAATACAAAGTGTCCTTGGAGAGCAAGTATAATTATAGAATGCCCTTAAGTTTCTACTACAATAGTAGTTCTTATGTCCTATTGAGGAATCTATATATATACTTGACCTCCAAGCTACAAAAGTATTAAATATTCAGTTAGCCATAATCATCTTTATAAAAAGGTAAATGGATATGTGGATTCCTACTTGAATCTTAAACGCATAAGATATACTAATCAGCTAACATGGGTAAGGAGAAGGCTCACGTCAACATTGTGATCATCGGCCATGTTGACTCTGGGAAGTCAACCACCACTGGCCATCTCATCTACAAGCTGGGAGGCGTAGACAGGTGTGTTATCGAGAGATTTGAGAAGGAAGCGGCGGCTGAAATGTACAAGAGATCCTTTAAGTATGCCTGGGTGCTCGACAAGCTCATGGCGGAGCGTGAACGAGGCATAACCATTGACATAGCTTTGTGGAAGTTTGAGACTAGTAAGTACTTGTTAGTTCCTCTATTTTTGAGATAATGTGTTCCAATCCGATGTTGAACACTAGGTAGGATCCCACCCCCTTGTTCTTATCCGTCTGTCAATCTTGGCAAAAATATCTCCGGATCGGATAAGCACGTTTATACATGGCAAGGCGTGTCTCCAACGGCTGTCTCCCATTTCCTTTCGTCGGACGTTCGAGCTAAGGGAAGAATATTTTGTATTCAAGGAAATGGGACAACTATGGTAGGAGGAAGATATTGTGGGGATGATTATCCTCTTCCATAGTAGTAAGGATTCTCGATCATCTACTCAAGGAGGATGGTTCACAACTGACTGGTCACCGATTTTGAATTATCCTTCTCACGGTTCATACGCACAAGAGAGTTCCAATATCAATCTCTTCACCCCATCCGAAAGATCCATCACTTGTGAAAGAGATTGTTACTTGAGTGATTGTTTCTATTGTCGTACACATTGAACCCTTGATTGATTTCGACACGATTCGATCAAGGGAAACACTCAAGATTGTGTCACCAAGATACTACCCTTCATTGCTACATCAAAGGGAGGATCTTTTACAGGTTCACTCGAGGGAAACTTGAAGAAGGAGTCTTCAAGGGGTCGAAGCAGAATCGGAGCATTCTCACCAGAAAAGGGAGTTTCTGGTACCATCGATCATCCACTTGGGTGTTGGAGTAAAAGGTTACTGGTTCACTATTGTTCGTGTTGTAACGTGGTGTTCGAACACATAGTGGAACACTCCTGGATTGGTATCCCCCAGACGTAGGCCTTGGGCCGAACTGGGTCAACAACTCTCTGTTTGTTCTTGTTTCTTTACTGCACTTATTTACCTTTGAGTACTAACCTACTAACAAGTCTTTTAAGTGTGTGATTGAACAAACAGTTGTGGTTAAAGTTTCTAATCTTGACGTATAAGGGACCAACAAGTGGTATCAAAGCTCACACACCTTCGGGTGAGATCCAAAAGTCAAGATGAGTCGAGAAGGAGGAAACATTTCCAGGCCACCTTTGCTAGACGGGACGAATTTCTCTTATTGGAAAACGAGGATGAGGGCTTTCCTTATGGCCATTGATGAAGGTGTTTGGGATGCTGTTGAAACCAAGTTCGAACGCCCTACTGTAGAGGACGATGAAGGTGTCAAAACACCCAAACCCAAGGACAAATGGACTGCGGAAGAAAAGACCCTATCCTCTATGAACTCCAAGGCTCTTAATGCTATTTTCAATGGAGTCACTGAAGACCAATACAAGCTTATCTCCGCGTGTGACACGGCGTATGACGCATGGGAAGTACTGGTAAACTCCCATGAAGGTATGGCCTCTGTAAGATCTTCCAAATTAATCTCCATTGAATCTCAATTTCATAAACTGGTTATGGATGAGAATGAGAGTATTGTTAGCTATGTTGGTAGAATTCGTGACTTGACCAACCAGGCACATCAACTTGGGAAAACCTATTCCCAACAAGAGTTGGTGAGAAAGATTGTAGGAACCATTCCCGACAGGTTTAACCCCAAGATTGCTGCCCTTGAACTCTACAAGGATTACTCCACTATGCAAGTGGATGAACTAATGGGGATACTCCAGTCTTGGGAAATGGATCATTGCAAGGAGGTTGGTGGCAAAAGGATAGCCTTCAAGGCCGAATCAAAGGTGGTGACTGACAAGGAAGCCGAGATTGATAGTGATCACAGTGATGATGACGAGATCTCCCTTCTCACAAAGAGATTGGCCAGACTTCTCAAAAATAAGAAAGGGAAGGAAGGTTTTTCTAGTGGGAAGGGCGATGGATCAAACTCCAGAAGAGATTCCAAAAGGAGATCCAAACCCTATGGCAAGGATCAACAGTCCGAAGAAAGGCCCAAGGGACCGGAATGCTACGAATGCAGAGGTTTTGGTCACATTAGGGCCGACTGTGGAAATCTAAAGAAGAAGGATAAGAAGACCTACCACATCACCTTTAGTGATCATGATGAGGAACCTGAATGCAGTGAGGGAGAATCTGAGCATGGGATTGCTCTCATGGCTCCAGGATCGTGGGATTCAGACTCATGTTCGGACACTGAGTCACAACACGGTACTGTTTCTAACCCTATGAATAATGACTTCACTAATCATGATTGTGCTTCTCTTAGCAGCAAAGAAGCAGACAAAATAGAGCGTCTCACAGACCTCTATAATGAAGTTTTTGAGAAATTAGAAACTTCCATGACCGAGATAGAAGATTTGCAAAAGACCAATCAGGACCTTAGAAATGAAGTCGAAAGGCTCCTGGACGAGAACAAAACCTTACTAGCTAAGGCTGAAGCAGTGTCCATCCACGTAACTGAACTTGAGGCTGGAATTCTCTTTGAAAAAGAGGAAAAGGAGAAGATGTCTACCAAGCATGATTTAGTTACAGTGGAAATCACTGAACTCCGGGAGAAACTCAGCAAATCTGAAAAAATTCTGTCGGACATGAATAAAGGGAAGGCCAAACTCGATGACGCTCTAGCAGCTGGAAAATCTCATGGGAACAGGCGAGGTCTTGGGTATAACAACTTCAGTACTGCCTCTACATTCAAAGGGAATATCAAGTTCGTTGCAGGAGGACAACTGAGTGACCGAGCACCTTGTCAGAACACGAAGACTGTTCACAAAGGTCCTAAAGGGTATAACAAAAGGAGGAATTCATTCAGAGGACCTCTCATATGCGACTATTGCAAGTTCAGAGGGCACAAGACCGAACACTGTCGAAAGATCATCAAAGATCTTCTTGAAGGAAAACCGGTGAGATGGCCTAATGAAGAACTCAAGAAGAGGATCTCCATAAGGCGTGAATGGGTCACCAAAATCTCTGCAAGATGCAATGTGGCTTTCCTATCTTCCAGACAAAAGGGCAAGAATGCAACTTGGTACTTTGACAGTGGCTGTTCGAGGCACATGACAGGTGACAAAGACGTCCTCAAACCATTCAAAGATATTGATGGTGGATCCGTGGTCTTTGGAAACGACAAAAAGGGTCACCTCTCTGGACAAGGAACTCTCCATGGAGATGGTCTGCCTAAGCTCAACAATGTCTACTATGTGGAGGGATTGCATGCTAACCTCATTAGCATAAGTCAGCTATGCGATGATGACTTGACTGTATCCTTTAACAAAAAATATTGTGAAGTTCTCGACTCTAACAACGTATGCGTCATGAGGGGACTGAGATCTCGGAATGACTGCTATTTACTTGTACAAACTTGTAATTTTGTGAAAGATGCAGGAAGCTCCCGAAACCTACTCTGGCATGAAAAGTTAGGTCATCTGAACTTCAGAGATCTGATCAAGTTGAGCAGGACAGGAGCTGTTCGTGGACTTCCAGACCTAAAGAAACATGACTCTGACTTTTGTGAAGATTGTGCCAAGAACAAGCAAACTCGGGTGTCCCATCCCGTGACTGAACACAATGCCACAACACACTGTCTGGAACTCCTACACATGGACCTCATTGGGCCAACTGAAATCTCTAGTTTGGGAGGTAAAAGGTACATTTTCGTTTGTGTAGATGATTTTTCCAGATATACGTGGGTTGATTTTCTCAGGGAAAAGAGCGAAGCGTTCAAAGCCTTTATGAAATTGTGCAATCAAATTATGAACGAAAAGGATTGCAAAGTGAAGAGAATTCGTAGTGATCATGGGAAGGAATTTGAGAATCAAGCCTTCGAGGATTACTGTTCCAGCATTGGGATCAAACACGAGTTTTCAGCACCAAAGACTCCTCAGCAGAATGGAGTAGTGGAGAGGAAGAACCGCACCTTGCAAGAAATGGCACGTGTCATGATGAACTCCAAGAAGGTTCCTGAGTTTCTTTGGGCAGAAGCAATCAACACGGCGTGCTATATGATAAATCGAGTGTATATCAGGCCTAAAACACTCATGACTCCATATGAATTATGGAAGGGTAAAAAGACTTCAATATCATATTTTCACATCTTTGGTTGCAAGTGTTTTGTGCTTAATGACAGGGAACACACCGGGAAGTTCAAAGAGAAAAGTGACGAGGGGATCTTTGTTGGATACTCAACATCTAGCAAAGCTTTTCGAGTATACAACTCCAGAACCAGGAAGGTAATCGAATCCACAAATGTCATTGTGGAAGACGCGCCCAACAGAGGAACACCAGTCGAATCCCAAGAGGAGGATGCAGAGAAAGACACCCAAAGCACTGAACAAACTCGATCTTCGTCTGGAGACAAGCAGGAAGCCACCACGGTGAATGATGAGGCCCAACCCAGTGTTCAAACACCAGTTGGAACACCGTCTCAGTCAGAGGTTGCTGCTCCCCAAGTCAGAATCCATCGTAATCACAATCCAGATGATGTCATTGGGGACGTTCTTGAAGATCGGAGAACTCGTGTAAAGAAGAAGATCGACTATAGAGAGTTTGCAGGATTACATTGCTTCACCTCAAGGATTGAACCCTCAAGGGTTGAAGAAGCTCTGCAAGACGAGAATTGGATCAATGCCATGCAGGAAGAGCTCGCTCAGTTCAAGAGGAATGAAGTATGGACCTTGGTTGAGCGTCCACATAACATCAACGTCATTGGAACGAAGTGGGTGTTCAAGAACAAAAGTGACGAGAATGGTAATGTGATTCGAAACAAAGCCAGGCTCGTAGCTCAAGGATACACCCAAGTGGAAGGAATAGACTACAGCGAGACCTTTGCACCCGTAGCAAGACTCGAAGCTGTGAGACTACTCCTTGCCATTGCATGTTCGATGGGCTTCAAACTCTATCAGATGGACGTGAAGAGCGCCTTCTTAAATGGTTGGTTGAAAGAAGAAGTGTATGTGGAGCAACCCAAGGGCTTCGAAGACGCAGACTTCCCAGACCATGTCTTTCGGCTAAACAAAGCTCTCTACGGGCTTAAGCAAGCTCCTAGAGCATGGTATGAGAGGCTTTCAAAATATCTATTGGAAAATGGATATAGAAGAGGAAGCACAGACAAAACCATGTTCATCAAGGAGGACTCCAAAGGGATCATTGTGGCTCAAGTCTATGTGGATGACATCGTGTTCGGATCAACCTCCCATGTGCTCAAGAACAAGTTCATCGAGACTATGGGTAAGGAATTTGAGATGAGTATGGTAGGTGAATTGACATTCTTTCTTGGTATGCAGGTTACTCAAAGGAAGGAAGGTACCTTTCTGAATCAATCCAAGTATGCCAAAAGCATTGTCAAGAAATTTGGGCTAGAGTCCAGTAAGCCTGTCCGAACACCGATTGGAACATCTGATAAGCTTCACAAGGATCCCACAGGGAAGAGTGTCGATCAAAAGATGTATCGAGGAATCATTGGGAGCCTCCTCTACCTCGCAGCTAGCAGACCTGACATCAGCTACGCTGTAGGAGTCTGTGCTAGGTACCAAGCAGATCCAAAGGAGTCTCATCTAAAGGCAGCAAAGAGAGTGATTCGATACATTGCTGGAACACCTGATTTGGGCATATGGTACTCCAAAGAATCCAACTTACAGTTGATTGGATACACTGATGCAGACTGGGCTGGCAATGTAGACGATAGAAAAAGCACCACAGGAGGGTGTTTTTATTTTGGAACCAACTTGGTGAGCTGGTATAGTAAGAAACAGAATTCTATCTCTCTCTCCACAGCAGAAGCGGAGTATATTGCAGCAGGGAGCTGTTGTGCTCAGCTCTTATGGATGAGACAAATGATTAGTGACCATGGGATTGATCAAGACAAGCTGGTGGTTCTCTGCGACAACATGAGTGCGATAAGTATCTCTAGAAATCCAGTGCAACACAGTCGAACCAAGCACATTGATGTTAGACACCACTTTATTCGGGGACTCGTGGAAGATGAAGTAGTGTCCCTGGAGTATGTTGGAACACAAGAATAGAACGCGGACATTTTTACCAAAGCCCTTGATGGAGATCGATTTGAAAAGCTGAGGCGGGAACTTGGCCTATGCACCATAGTCTAAGTTTCAGACAGGATCTTGGGGATCTCACTTGTCATCTTTAAAAACGGCTAAGTTTTTCCTATTTATTTTATTTCCTATATCTTAGTCTATTATTCGAGATCCCATACTTAATTACAAATTTCTATTGCAGAAAATACTTCCTCTTACCTTGACAGTTGCTCGACTAAAGAAGGAAGTTCCCTTAATTTTTGGTAACCGGCTACCTAGGAGGGATTCTATGATGATCCCACGCCTCCACTAATAGGGAAGTTTCCTTTCAAAACCTTTTATTTTATTTTCAGAAACTTCCCCCGCGTCTCCATCTCTCTCTATTGCTCTCACTCTAGGTATTCTGGTCTCGCAAAGAACACTCTACTCTCATACTCCCTCTCTCTCGCAGGAACAATGGTGACCACAAGGAATAGGAGTTCCAACACTGAGAACTCACCTCTCCCTGCTCGTGGTGGTCCTCGCACCAGAGGAGGAAACCAAGGAGGAAGTCGCGGTGGAAATCGAGGCGGACAGAGTCGAGGAAGGGGTGGACGAGGACGTGGCCGGAATCCGCCTGGTGCTGCTGACCCTCATAATGCTCCGACCACCTCTGACACCTCAGGAGTGCCTATCTCCGACCCTCTCGACATCCGTGCTGAAATGGCGCACGCGATCGAAGAAACCGTCCCGAGTGGTGCCCTAGCTTCAACCCAACTGCCAATCACTCAATCGGAGGTTGGAACTGCTCTCTCTCATGGGGAAACTGCTCCTACCACGTCGCCCACATCTCTTGCACCTGTGCCTACAGTCCAAGTGCCCTTATCAACCCTAGCAGATGCGGCATTGGAACCTCAGAACCCTCCTAAAGGAAAAGGTAAAATGGCTTCTCAGAAAAACTTGGTTTCTGACAATGTTGATGCAGGGAGTTCGATTCCTATATCTGGGCACCAAGTTGGCACTCAACCTGGCCCTCAATCCGTAACCCCTGCTCCTGGCGCTGGCGTGCAAACTCTCTGAAGTGCCCCTGGTAAAACAGCCAATGTGCCAGGTCATGTTCCAAAGGTTGCTATCAAGAATGCCGGTGGTGGGTCACCAGGGAGTTCAGATGATGTCTCTGAACACTCTTCAGAATCCATTGAGTTGTCTGATGAGTCAGACAAGAACGTGGAGATCAATCCGGGTGATGAAGAATCCAGTGGAGACTCGGGAGATGAGGAGGCACCTGTTGGCACCCGCACTACCATCTCTGCGGAAGAGTTTCTTAGGCGTGAGGGACTCACTGAGGATGAGTTGAGAAGTGATGATGAAGAGCAAGTTGTTGCTCACACTGAGGCTGGACGTGAGGGGGAGCAATCTTCTTCATCGGATGGTGTCCCTCTCAGGGCCCTTACTCGCAAGAAAGCTGCTGACAATAGGGCTAAAAGGAAAGCAGATGAGACCCCTTCCACCTCTCAACCTCAGAAAAAGAAGAAAGCTCCCACTGTTAATGTCGAAGAGGATGTTGCTCAGGATGAAGATGTTGATGAAATCCCTGAGGTTGTGGATACCAATCTGGCTTATAGCTACAAGTTTTACTCTCTGCAATCTCAGACTTTCTTTGAGACTGTCTTGCGTAAGAGGAAATTGAAACCTGAGGTTGCTTTCAAAGGGGCCAAGTGTGATTAGATTGGCTGGACAGAGTACCTTGAGAAAAGGCATCTCCTTCGTTGGGCATCCGATCTTCCAGGGAGCAAGCAATCTGTGGTAAAGATGTTTTATGCAAATCTTAGAAAGTCAGTCATCGTCCCTGGAAGCAGCTGGTTTGGGCGAGTGTATGTCAAGAAGCAGCTAGTGCCTCTCACTGCTAAGGATATCTGTGACTTCCTTGGTGTTCCACAGTGTGACTTTGACACTGTATTCCGACCTGGTACCCAATTCAACAATGCCCTGATTGCCAAAATTCTGACCAAGGACAAGGAAAAGAACATCAAAGGCAGAGGTTTGCGATCAGGCAACTTGACTCAGAGGTTCTTCCTACTATACAAGTTCATCTCCTCCAATGTGATGCCTACAGCAAACCACTCAGTTGTCTCAAAGGAGATGTGTCAGTTGCTGTTTGCCATTGATGAAAACAAGAAAGAGATCAACTATGGGAAGCTTGTTCTAAATCAAATGGTCGATATAGCTGAGAACCTCAAGAATGACAGCTCTACTCTCATTCCCTTCCCAGCCTTGATCTATGGCTATCTGGAGTCCGTTGGTATTGATGGACATCCCAAGGAATTGGTGGATACTACTAAGGTATTCAAGTTCACTGCAAAGTTGCAGAACAAGGTTCAAGACATTCCCGGCCCAGACGGACCTCCTATTCCTCAGACAGCCCTTGATCAACTCAAAGACATGATAGCAGAGCATCAAGATGCTATCAGGAGAAAGAGAGAAGAGCTGGATGAAGAAGAGCGCGCCCTTGCTGAGATGGCTAAGCTTCTCCCTGAGGTCTGGGACTCCGATCCTGAGGATGAGGTGACTGAGGCTGCTGCAGACTTCTATGCCACCACTAATGAGGATGACTCCTCTCCGGAGTAATTGGTCCTTTTTGCCATATTGAGATCCAGAGGGGGAGAAGGAGTGCGTGATCAAAGATGCCTGTCTCTGGTAAGTGTTTTTGTTTTATGTTCGTTTGTTATGATGGAACTCTGTTTTTGAACTCCTAGTATTGTTATTTCTGTTGGACTGGTTTATTTGTGACTGCTTTGCTGGTTTTATTGGTTTTGATGTACATGCTCCTCTGGACTAGTCTCTCTTATTGTACGGAGCATTAGATAGGTTGTTTGGGATATTGCTATGTAATGGTGGTTGGGATTGGTTATTCTGTTCTTCTTGTGTTGTTCACACATCGGAGGATCTTTGATATTACTGGCTCACATTATGTCAAAAAGGGGGAGATTGTTAGTTCCTCTATTTTTGAGATAATGTGTTCCAATCCGATGTTGAACACTAGGTAGGATCCCACCCCCTTGTTCTTATCCGTCTGTCAATCTTGGCAAAAATATCTCCGGATCGGATAAGCACGTTTATACATGGCAAGGCGTGTCTCCAACGGCTGTCTCCCATTTCCTTTCGTCGGACGTTCGAGCTAAGGGAAGAATATTTTGTATTCAAGGAAATGGGACAACTATGGTAGGAGGAAGATATTGTGGGGATGATTATCCTCTTCCATAGTAGTAAGGATTCTCGATCATCTACTTAAGGAGGATGGTTCACAACTGACTGGTCACCGATTTTGAATTATCCTTCTCACGGTTCATACGCACAAGAGAGTTCCAATATCAATCTCTTCGCCCCATCCGAAAGATCCATCACTTACTTGAGTGATTGTTTCTATTGTCGTACACATTGAACCCTTGATTGATTTCGACACGATTCGATCAAGGGAAACACTCAAGATTGTGTCACCAAGATACTACCCTTCATTGCTACATCAAAGGGAGGATCTTTTACAGGTTCACTCGAGGGAAACTTGAAGAAGGAGTCTTCAAGGGGTCGAAGCAGAATCGGAGCATTCTCACCAGAAAAGGGAGTTTCTGGTACCATCGATCATCCACTTGGGTGTTGGAGTAAAAGGTTACTGGTTCACTATTGTTCGTGTTGTAACGTGGTGTTCGAACACATAGTGGAACACTCCTGGATTGGTATCCCCCAGACGTAGGCCTTGGGCCGAACTGGGTCAACAACTCTCTGTTTGTTCTTGTTTCTTTACTGCACTTATTTACCTTTGAGTACTAACCTACTAACAAGTCTTTTAAGTGTGTGATTGAACAAACAGTTGTGGTTAAAGTTTCTAATTTTGACGTATAAGGGACCAACAGTACTATTGCACAGTGATTGATGCCCCGGGGCATCGTGACTTTATCAAGAATATGATCACTGGTACTTCTCAGGCCGATTGCGATGTGCTTGTTATTGATTCCACCACCGGTGGTTCTGAGGCTGGTATATCTAGGGATGGCCAAACACGCGAACATGCTCTTTTGGCCTTTACACTGGGAGTTAGGCAAATGATTTGCTGCTGTAATAAGGTACCCTCAAATTGTTCTCATTGTTGTTTATTCGAGCTTCTGTGTATTCTGCATTGATTAATCTGGTTCTTTCGCCTATGAATTTGAGAAATGATAGCCTTCTGATTCGCCCGTGCCAGTCTTCGTTCGAGACAATGTTTTTTTTTTTATATATTTACATTTTAGCTCAATGCATGATGTAAACATGAGTGCCTCTCTAATTTTAGGCATATTGGGTTCGAAAATTTTTTTCTGTTCTTTGCTCAGATGGATGCCACTACTCCGAAATACTCCAAGGCAAGATATGATGAAATTGTGAATCAAGTGGCATCTTATCTGAAGAGGGTTGGCTACATGCCTGATAAGATCCCATTTGTGCCTATATCTGGTTTTGTGGGCGATAATCTGATCGAGAGGTCTACTAACCTTGATTGGTACAACGGCCCAACACTGCTCGAGGCTCTTGACTTGATCTCCGAGCCCAGGAGGCCCTCCGAAAAGCCCCTCCGCCTCCCTCTCCGGGATGTCTACAAGATTGGAGGCATTGGCACTGTTCCTGTTGGAAGAGTGGAAACTGGTATCCTAAAACCTGGTATGGTTGTGACCTTTGCACCGACTGGACTCACGACTGAGGTCAAGTCGGTCGAGATGCACCATGAATCCCTTCAGGAAGCCCTTCCAGGTGACATTGTAGGCTTCAATGTCAAGAACGTTGCTGTCAAAGATCTTAAACGCGGTTATGTCGCATCCCACTCAAAGGATGACCCTGCCAGGGAAGTTTGAGGAATTCGGAGGTAAATAAAGTTGAGCTTTATTTGAACAGAGGAAAAATGGAGGTAATTGTTCGATACAAGAGGTAGAGCTCAACTATAAATACTAGGCAGCCCAATAGCAAAACCAAAACATACAATAAAATGTAAAAAGGCCCAATAAGGGAAAGAGGCCCAAATTCATCCTATTCCAGCAATGCATTGAACTCGATCAGTTGAGTGATGAACTCGATCTTCAGTCATGGAGGCAGCAAGTTGATTCTGCTTATGTGTATCCTCAATATCCCCCCCGCAAGCTGAACCGCGCCAGAGGTTCAACTTGGAGCAGAAGAAGTGGAATAACTTGGAGGGCAACCCCTTTGTGAACATGTCGGCAACCTGTTGAGGAGAAGGCAGGAACAGTGGGTTGATAAAGCCCTGCTAAAAGTAATCACGAACATACAAACAACCAACGTTGATGTGTTTCGTCCGCTCGTGATGGACAGGGTTCTTGACAAGCTGAATAGCGGAAGCATTGTCACAGTAGATAGAGAAGGTTGAGGAAGGGGAAGATGAAGCTAAGAGAGCAAGTTCCGGATCCACAGCATCTCAGCAGCCACAGCACCAAGGCTGCGATACTCGGCCTCAGTGGAGCTCCTGGAGACGTAGTTATGCTTCTTGGTTTTCCAGGCCACCAACTAACTACCCAAGAAAACACAATAACCAGTGAGAGACTTGCGAGATACTGGACAGTTACCCCAGTCTGCATCACAAAACCCACGAAGCTCAAGGGACAAGCCAAACGGATAGAACAATCCTATGGAAGGATTGTTATGAAGATATTGCAAAACCTGGACAACTCCATTCCAGTCTGCTTCAGTGGGCTCATGCATGTATTGGCTAAGGTGTTGTACGCTATAGCATATGTCTGGACGAGAAAACCCGAGGTAGAGAAGCTTGCCCACAGCCTTCCTGTATAAGTGAGGGTCACTGAAGAGAACACCATCAGTACCAAGAGTCTTGTGAGCTGGACAGGGGGTGTGAGTCTTAGCATTCAATGGAACATCAAGTTCTGCGAGGAGATCAGTAGTATATTTGTGTTGTGTGATGTAATTGCCAGTAGAGGAGGAGTTGATCTCAAGACCAAGGAAGTAGGCAGCTGTGCCTAAGTCCTTAATTGTGAACTTTTCATGTAAATTAACCTTCACAGCTGAGATCTCAGACACATTTGCACCAATGATTAAGATGTCATCGACATATACAACAATGATGATAAGACCAAGCGAGGCAGACTTGAAGAAGACACATTGGTCACAATGAGCAGGAGAGTAACCAAGATCCTTCAAGAAGGTAGACAAGGCCCCATACCACTGCCAGGGTACCTGTTTGAGGCCATAAAGTGACCTCTTCAATCTGCAAACTGAACCTCGAGATGTCTGCAAGCCTTGAGGGCAGTGCATGTAGATCTCCTCATCTAGATGGCCGTGGAGAAATGCATTATTAATATCAAGCTGAGAGATACCCCATTTGAAAGAAGCAGCCAAGGCGAAGAGAAGCCTCACAGTGCCTGCCTTAGCCACCGAAGCAAAGGTGTCATTATAATCTTCCCCAAACTTTTGATTGAACCCTTTAGCCACTAACCTGGCCTTGTACTTGCCAATAGTACCATCAGGATTATGTTTGATCTTGAAAATCCATTTGCACCCTATGGGATGTTTTCCTGGTGGAAGAGGAACCACCTCCCATGTCCCATTGAGCTCCAGAGCATCCAATTCAGATTGTATAACCTTATCCCAGTGTGAGATACCAGAGGCTTGATTGTAATCTCGAGGCACAAATTCAGGATCCACAATGGAAGAACAATTATAATCATCAAACTTAACTGGCCTCTTGATCACCCTTCGAGGTCTTGTAGGTCTATTGTCATCAGGAGCAGCTGTAACTTGATGCTCAGGGAGAGATGAAGGATGCTGACCAATAGGAGATAGATCAGCAGATAAGGAAGTACCACAAGGTGCTTTAATAGAGGTATGTGAGGCCTGTGATTCAGTGGGAGTCACAGGGGAATGAATGTGAGGGGTATGTCTCATTGACTCAGTGGGAGCCAAAGGAGATGGCCCTGAAGACTGAGAGGCAGTGGGCATCTCAGTGGAGGTAGAATTCTGGGCTGCTGTAGGTAGGTCAAAAGATAAGGAAGTGGGTGATGGAGTTTGGAAACCAGGTACAAAACTGGGAGAGGGTGAAAGAGAAGAGGTAGGATTAGTGCACTGAGATGCAGATTCGGGTGGAATTTTCAAAGGAAAGATGCCATCAAAGAAGATGACATCCCTGGAAATAAAGACTTGTTTAGTGTCAACCACTAAGACCTTGTGACCCATTTTATTCTGAGCAGGACCTAAATATACACCTTTCACTCCTCTAGGATCAAGCTTCCTAGGCTGAGGACCTGCTATTTTTATATAACAAAGACATCCAAAAGTATGTAATAGAGATAGATCAGGTTTAGTTCCAAGCAAAACTTCACAAGGGGATTTCCAGGATAGGATTTTAGTGGGTAGGCGATTGATTATGTAGGCTGATAATAAGAGAGCATCCCCCCAATAAGACTTTGAGACACCAGATGTGAGAAGTAAGCTCCTAGCAACTTGAATGAGATGTTGATGTTTCCTCTCGACTCTCCCATTTTGTTGAGGGGTATAAACACGAGAGGTCTGGTGAATGATTCCAAGGGTTTGAAAAAGAGTTTGGCACTTATGATTACAGAATTCCGACCCATTATCAGTCCTCACCACCTTCACAACCCCAATATATTGAGTTTTGATATGAGCTAAGAACTGAGATATGAGTGTATGTGTGTCAGATTTATGGTTCAGTAAGTATATCCAAGTTGCTCTAGATGAATCATTAACAATGGTTAGCATATATCTGGAATTGGTTCTATCACAAGGTGTAAATAGACCCCATAGATCACAATGTATAAGCTCAAAAGGCAGAGAGGCATGAGAGGTAATGTGAGGGAAAGGAAGTCTATGAATTTTAGAGGCAAAACAAATATCATATGGTAAAGGAGAATCTTTATTAGATAGCAAACCCATATGGGAAAGTACAGTAGATGAGGGGTGTCCCAACTTATTGTGCCAAATCACATCAGATTTAGAGGAATCAATAGAAACAGAACTAATAGCATAAGATGATGAATTCTTACTTGAGCTACCTTTAATCATGTAGAGATTATTAATCAGAGGTGCCTTTAGTAAACATCTTCTAGTGTTCAGGTCCTGCACAATGCAAGTGGACGGATCAAACATAACAGAGCAGTGTAGGTCTTGAGCCAAACGACCTATGGATATCAGATTTAAGACTACCCCGGGCACATAAAAGACATTTGGAACCAAGAAGTTATCACTGATTCTAATGGAGCCAATATGTGAGGGGTTTTTAGTAGAGCCATCTGGCAGAATTAGAGTTTGAAGGGATTCAAAAGGCTGGGGATCAATGAGGTAGGAATATTTTGAGCATAAGTGACAACTTGCTCCCGAATCTAACAACCAACAATCACTCAAAAAATATGAATCAAGAGGAAGAGAGCTACCTGCCATGTGGAAAGCTCCTCCAACAAACTCCACTGGATTGTTTATGACAGCTCCCTGAGTTCTTCCCAGCTTCTCAATCAGCTCTTCAATCTTTGAGAGTCTCAATTCAACTGGATTTAGATCAGGTACAGCCCCTCCTTTAGATTGTGCAGTAGGATCAGTAGTGACAGCACCAACAGGACCAGCTGGAGAATTTCCCTTTCCTTTGTCAGTAAGTGTCTTGTACCAATCAGGTACTATCCCGGTAAGCTGGAAGCAATTAGCCTTGACATGTCCCCTCTTCTTACAATGATCACATGTTGCATTCTTGTTGGCAAGTTGGAAACACTTCTCTTTAGTGTGACCTGTCTTTCTGCAGTATGAGCATGTAACAACTCCACGCCTATCATTGGGAGTTTTATCCACAATAGCTAGAGTAAAACCAGTGGATCCAGATTCAGTAGCAGCAAAATCAACACCACCTTTCTGAGTTTCAACCTGGCACACCATTCCAAATGCTTTACATACCGAAGGTAGGGGATCCATTAGTAATATCTGGTTAGACACATGAGTATAGTCGTCATTAAGTCCCATAAGGAACTGGACTAGTAGATCGTACTCGCCTGACTCCATCAACGCCTTTAGTGTTTCAGCACTGCACGACTTAGGGAACGGCTTGAGAGCTCTCAAATCACGCCATTGAATTTTTAGATCGCTATAGTAGTTGGTTACCGACCTACTTCCCTGAGTCAGTGCAGCTAATTTCCTCCTAAGTAGAATAACTTTTGGTCCACTAGTCTGTCCATAACATTCTTCCAACTCACGCCATAGTTCATATGCAGTTTCAGTATAAACGAATTGACGAGATATATCAGGTATCAATGAATTACGCAGCCAGGTAAGCACAAGGCAATCGACTTGAATCCACAACTCATACAAAGGATCATCAGAGGGCGGAGTTGGAAATGTACCGTAGATGAATTTTTCCTTAGCCTTAATCCTGAGCGAGTTCCGAGCAGCAACACGCCAGGTAGTCCAATTTGATCCATCGAATTGCACCGGAGTTAGCTGGAGGTGTGGTTGATCAGCTGAAGTGATGTACAACTCCTTGCACACCGCAGGTTCGGATCCTTTGCCTCTTGCTGAATCCGAGGGTTCAGTTGCCTTGCTAACCGTGGAATCAGAAATTTCAGGAGTGAGCGACATAGCAAATCAATTGGAGAAATCAATTGAATCATTAGATTCGATCGAAAAACGAAGAGCACCAGGAACGGTTATCGCTCTGATACCATGAGGAATTCGGAGGTAAATAAAGTTGAGCTTTATTTGAACAGAGGAAAAATGGAGGTAACTGTTCGATACAAGAGGTAGAGCTCAACTATAAATACTAGGCAGCCCAATAGCAAAACCAAAACATACAATAAAATGTAAAAAGGCCCAATAAGGGAAAGAGGCCCAAATTCATCCTATTCCAGCAATGCATTGAACTCGATCAGTCGAGTGATGAACTCGATCTTCAGTCATGGAGGCAGCAAGTTGATTCTGCTTATGTGTATCCTCAATAAAGTTGCCAACTTTATGTCCTGCTCATCATTTTGAACCACCCTGGGCAGATCAAAAATGGCTATACCCCTGTTCTGGACTGCAACACTTCTCACATTGCTGTGAAATTCTCTGAGTTATTGACCAAGATTGACAGGCGATCCGGTTGGGAACTGGAGAAGGCGCCCGAGTTCTTGAAGAAAGGAGATGCAGGGATTGTGAAGATGGTCCCTACCAAGCCTATGGTGGTCGAGACGTTCTCTAATTATGCCCAATTGGGACGTTTTGCTGTCAGGGACATGCGCCAAACTGTTGCTGTGGGTGTCATCAAGGTAGTTGAGAAGAAAGACCCAACCGGAGCTATTGTCGTGGATATTCCTGAAAACAATCTTGCAAATGAAAATAGAAGAAAAATGAACAAAGGAAACAAGAAGATAGATAGGGAAGAAACCATCAAGATGAACAAGTTTTGAGTGCAAACAAGTCTAACTACTTGCCCTCATCTCCTCAACAAGTCCAAAATCAAGAGTATCATATCTATCATATCTCAACCTCCCTATTTCATAGCAATGTTGTTATCTTTTCCATCATTATTGCCGTTGTTAATATTCATATCTTTGTAATGCCTATATGGTGTACAGTAAAGAGCAATGAAATAAATTGGAAAACATTTATTCTCTATAGAATCAACATGAATGCCACGGATTCATGTTGAAATGGTTACCCAAATTCTTGACAAAAAGGGTTATGCAAGTGTGTGTAGCTCACAGTGATCTTTGGAAGAGCCGAGTAAATGAATCTCATTCAACAAAAGTGTTGCTCACTTTAAAACTTAACGTTACATTCTGAAAAGGTGCAATATTTTTTTTAAGAGTCTGGAATCCATTTTGTTATTTAGTTGGAAGTTGCCTCAATGACTCAGTCTTTGGTTAGTAGGTAGTAATTAATAATATTAACAATAATTATGTTAATTGGGTTGGGTTAGTGGGCTGAATTTTGAATGATCAGCCCTTGCTGAAGTTGCTGTTTGGTTGCCTGTAATGTGCTAAACTATTATGTAGTCCAAAAGTTATTATTCATAGGTGGATGTAATTAAGGAATGGAGATATTGACTTTCCAACTTAATATATCACCAATTAAGGAATGCTATGAAACTGTCAATTAAGTAATAATTTGACATGATTCATTGCCATAATTCAACTATGTTGTAATTATCCATTCCTAACATCAATTCGAACTAATTGAGTCCCTCCGTTCTCACCTAAACATCAACTATCAATTATTGAAATCCAAAGAATACTCATATTATCATTTCTCATTTATTTATTCCCCAAACCTATGATTAAGAAGAAGAATAAGTCACAGATGCCGGCTACATATCCGTATTGCAAAAAACGTATTTTTGTGAACACCCATCACATAGAAGCTGTAGCAGCAACACAAGTTGGCCAGTGGCTTAGCATTTTTGTAATACAAATATTTATGTGAGTAAAAATATACTTTACCCGTATTAAAAATTGAAATTGATGAATAATTAATACCTATCATAATATTATAATTCATCATTAAAATAATTAATATTGTCATATATGTCTGTGGCACGATAGATATATATATGTGCCGAGTTTATACAATATGTGTGCTTATTTTATATTTCAGATGTGATGGTTATATATAAATGAATAAATTGATTTTATTTCAAGTGTGATTTTTCTGATGAGTTTTTACCCGTATATGTGTTAGGTTTAATGAGTGTGTGTTTATTTAATATTATATTTCTGATGATTTTCATTTAAATCAGTGAAATTGTTTTATATAAATGAGCAAGATAGGTTTATTTAATGTCTATGAGATTTTTAGTAATATATGTGCTATTTTTTTTACTGATGTATGTGCTGAGTTTATATGATATGTGTGCTTGTTTTATATTATATATATGATGATTTTATTTAAATAAATAAGTTGGTTTATTTGTGAGATTTATGTTAATGTAAGTACTAATTTTTACCTATATATGTTGGTTTATTATGATATACTATGTGCTAGATATAAAATTCTAAGTACTTTTATTATCCAACTTTTTTCGAAATCAATTTAATTGTTTACATTTCTCGAAATACAAATTCCCATCTAATAGCAAAAAATGTACAATATCCAATAATTTAACTATACAATAACTATCCATTCTTAACATCAATCCATACTGATCGAGTCCCTTATGCGTTACCTAACATCAATTGTCAGTTCTTGAAACCAAAAGAACACCTATATATATATTATCATTTCTCATTTATTTATTCCCTTAACCAAATTTAATTTCTCTGTTTTTCTTATTCATGTCCCATCCCATAATGTGAATTCTGAAATAAACTCACATTCTCCCAAGAACCAAAAAGAAATAAAGAAAAAAAATATTAATCACATACATACAACAACATTAATTTTTATTCACCTAAAATAAAAACATTAATTTTACATTCTTGGTGAGAAAGCATGTCCCTATCTGAGGACTCGCCAAAATATTCATCAAGATTTGTGGTGATCAGAATAAATTAGTTGGGAGGTGGAAGAAGTGAAGAGCAAGAGTGGCACGTGAGATCGGGGGTGAGGCGAGAGGATCATCAGGATGCTCGAAGAGGAAGGCGTCAATAATGGAAAATACTCACACAATCGCGGGGGATATTGCACCTTTTTTTTTGGGAGCTGCCATTGCTTCTCATTCTCCGCCTTTTCTGATCTCTTACATTGTTAAGAGTGGAAAATGCAAAGCTTCAAAGCATTCATATCACAAGGCGTGTGTGGGCGTGAGGTGTGTATTGCAACGTGTATTGCAGCTCTCATTTGCCATTTTACCTCAGTGTGTGTGTGCGTGAGGATGTGAAATTAGGGTTTTTATTTCCCGTTCGCTAATTGCTGATTTAAACTTCCCCTAAAGAATGTGGTGTCGCTGATTGCTGATTTCAGTTCCTACAATGAAGAAACAGAAAGAATGGAGGAAGGAGAAGGGAAAGAGAAAGCACAATTACTTCGTGGAAGAAATGTCTCCATTATTACATAATGATCGGAGGCAATTAATTAAACATATTATATATATCCTTAAATATAAGATTTTATTAAATCTCTCCTTAATTAAATAACTAATACCTAAAATATATAACTAGCACAAGTTGTTAATAAAACTAGCTATTCAGTAGGGACTGAATTAGTCCCAAAACCAGACCCCTATAGAAGTGTCATTGTAGATATTTCAGAGCGGTTAGGGGTTGAATCATATTAATTTAGCCCCTGCTGCAAGTGATGCTTCCATGACTACTGTGTGCTCTAAGGGTAGGTAGCATATATACCAAATATAGGAGGTAATAATTAGGGGAATAAAATATCTACTTCCTAAGAATTATAATTGAAATTAAGGAATGTCACCACCATTCCATTTAATATGATAAATTATCCATTATGATTGTACGTGGATAGACTGCATTATTGGAAAACCTCATTATTCCACTGCCAGCTGCTACTACTTCGATATGTCCATATCAGCGTACAATCCAGACGGCTTCCTTCACAAGTGAGTTTGCACTCCATTGTGTGCACCGCCTAATATAAATATATATATATATATAATATTGTGTGATTATATTTGATGAAGAACCAACTAATCGTTTTAATTTTGGGGCGCTAAAACGTGTATACGTGATGCAATGCAAATAAAACATGATAAAAAAAATAGTTTACAGTGTGACAGGTATTATTAAATTAATGTATGAGATTAAGCTACAGAATAATTGTGTGATCACTTGATGTTAAAAAATCTATTCGAAAACTATATAACATGTTAAGTAATTAAACATTCGAGATGATGTGTTAAAAGAAAATATTATAGCGTGTGATGGTTTCCGGTTGTGTGTGTGCTGGTGGTGTGATATGTGTGTGATGGTCTGTTACCTACACGTGATGTCTGTCTCCTTGCTCTATATACTGTTGATGTGGCCATGGGTAAGGGGTTTGCGATTTGGCATTTCTAAAAACTAGCACACGAATGTGTGTAAAAAGAAAAACACCTATTAGATCTTCTCATTGATTGCAAAACATCATGAATAAAAAGAATGTGAAGTTTGATACATTCATAACACCAAAAAAAGGTAAACACTATCAACTTTCTACATCAGGCATCACATTGGCATCACATTGATCAAATTGAACCAGCACGATGTGCACATAAAAACATCACAAGTATGCTAGACGATCAGCACGAGGAGAGAGCTCTATTGCCGCCCCTTTGATTATGAGCAGGTTGTTTCAATGAACTAACAATCTTGGCAAAAGACATTTCAGTGGAGGCAAAAAACCGAGGCGGCGACATTGCAGTGTGCCATCAGCCATCAAATGAGTTAAGGCCTGTAATGCATCAACACTTGACTCTTGCCTCTTCCCTCTACAGTAGGTGGCGCTCGGGCAGGCAGCGAAGGAGAGGAGTGGTGCACGGTGGGGGAGAGAATGGCAAGATCGTGCACAGCGGGGGAAAGGATGGCAAGATCGGCGCACGACAGTAGCGGATCGGAGAGTAGAGTAGCGATCGCGCACAAGAGTGGAGCGACGACAAGCGGAATTCATAGGGTGACGCCGGCAGTGGAAGTTGGAGAAAGATGGGCACAGCGGCGGCCCACGGCAGAGGCGCGACTCCTAATGTTGGCAGTGGCGTAATAATAATGGGGCTGATGTGGGAACGGGCTTGGGCATAACAAAACTGATTCTTTTTTCTGCCCTACTTTTGATTGCACTCCAATTCCTTGCTTCTGTAATATGGGTGGCTGTGAAATGGAGAAGAAGAAGAGGAGGAGGATACAAATGGTGCGGCTGTGAAATGGAAAGGAAGAAGAGGTGGATGGTGGGAAAGATGTGAAATTAGGGCAGAAATAGGAAAATGAGTAGACATGCCAAAATTATAGAAATATATTAATTATATAAATCTATTAAATATGGTAGTCAAATTAATCATTAATTATAAAGAAAAAACTAGCACACAATACAAATAAATTTATTGATTCAGCAAAAGTTGAATCAGTATCTAAACCATACCCGTAGATATTTTTCAAAAACTACGACATTTATGATTTTCTTAAAAAACTACGACATCAAGATATTGTTTCTTTTTTTCTCTTTAATTAATTTTTTCATGCACTTGCTATTTCTAATGACTGTGTGTGTATTGTTTTATTTCTTCTGGTTGTATTTATATGTTCTTGTTATTTTTAACTTCATAGATTCTGGACTGTAGTTATTGTTGGGCCCGGATCTAGCAAGCACTTGTCTTTTTGCAATGAGTTTAGACACTTTGAACAAACAGATTAAATATAACAATAATCATTCATAATAGGAATGTAAACCAACATAAAAAAACAACACAAGGAATTCTTACCCAGTTCGGCCCAAGGTTTATGTTTGGGGATACCATTCTAGGAAGTGTTTTACTATGTGTTTTAGCAAAAGTTTACGACGACACACATCACACATCAGCAAACCATAATCTATTTTCATTCCAATCACGAAACTAATAATCTTCAAACCAAGACCCGGTCTTGGTGTAGACTTTCTCCCACCTAAGGGGCAGACAGTGGCTTACGGAAGTTTTGAATTTCCTGGTGGTTCAATCATTTCATAAGTACTTGGGATTTCCTCTATTATTGGGCCGGAAAAGGTATTGCAATTTTGCCTTTGAGCTTGCCAAAATCGATGTCTAGATTACAAGGTTGGGCGTGCAAGATGTTGAATAAAGCAGGCCGCCTCACGCTATGCAGATCGGTTATCGCGTCTATCCCCACTGAAACTTTTGAACTAATCTCACTAACACGAGCTTTTCTAAAATATCCCAAGTTAAATTTATTAAAAGAAAAAGGGTTATGATTCGTGGGGAAGGGGTTTAAGGATATATTCCACTTTTTATTACTCATGTGGGGTACTCTGATTTCAAACGGCGCTGTGATCCTCCCCGGCATGAAACTTTTGACAACTTTCACGGTGCAGCCGGGATAGATAATTCAATCTTGACCTTCAGTCTGTCACACTGAAGATCCCCAGCATTTGGCATTATGAAACTTATCATAGTTTCATGTCATGAAGATCCTTGCCATGAAATACACTCCCACTATATGAGTATTTTCTGAAAAAATCATAATCCTTGGTTCCAATTTTTATTCAATGAAATCAATTTACGAAGATGGAGTTGGGATTAGGGATATACTATAGGTTGTCACGTTTTTATTGCTCATGTTAAGAAACTGTGCTCCCGAAAGCGCACGGTGTCAAAAGTTGCAGTAATTTATAGTAAGACCGGATCGTTCTCTAGAGGATGTGCGATAGAAGCAGGGCCCACGTCGTTTACTAAGATTTTCCACTCGGTTACTCGATTCAAGCTTTGCAATGGTTTCTAACAACTACTTGACAATAATTTAAATCAGATCATGAAAGCAGTAAAATTATTCTACAAAGCATGATAAATTATATCTAGAAAGCGATTAAATCTATTCTAAGAAAGCGAAACGCATTATGCTAGGAAAGCGAATAGAATTAGTCTACGAAAGCGAATTAAAATGTGACAGAAGGGACAGGGAGAAAATAATAAAGATTGGACAAGATTCAGATAAAACTCAATTAAACTTCCATTTTTAATACACAGATCTTTGTTTGGGATAGCTCGTCAGTTAGCTAACTCTCACGCTTTCTGCACTATGTTCCCTTTAACAGACAGGTACTTACAGTGAGAATTTACATGCTCTTAAGACCTCAACTTCTAAGATACCACAGATTAATAACTCCCCTTTGCAATGCCTTGCAAGAGTGTCTTAGTCATATGTAGTGGACCAGCAACACCTAACATATCATTAGTTGATATGCCAAGTACTCCTATCGTCCCCCTTGTCACACCCAAAGTCCAAATCTAACCCCGAACTAATCCATAACTCTTAAACCTTACAACCGGCAGATACATCTCTGCTTCCGAGTGACCTCTATTAAAGCATTTTAAAGAAAGCGGTAAAGAAATCAGTAAAGAAAGCATTTAAAATCCTATCGCTCGGAAGTCTTAAAAGATCGTCACAATCCGTTAGCATAAAAGAGCCCTTGGTCTTGGTGACCAGATGCAGATTTAGAACTTCCCAAATGTCAATAAGCCACAGGGCTTATAACATTCGGTCAGTTATGAGGTACAAACATGAGTGGAACAGACCTATGAAGATTTATTCCGAATGTACTCACTCTAGACTCAATTTTTAGGCTTTGGTGAGAGAAGATAGTAGTTGAAAGAATACTCAACCTTACCTTAGAAATTAACCAAGGCCTACATGTTGTTCTTCTGATATTAATTATCACATCTTATCCGAATCCAAGTGGACACTGATTCGATGCAATACTTGATATAAGATTTCCAACACACAGCAATTTTGAGAAGCAAATAGATATTTGAAAATCATTCCCTAAACAGGTACTAAACTCTCAATTAAAACACAAATCCTTTCAGTCTAGGAGAGACCTAATCGCTGACTCTGCTTCTAATGTTCTCAAAATCAACCCCCAGTAGAAGATGAATTAGTCATAACTGTTGAATTTATCCCTTACTCAGATCTGGATTTTATAAAGGAATTTTTGTCGGAAATTTATTGTGCAACATCTGATTTAAATCAAGACTTCTATGTCCAAGGAGAATGATCTCCAAAATATCAAGGACCACAATATCTACATAATAATATCATGCATACATGTATATGAGAAGAAAAATAAATTGCCCCAAAATATATGGTGGGTTAGACAGAATTCGATACACAAAGATGAATTAGCCTGAGATAAGAAGAATTTGGCTAAAAAGGGAATGCCAGAAATAATTGGGGTTATTCGGACGGCAAACATCTGCTGTCCGGGTCCCAAGTATTCCAGATGGAATGATTTTTTAGACAATAGAATGCCTTTAATGACAGTTGCCGCCGTCACCTTGGACTTCACTGTCTGTGAATTTGGATGAAAACCCACATGTTCTATTATTGTAATAATCATTAGACGACATTGGCATATATCATCTATTGTTACTACAATGCTAGATTCAGGTTTGAAATTAAGATAAAGAGAAGAAAACTGTATCTGATTAGGAGTTGGCTGAGTGACTAATCGTTATCCCCGTGAAGGGACCTTTTCGCCGTAGCTTCCACCAACCACTAATCAGACCATGCAAAATAACGAGTAATAATTAATACACAGAAGACGAGCTAATCGTTATCCCGGTGAAGGGACCTTTTCGCCAACATTGATCTGTGATATTTCTTATTACCCATTCATACACACTAGGAAAGGGAAAATAAACAAGATTAAGAAAATGTTTTTGGTATTGTGTGAGTGTTAATCACACAATAAATAGACACTGATGGGTTGAGATGTGTAATGGATAAAATTAGATATAATGGGCCTAGGCCCAATACACCCCTGCAACTTAGACAACTCTTGAAATAAAATATTTTTGGAGTTTTAAAAATAGAAGGAAGAAAGCAATTCGGTCTATTGGGCAAAGTGCAAAAGAGACCGAATTAGGGATGCATGAAGTATGAAGTAACACCATTCCCAATTAATCATTGTAAAGTCATGAAGCATCCTCTAATTCGAATTGTCAGGCAATTCGGTCTAAACCGAATTGGACAATTCGAGTTGATGAAGTCATTCCTTTACTCAAATTTGCTAAGGCATTTACCCCAAAATGAGGGTAGTTCGAATTGCTAAGTCAATTTGGTTTAGACCGAATTGGCAATTCGAATTGGTAGAAACAATAAAACAGAATAAGGCATGAGGGGATGAAATGCATACAATGTGGTTTCCAAGGCCAATTCGGTCTAGATGAGTGATTCGACCTAAACCGAATTACCTAGACCGAATTGCTTAAAGAACCACATGGAGACAACAATTTTTGCTATGCAATTCGGTCTTATGGGCAATTCGGTATATACCGAATTGCCCAGATCGAATTGCATATAAATTTTCAAGTAAAGCATTTAACAAATATTTTTGCCATGCAATTCCATTTTCATGAGTAATTCGGCCTAGACCGAATTATCTCAGATCGAATTGCATGTCTTTTTCTCATAAGTGTGGGTTTGGTTTACATTGTGTGGTTTATGATGGATAAGATTTACCAAATCCTTCATTTCACATCAATGTCACTTCACAGTCACACTAATGAGTGTTTTAAGGAGAATAGACCTAGGTTATGTGGCTAACAGGCACTGGCATGAAACAAACCTCAAAACTACAAACAAGCAATCAAAGATCAAGAACCTGAGCATCTATTGAATAAATAAGAACACATACTTAAGAATAAGAACACCTGCATCATCTAAGGCAACACTAAGCTAATAAGAAAAACTAAAACAGCAACTGGAAAGCAAGGAAATAAATTATAACAAGCCTAAGATTGTCTAAAACCTAAGAGCACTTATTTGAATCTCTAAGGCATCGAATCAAGCCAAAAACCCACTAGAACACATTTATTAAGAATGCAAGTCAACTAGGGCATAATAAATGTAACCTAGTTGAATCAAACAAATATTCTACCATTATTGCTAAGGAAAGCATTAAATAGATGCCAAACACTTGAAATGAAAACTCATTTCTGGATTCTTTCTTGTATTGACACTGGAAAGCAGTAAATAACCCTAAAACCATTCATTGGCTTGAAGGTAGGGTTCATTCTAACTACAAAGCATTTAAAGTTTATGGAAATGTCTACACTAAGGGTGATAACCAGCTTCTATGAGACATAAACAAGCTCAAAAGCAATAAAACTACCTTACAAGTATGAAAATAAACTAACTAAACTACACTACCTACCTAACCCTTAAGGGGTGAAGAACCTTCTGCTCCTTCTTTTTTTCTTGTCTCCCAGCAACTGTCCAGTTGTGTAAGGATTGGAATCTCCCTTTTGTGTTGAGGAAGGTCAGCTTTTATACTTCTTCTCGAAACCCTAGGCCCATCATGCATTTCTCACGTGCTTCACAGCTGCAACTTTGAATGTGATTCGGTCTCCTCATGCAATTCGGTTTAGATCGAATTGATGCGATTCGAATTGCATGAGGTCTTCCTTTTTGATCTTGAGTTGGAATGTGGTATTCATCCATCAATTCGGTCTATGGGTAGACCGAATTGGCCTTGTCGAATTGAAGATGGCTCCTGCTTGGCTTCTTTGTTGTGAGGCAATTCGATCTATGCAATCAATTCGGCCTAGACTGAATTGCATAGATCGAACCCCTTCTTTTCTGTTTTCTCAAAGTTTACTTGTTTCCAAGGTGCAATTCGGTCTAGGGGTCAATTCGGTTTAGACCGAATTGCCACAGACCGAATTGGTTGCTCTTCCCTTCTTCAACATTTCTCTTTTCTTCTTTTCTTCAGCAATTCGGTCTAATGAGCAATTCAATTTAGGTCTAATTGCTTATAGACCGAATTGGTCTTCAACACTTAACCAAAATTTCAGATTGTGGAATTTTCATTCTTTTTCCCATCTTTTTGATTTTTATGGGCTATTTTATTCTTTTGCCCATCTTTTCATTCCTTTTTCTTTTCTTTTTCCTTTTTTTTTCATGTTTTTGGATTTTTCTAACACAAATGCAATTAAAATTGCATGTTTTGTGTCTTTCATTACCAGCTTAATATTTTTACAAACTTGCATCAATCTGTCGAATTCAACTGTTTTCTTATTAAAATAAGATGGGAATACGATAAAAATGTCCGTCTCTGACACGGAAATGGATTGGAAATAATGGACAATTTTGGCCATTATCAACATCCTCACATTTAATACTGATCGTCCCCGAGCAGTCAGAGTCAGTGCTCCTAAGAGCATGGGCTCTGCATATTCAATCCATTTGCGTGGCTTCAGAAATTTCATTCTTGTTATATTGGGATGATACAATCAAAATTACATGTATTAAACTCTCTTGATTGCAGTGTTTAATGAAATGATACTTCTCACTTGGATAGGTATACAAATCAATCATTGTTGTTAATTCTTCTTGAATATATGTATAGAAAATTTTCATTGGTTTAATTCTTGAATTCAAGCATGACATGAACATTGATCAATTAAAGCAGAGCCTCACATATAGTAGAGTCGGAAATTTCACTCACTCTCAAAGTTGGCTTTTAAACAATACGCTCATAATCAAATTCAAATAAATTCTCCCATAAGCTTGCAATTAGACCAACTCGTCACCTACTCATTTCCTCAAATCGAGATCCCGAGGTCTTATTCAAGGGTTATAACGGGGCGTACGGTTGTAACATTTGGTAGGGAAGGGAGTTATCAGGCTAAGAGTGACATGAATCCATTCCATCATAACTTGGCATGTTTTTACTTAAAATCTATGATCATCAATTTTTCTTTCTTTCTTTTGCTTTTCTATTGCATGACATTAGACTTTGTCTAATTTGCTTTGTCAATTGCAATTTATTTTTGTTGAATGGATCTCAACATATACATTTTTTTTTGAATCGGTTTAGGAATACCGATTGATACTTTTGATGATCATAGACTATAATGCCTTGATGGGATTTATTCGTGTATACTCGGGTTTGATTTCTTGGTCTTTTTATACGGTTGGGAATAATATAGTGGTTTCAAAGAAAAATTAGGCTTAAAGGCTCAACTTGGTTAATCCTAAAGGGAAAATATTTTTGGGTTTGGATTTCAAAAGAAGGCAAAAAATTTGGATTTTTTCTAAGTGCCTCGATCATATGCTCGATTTCGGGAATATGGCATGGTCTTGAATCGGTCCCAATTGCAAGTTCTAGTGTCCTTTAATCGAATTGATTTTCACACAACAACGAAATATTGAGTAAAAATGACTCGGCTCAGATCTCACATGGACGGTTTGATCATGTCATACTCTTACTCTTAAATTTAGCCTTTGAAAAAATTCTTGCAACTTATTCAATCAAATTCTCAACATGATAATTTTGTTTTTCTTCCAAGTGATCATATCATTGGATTTTTATAGCTCAAAACCTCAAGACTTTATATCAGCATATTTTTAATTGTTTTATCCCAATGTAATAGTTTGAAAATTTCATCATCAGCCTAAATCCAACATGTGAATTTAAGTGACAGATTTATGTTTGTTTTATGCCGGTTATTTAATTGAAAGCAGTAAAAAGACACTGTGAACATGCAAGCATGTCACAGCTTTGTTTTTGGCGTGACAGTCACTTATTCATCTTGGACTGTCACACATCTTTTTCAAAATATATTTGAGAATTCAAGACGAAATTCTCTTTGTGGAAAGCAATAAATACTGGCTTCCAAAATACATTTCGGACCATAATAAACAACAGTTCCAAGGTTCGTTATACAACACACGACCTTAATCACTGTACTTCATCAATACATTAATTACAGGAGATACTATACAATTGAGTAAAGTTAGCATCAGCAAACAGTCAAAAGATCTCCCAAATAAGGTCCCAGTTAGTCCAGTCAAAAGTGAATCTCTACAGATTCAGTCCACCTTCAGCATCCTTCTCCTCTAACCCTGAAAGAAGATACTGCTCCAGTGGACGAAGTTGGTCAGGCTGCAGGGCACGCAGTAATCACCCTCGTCTGCTTCGCCCTCCTCCAGCACTCTCGAGCAGTAAACTCTGGGTCCCTGGGTGCCAAACAGGTCGGGGGTCTCCAGGCTATCAGCCAGCCATGCAAAGACATTGGTCCCCACATATGTCATGACTGATTTATCAGTCTCTATCCTGTTTATCATTGCTACCCCCTGCTGGACCTGTTCATTATCCACCTTACTGAGCAGCATGTACCCCCTGACAAAGATTGAGGCTTTATGGTTGTCCTCAATCTCTGCCTTCAGTAGTTCGCAGGCTTGACCCTCATCTCCCGCTCCAAATGCCTGCAGCGCCGGAATGAGCTGAGGTTGAAGTTCCCAGCCTCCTCACACTTTAGCAGGAGTGCCTCTTTCTGCTCTTCGACTCCCTGCTGCCACATCTTCACGATGGTGGTCTCCAACTCACACCTTTTGTAGACGATGGGGAGGTCTGCCGCATCCCTGAGTTTCTTGCATGCCTCCCGAACAGTGAACACCTTCTTAATGTCATCCTCTCCGATGCGAGAGAGGATCTCCCCCAAGAGTTCCACCGGAAGGTCCAGCAGCTCAGTCCTTCCTTCCTGGTCTTGATTCGGGTCTGCGGGAATGATGCCTCTGGAAAGACATGGAGTAGTAAACAAGTCTGATACCAGTAGTCTCACTCCTTCAACTAGTTCTAAACATAGGTCGCTGAATGAGAGAGTTGAAACTATTTTTAGCAAGTTTTTTGATAAACATATTCAAGTTGGAGAATCAACATCCTCACATTTTGAGCTAAGCTCTAAATGTGAGTTAATTGGTTTTCTACTTGAATTTATTAGATAAAAAGACATAGAGTTGAATTTTTAAATCCAACTCTTGTTGCAACAAAATAGAGAGAGAAAGTAAGGACTTGGGATCCTTACAAAATTTTTCTTAGACTATAAATAGTCTAAAAGGGTTTTGGAGTGGTCAAAAGACCAAAAAGTAAAATTTCATAGGCTATTAAGCCTATGAAAAAGATTTGGATTTTTATCACTTAAAAAGTGATTCAAATCATGTGAAATGGGTGGCAAGATGATTAATGGTGTTGAACAAATGCTCATGACAAATTATGCAATCACTAGCATGTAGTAATGGATCATGGAGGATAGAAATAAAACAAACATGCACAAACCCAAAAAGAGCATTTTTGGATTTTTATGATAAGTGTGGACTTGTTTATTTAATGAAATTGGGGGTGTGAGTGGTCCCCCATTTGGATTTGTTTTGGGAAATGGGTGTTCAGGAATGAAACAAAGTGTTTCAATTGAATATTCCCCATTTAGCCCAAAGAAGTGAGCACAGGTCAAACACTTTTTAAAAGAAAAGAACATTCTAACACTTTTTGTCTTTTTAGACATAAATGCCATGCCAAAAGTGTTGGAAAAATTTTGGCATGGTTTCGTCTATATAACCATGTTTCTCGTATGTGCAAACATCAATTTTCGAGTTGAGATAGCAACTTTCGAGTTGAGTTTGCACTTTGTGGTTAACAAGTACCCGACAAAAGCATTTATTGACAAAATACACAGTCCACAGTACATGCATTAATGAAAACGACATAGACAATCCATTCATACCATGATCATGCAAAAATTTAGCCACAAACTCATGCCTCAAAAACATAGATACGGCAGTGTCATCAACATGCATATGTAGTTAACATTATCACATAACCAGTAAAATAACACAGTGATTGTAAAAAGAACAAACAAACCACTGTGTTTTCCATTTTCACAGATTCATAACCCCCAACACAGATAACCAAATATATGCACAGATAACACAAACAGAACAACAAAACCACATAATGAACAAAAACATGGTTTTTGAGGGTTTTGCAACCCTCATTTTCGAAATAAGACATCCCCAACACCACAGAAAACTCAAAAATCACAACAATGGCAGTTTGAACAAAAAGCCCTAAAACCCTAAGTTCTGCCTATTGCGTTCTACCCTCTTCCCAATCACACCCAAACCATTCCGGCTACATTCCGACCATCTTCCACTCGAAAAGATTCACCATTCCCTTCCCCATTACTGATTTCGCAAAAACAATGAAAAACCAACACTGGAATCGCGAAAAATGGGAGTGCGAAATCAAAAACAGAGCACTTACCCGACACTCCCAGTAGGATTAGATGAAGAAGATGCCATTTTTAAACACTTTGCACGGAGTTGATCAAGTAAAAGCTTCGACTCGAGCCCCGGTTTCGCGAGGAAGACGGAGTTCGCGAGAGGGGTTTCGGGGAAATATCGAAGTGTTGGAGAGTGAAAGTGAGGGAAAAGAGGGGGAAAGAGGAATATAAAGGGGTAGGGGATATGGGTAATTCGGTCTACTGGAGACCGAACCATCAATTCGGTCTAGACCGAATTGATGTGGTCTCAGGTGTTTGTGTGAGATTCGGTCTCTTATGCCAATTCGGTCTAGACCGAATTGGCATAGAGACCGAACTGCAAGGGAAAGCAAACACCACTTGCTGTAATGCGATCTTTTTGAAGTGAATTCGGTCTTAGACCGAATTGATTTAGAGACCGAATTACAGCCAGATGACCGAATCTGGTTACTTAGAAAAATATGGAGGATGCTTTTGTGAGGCAATTCGGTTTATATGGGCAATTCGGTATAGACAGAATTGCCTTATAGATCGAATTCGCTCACTTGCATAAATAAAACTAAGGAATCACACATGCCTTTTGTAGATCAATTCGCTCTATTCAAAATCAGTTCGGCCAAGACCGAATTGCCATAGATTGAATTGCTACTTGGCCAAATTCACACAAGGATGGAGGATGTGTCTTGGGGAATTCAATTCGGTCTCTTAGGCCAATTCGGTCTAGACCGAATTTGCTTGGAGATCGAATTGATTGAAAATTTCCAAGGCATACATCCAATGCGATCTGTCTCAAACAATTTGATGTAGACCGAATTGGCTTGAGATATAAAAATAGATCGCACTCAACACTTAGAAAAATTTTGAGAATTTTCAAAATTTCAAATTTTCTGAAATTATGGATTTTCTTAAGAATTAACACATTGAAAGTACACATTAAACAGAGGTAAATATTCCTCTCATGATAAATTGCTTGCATAAATTAGGTTGGATTAACACCTTTATTTTATGGATTTATTCCGGAATTTAGATTTTTCTAAATTCCAAAATTACTTTCCATTAAATTTGGTATTAATCCAACCGGGAACCTGGTTTTCAAAGCTTTATCCTTCTTTTTGTTGGTTCCATGAATTCCTGCAAGGCAAACATAGGAGAAATTATTAGCTTTTCTCCAAATATCAACATCCTCACATTTAAAGTCTTGGTACTCTAAATGTTTAGTTGATCTTTGGGTACTTATCGTTCGAGACAAATAAATACATAATAAATAATTAAATAGAAGTATATATATAAATTTTTATTAAGCATAGGCCGGTTCCGATGTCATTTGAACTTCCTTTCCGGGGTCGAACTGCCCTAGATACTCCTTCAACCTGTGTCCATTTACCACCAGCTCTCCTTTGTCAGTTCGAATCCTGACAGCTCCACTTTCAAACACGTGCACCACTTCGTATGGCCCTTCCCATCTGGATTTAAGCTTTCCGGGGAATAACTTTAACCTAGAATCAAATAACAAGATATTTTGGCCAACATAGAAGTGTTTAGACTTTATGCGACGATCGTGTAACTTCTGGGTCCGCTCTTTGTAAATCCTCGAGCTTTCATAAGCTTGCGCACGTATTTCCTCGATTTCATTGAGGTCCAACTTGCGTTTACTCTGAGCCACTCGTGGGTCAAAATTAAGCGTTTTTACGGCCCAGTAAGCCTTGTGCTCTAGTTCTACGGGCAAATGACAGGCTTTTCCAAAGATAAGCCTGTATGGGGACATCCCAATGGGAGTCTTGAATGCAGTGCGATATGCCCATAGAGCATCATTGAGTCTACGTGACCAGTCTTTGCGGGTTATCCCCACAGTGGCTTCGAGTATGTGTTTGATTTTGCGGTTAGATACCTTGACTTGGCCACTGGTTTGGGAATGATAAGGCGTGCCGATCTTGTGGAGAATCCCATTTTTGCTCATGAGATTTGCAAAAACTTTGTTGACAAAATGGGTTCCTCCATCAGATATGATTACCCTAGGTACACCAAATCTATTGAAAATGTTGTTTTTCAAAAATTTGATGACTTGGTGACCATCGTTGGTTGGCAACGCAACCGCCTCGACCCACTTGGACACGTAATCGACAGCTACCAAGATGTAGTGATTCCCATCAGATGTCGGAAATGGTCCCATGAAGTCAATACCCCATACATCGAAAATCTCAAGGATGAGAATTCCTTTTTGAGGCATTTCATCCCTCTTGGAGATATTCCCTAGTCTTTGGCATCTGTCGCAAGCCTTAACAAACACCTTGCAATCCTCGTAAATGGTAGGCCAATAGAAACCACAGTCGAGCACCTTGTGAGTTGTTCGAGTGGGGCCATGGTGACCTCCATATTCCGATTCATGACATTTTTTAGTGATTTGATAAGCCTCGTGCTCAGTTACACAACGTCTAATAATCGAATCTGCACAATGCTTAAAGAGATAAGGATCTTCCCAGAAGTAGTTAACTACCTCTCGGTTGAACCTTGCTTTTTGCTTTTTACTCTGAAATTGTGGAGTTATTCAACATGCTAGAAAATTAGCAATGTCGGAAAACCATGGACAAGCTTGATCATGAAGATGCAAGGCAAACAGTTGCTCATCCGGAAAATTTTCATTGACGGCTATTTCATTTTTATCATTTTCTATTCGAGACAAATGGTCAGCAACACCATTGTCTTTGCCTTTTCTATCTTTTATTATGATGTCAAATTCTTGCAACAAAAGTACCCACCTGATTAATCGAGGTTTGACGTCTTGTTTGCTAAACAAGTATCTCAGTGCAGAGTGATCGGTGTATACTATGGTTTTCGTACCAATGAGGTATTGTCTGAATTTATCAAACGCGAAAACCACAGCATACATCTCTTTCTCCGTGGTGGTGTAATTGACTTGGGCTTCAGTCAGGGCATGGCTGGCGTAATGAATTACACAGTGCCTTCCTTCCTTATGTTGCCCAAGAACTGCACCCACGGCGAGATCACTTGCATCGCACATGACCTCGAGAGGCATTGACCAATCGGGTGGTTGCACTATTGGAGCAGAAATCAGCATCTTCTTGAGCGTGTCAAAGGCTTGAACACACGCTTCACTTATTACGAAAGAATTTTCTTTACAAAGCAAATTAGTGAGCGGCTTGGCAATTTTAGAAAAATCTTTAATGAATCTCCGGTAAAAACCGGCATGCCCTAAGAAACTCCTAAATGCTTTTATTGAGTTTGGTAATGGAAGGTTGGATATGACTGAGACTTTGGCCCTATCGACTTCGATGCCTGCGCGCGAGATGCGGTGACCCAACACTATTCCTTCGGTGACCATAAAATGGCACTTTTCCCAGTTTAAAACTAGGTTAGTATCCTCGCATCTTTTCAAAATTTTTGCAAGATTTGTCAAACATTCATCAAAAGTATCTCCATACACAGAGAAGTCATCCATGAAAACTTCAATGCATTTTTCGATAAATTCTGAGAAAATAGACATCATGCATCGCTGAGAAGTGGCAGGCGCATTGCAAAGTCCAAAAGGCATGCGCCTGTACGCAAAAGTTCCATATGGGCACGTGAAAGTGGTCTTATCATGATCTTCACTAGCTATTACAATCTGATTGTAAACAGAGTACCCATCCAAAAAGCAGTAGTACCCCCTCCCGGCCAACCTCTCCAGCATCTGATCAATGAATGGCAAGGGGAAATGATCCTTCCGCGTAGCGGTGTTAAGCTTCCGGTAGTCGATGCAAACTCTCCAACCGGTCACTGGACGTGTTGCCACTTCCTCTCCTTGCTCATTAGTCGTTATGCACATCCCTCCACGCTTAGGTACTACCTGCACTGGGCTAACCCATTTGCTATCAGATATAGGATAGATGATACCAGCATCTAAGAGCTTGATAACTTCTTTCCTTACCACTTCTTGCATATGAGGGTTCAGACGCCTTTGTGGTTGCCTTGAGGGCTTGTACTCCTCTTCCATTAAAATTCTGTGCATGCAAAAACAGAGGGGCTTATTCCTTTTATATCAGAAATGGTCCATCCAATTGCATGTACATATTTCTTTAGAATGTCTACCAGAGCTTTTTCTTGTTCTTGTGTCAGCTTAGCTGACACAATTACCGGTAATCTTTTATGTTCAGCGAGAAAGACGTACTTAAGATGATCCGGCAGTATTTTAAGTTCAAGCTCTGGCGGACTTTCAACGGAAGGTAGTAATTTGCGAGAATTGGTTGGGGGTGAGAGATCAGATTTACCTTCAGGACCCTGTGTCAGTACTGGGTCCACTTCCTCTTCCGTGGTGCTCTCTTCCTCCTCCTGAGTGAATTCAACACCGTCAAACTCTTCAAGATCCCCTGTGATAGGGTCTTCGAAGTGGACAGCGTTGCAGCTTCTTTCTTGTTCAGCACCTTCAGGCGTCAGTACCTGTTTTGAAATTTTGTCCGTCATCACAGTCACAGAGTCTATGCTCTCATCCTCACACATACTTTCTATTACATCAAACATGGAACAAGATCCCTCATTCGGGAATTTCTGCAGCTCTTCCATGTCAAAAGAGATTTCTCGATTATCCACCCTTAATGTGACTCTTCCAGATGTGGCGTCAATCAGTGCACCGCCAGTAGCCAAAAACGGGCGTCCCAGGATAAGTGGCATTTCAGAGTCCTCTTTGATGTCAAGGATGATGAAGTCAACCGGGAAAAGAACTTGGCCGGTTTTGACCACCACATCCTTGAGGATTCCTACGGGCTTAGTGATTGATCTGTCTGCCAGCTGCAGTTTCATCTTGACCGGCTCAATCTCTCCGAGCCTTAGGCGAACTGCCATGGCTAGAGGCATCACGTTGATGCTGGATCCTAGATCACATAGCCCCATGCTCACTTTGGCCTTCCCAATCTGTACTGGTAGCGTGCAACACCCAGGGTCCTCTTTCTTTTCGGGTAGCTTCCTTTGAACTATGGCACTGCACGTGCTGTTGAGTATGATCACCTCTTCCTGCTCTACCTGCCTTTTCCTTGAAATCAATTCTTTCAAGAACTTAGCATAGGTGGACATTTCTGAAATCATTTCCACGAGAGGAATGGTTATCTCTACAGACTTTAACCGTTCTAGAAATTTCTTGAATTTAAGATCATGTTCCTTATTTTTAAGACGTGCAGGGTACGGCACCCTTGGCATGTACTTATTATTATCTATTTTTGGTGGTAAAGAGAAGGAAATTGTACCTTCACCCATACCCTCTTCAGCTTCATTTGCAGCTTCAGCCTGCGAGTTAGCTGTATCTGATTTATCCTGTACCAGCTCAATACTTTCATCTCCTTCAACCTTTTCCTTTTCCTTTTCCACCTCCAATGAAACCTTTACTTTCATGGCTTTCTTCTTTGCAGATCCAACATTTCCCTTCAGAGTCTTGCCTCCCCGCAATGTAATGGCCTTGCATTGCGGGTTGGCTTCAGTGCTGCTCGGCAGTGTTCCTTTCCCCCTGTTCTGCAATTCCTTAGCCAACTGGGTGACCTGCGTCTCCACATTTTTGATTGATGATTGCAACTGCTGGTTTATCTCCCTTTGATTGGAAATAAACTCGGTCATCAAATTCTCCAGGCGAGATGGTGGCTTTTGGTTGTATTGCTGATTATGATCAGGTTGGGATTGGAAGTTTTGGAAATTCTGGCCTTGGTTTTGGTTGGGCCTCTGTTGGATATGGGGTTGAAAGTTCTGGTTCTGATTCTGGAAGTTCTGAACTCTCTGCTGGACGAATCCTTGATTCTGAGGTCTGAAGTTCTGCTGAAGGTTCTGGTTTGCAAACTGGTTAGGCTGGTTTGGCTGTGTCAACAAATGCGCATTGAGTGCATTGTTGTTGGAATAGGAGAGGTTGGGGTGGCGATTCTGGTAGTTCCCTGCATAATTGCGGCTTTCGGTAGCTAGTTGTTGGCATGTGTCAGTTGGATGTGGTCCCTGACATAGCCCACAAATTGCTTCCGATTGCTGTGCTTGCGCTTGGCCAGATGAGGCTCCTGCCTGAGAAGTACCTGCTGCCTTTCCTTTCTCCTGCCCTGGCACCACTAAATAAAGAGAAGGGAAACAACATTAGTCTTATAGCATCAGGTGATACTCCCTGATTTTTGATTGTGTCGCAGAGCTCCAGGAAGGTTTGGAGATGATCATGGGAATCCTCATGATTTGCACCGCAAAATTGATTGTTCTGCACCAAGTTGATGAGTGCCGGTTTGAGCTCAAAATTGCGTGCAGGGAATTGTGCTCTCCCAGGCCTATCCAAATAGGGCTCCACGATGGGCTGCATAAAATCAGCTGCTGCTTGCTGCTGTTGATTTCCTTGCTCTGCTTGGTTTTGGTACTGCTGGTGATAGTTGGGATTCTGCTGGAAAATATTTTCGGGATCATGAGGGTTGTTTTGGAATTGATCCTGATTGAAGGCTTGGTTCTGGTATTGCTGGTTTGGTATATTTTGGTTTTGTTGGTTATATTGGTTAGGGGGTGGTGGTTGTTGGTGGAACTGCTGATACTGTTGCTGATTTGGATTAGGTAGATCTTCCTCCTCGTTTGCACGATTCGGGTGTTCTACCATACCCCCATCAGCTCCATTACCAGGATTATTGGGTGGTTGATCTAATGGCAAGATCGGGGGAATGTCTTGGTTCTCTGCCATATCGGATATGTCACTGCTTGAGGTCTTGGGTGAGGTACGAGTCCGGGCTTCCTGCTCTTTCCTTCGTCTGGCTTGCGCCCTCAGTTGGCGAGCGGTCCTTTCTATTTCTAGATCGAACGGTAGCTCAGGTAATGTGGCCTTTCTCCTTTGCATAAGCAGTTTATATAAAGACTTGACAGTACCTGCACAACCCCCAGGTTAGTAATGATTCAAAAATATATACAAAAACTATCTATGAGTAAATCAGGAATGTAGTTCTCTCAGTAAACGACGCTGCAACCTCCCCGGCAACGGCGCCATGAAACTTTTGAACTAATCTCACTAACACGAGCTTTTCTAAAATATTCCAAGTTAAATTTATTAAAAGAAAAAGGGTTATGATTCGTGGGGAAGGGGTTTAAGGATATATTCGACTTTTTATTACTCATGTGGGGGTACTCTGATTTCAAACGGCGCTGTGATCCTCCCCGGCATGAAACTTTTGACAACTTTCACGGTGCAGCCGGGATAGATAATTCAATCTTGACCTTCAGTCTGTCACACTGAAGATCCCCAGCATTTGGCATTATGAAACTTATCATAGTTTCATGTCATGAAGATCCTTGCCATGAAATACACTCCCACTATATTAGTATTTTCTGAAAAAATCATAATCCTGGGTTCCAATTTTTATTCAATGAAATCAATTTACGAAGATGGAGTTGGGATTAGGGATATACTATAGGTTGTCACGTTTTTATTGCTCATGTTAAGAAACCGTGCTCCCGAAAGCGCACGGTCTCAAAAGTTGCAGTAATTTATAGTAAGACCGGATCGTTCTCTGGAGGATGTGCGATAGAAGCAGGGCCCACGTCGTTTACTAAGATTTTCCACTCGGTTACTCGATTCAAGCTTTGCAATGGTTTCTAACAACTACTTGACAATAATCTAAATCAGATCATGAAAGCAGTAAAATTATTCTACAAAGCATGATAAATTATATCTAGAAAGCGATTAAATCTATTCTAAGAAAGCGAAACGCATTATGCTAGGAAAGCGAAAGTCTACGAAAGCGAATTAAAATGTGACAGAAGGGACAGGGAGAAAATAATAAAGATTGGACAAGATTCAGATAAAACTCAATTAAACTTCCATTTTTAATACACAGATCTTTGTTTGGGATAGCTCGTCAGTTAGCTAACTCTCATGCTTTCTGCACTATGTTCCCTTTAACAGACATGTACTTACATTGAGAATTTACATGCTCTTAAGACCTCAACTTCTAAGATACCACAGATTAATAACTCCCCTTTGCAATGCCTTGCAAGAGTGTGTTAGTCATATGTAGTGGACCAGCAATACCTAACATATCATTAGTTGATATGCCAAGTACTCCTATCGTCCCCCTTGTCACACCCAAAGTCCAAATCTAACCCCGAACTAATCCATAACTCTTAAACCTTACAACCGGCAGATACATCACTGCTTCCGAGTGACCTCTATTAAAGCATTTTAAAGAAAGCGGTAAAGAAAGCAGTAAAGAAAGCATTTAAAAACCTATCGCTCGGAAGTCTTAAAAGATCGTCACAATCCGTTAGCATAAATGAGCCCCTGGTCTTGGTGACCAGATGCAGATTTAGAACTTCCCAAATGTCAGTAAGCCACAGGGCTTATAATATTCGGTCAGTTATAAGGTACAAACATGAGTGGAGCAGACCTATGAAGATTTATTCCGAATGTACTCACTCAAGACTCAATTTTTAGGCTTTGGTGAGAGAAGATAGTAGTTGAAAGAATACTCAACCTTACCTTAGAAATTAACCAAGGCCTACATGTTGTTCTTCTGATATTAATTATCACATATTATCCGAATCCAAGTGGACACTGATTCGATGCAATACTTGATATAAGATTTCCAACACACAGCAATTTTGAGAAGCAAATAGATATTTGAAAATCATTCCCTAAACAGGTACTAAACTCTCAATTAAAACACAGATCCTTTCAGTCTAGGAGAGACCTAATCGCTGACTCTGCTTCTAATGTTCTCAAAATCAACTCCCAGTAGAAGATGAATTAGTCATAACTGTTGAATTTATCCCTTACTCAGATCTGGATTTTATAAAGGAATTTTTGTCGGAAATTTATTGTGCAACATCTGATTTAAATCAAGACTTCTATGTCCAAGGAGAAGGATCTCCAAAATATCAAGGACCACAATATCTACATAATAATATCATGCATACATGTATATGAGAAGTAAAATAAATTGCCCCAAAATATATGGTGGGTTAGACAGAATTCGATACACAAAGATGAATTAGCCTGAGATAAGAAGAATTTGGCTAAAAAGGGAATGCCAGAAATAATTGGGGTTATTCGGACGGCAAACATCTGCTATCCGGGTCCCAAGTATTCCAGATGGAATGATTTTTTAGACAATAGAATGCCTTTAATGACAGTTGCCGCCGTCACCTTGGACTTCACTGTCTGTGAATTTGGATGAAAACCCACATGTTCTATTATTGCAATAATCATTAGACGACATTGGCATATATCATCTATTGTTACTACAATGCTAGATTCAGATTTAAAATTAAGATAAAGAGAACAAAACTGTATCTGATTAGGAGTTGGCTGAATGACTAATCGTTATCCCCGTGAAGGGACCTTTTCGCCGTAGCTTCCACCAACCACTAATCAGACCATGCAAAATAACGAGTAATAATTAATACACAGAAGACGAGCTAATCGTTATCCCGGTGAAGGGACCTTTTCGCCAACATTGATTTGTGATATTTCTTATTACCCATTCATACACACTAGGAAAGGGAAAATAAACAAGATTAAGAAAATATTTTTGGTATTGTGTGAGTGTTAATCACACAATAAATAGACACTGATGGGTTGAGATGTGTAATGGATAAAATTAGATATAATGGGCCTAGGCCCAATACACCCCTGCAACTTAGACAACTCTTGAAATAAAATATTTTTGGAGTTTTAAAAATAGAAGGAAGAAAGCAATTCGGTCTATTGGGCAAAGTGCAAAAGAGACCGAATTAGGGATGCATGAAGTATGAAGTAACACCATACCCAATTAATCATTGTAAAGTCATGAAGCATCCTCTAATTCGAATTGTCAGGCAATTCGGTCTAAACCGAGTTGGACAATTCGAGTTGATGAAAGGTCATTTCTTTACTCAAATTTGCTAAGGCATTTACCCCAAAATGAGGGTAGTTCGAATTGCTAAGTCAATTTGGTTTAGACCGAATTGGCAATTCGAATTGGTAGAAACAATAAAACAGAATAAGGCACGAGGGGATGAAATGCATACAATGTGGTTTCCAAGGCCAATTCGGTCTAGATGAATAATTCGACCTAAACCGAATTACCTAGACCGAATTGCTTAAAGAACCACATGGAGACAGCATTTTTTGCTATGCAATTCGGTATACCGAATTGCCCAGATCGAATTGCATATAAATTTTCAAGTAAAGCATTTAACAAATATTTTTGCCATGCAATTCCATTTTCATGAGTAATTCGGCCTAGACCGAATTACCTCAGATCGAATTGCATGTCTTTTTCTCATAAGTGTGGGTTTGGTTTACATTGTGTGGTTTATGATGGATAAGATTTACCAAATCCTTCATTTCCGATCAATGTCACTTCACAGCCACAGTAATGAGTGTTTTAAGGAGAATAGACCTAGGTTATGTGGCTAACAGGCATTGGCATGAAACAAACCTCAAAACTACAAACAAGCAATCAAAGATCAAGAACCTAAGCATCTATTGAATAAATAAGAACACATACTTAAGAATAAGAACACCTGCATCATCTAAGGCAACACTAAGCTAATAAGAAAAACTAAAACAACAACTGGAAAGCAAGGAAATAAATTCTAACAAGCCTAAGATTGTCTAAAACCTAAGAGCACTTATTTGAATCTCTAAGGCATCGAATCAAGCCAAAAACCCACTAGAACACATTTATTAAGAATGCAAGTCAACTAGGGCATAATAAATGTAACCTAGTTGAATCAAACAAACATTCTACCATTATTGCTAATGAAAGCATTAAATAGATGCCAAACACTTGAAATGAAAACCCATTTCTGGATTCTTTCTTGTATTGACACTGGAAAGCAGTAAATAACCCTAAAACCATTCATTGGCTTGAAGGTAGGGTTCATTCTAACTACAAAGCATTTAAAGTTTATGGAAATGGCTACACTAAGGGAGATAACCAGCTTCTATGAGACATAAACTAAGCTCAAAAGCAATAAAACTACCTTACAAGTATGAAAATAAACTAACTAAACTACACTACCTACCTAACCCTTAAGGGGTGAAGAACCTTCTGCTCCTTCTTTTTTTTTGTCTCCCAGCAACTGTCCAGTTGTGTAAGGATTGGAATCTCCCTTTTGTGTTGAGGAAGGTCAGCTTTTATACTTCTTCTCGAAACCCTAAGCTCATCATGCATTTCTCACGTGCTTCACAGCTGCAACTTTGAATGTGATTCGGTCTCCTCATGCAATTCGGTTTAGATCGAATTGATGCGATTCGAATTGCATGAGGTCTTCCTTTTTGATCTTGAGCTGGAATGTGGTATTCATCCATCAATTCGGTCTATGGGTAGACCGAATTGGCCTTGTCGAATTGAACATGGCTCCTGCTTGGCTTCTTTGTTGTGAGGCAATTCGATCTATGCAATCAATTCGGCCTAGACCGAATTGCATAGATCGAACCCCTTCTTTTCTGTTTTCTCAAAGTTTACTTCTTTCCAAGGTGCAATTCGGTCTAGGGGTCAATTCGGTTTAGACCGAATTGCCACAGACCGAATTGGTTGCTCTTCCCTTCTTCAACACTTCTCTTTTCTTCTTTTCTTCAGCAATTCGGTCTAATGAGCAATTCAATTTAGGTCGAATTGCTTATAGACCGAATTGGTCTTCAACACTTAACCAAAATTTCAGATTGTGGGATTTTCATTCTTTTTCCCATCTTTTTGATTTTTGTGGGCTATCTTATTCTTTTGCCCATCTTTTCATTCCTTTTTCTTTTCTTCCTTTTTTTTCATGTTTTTGGATTTTTCTAACACAAATGCAATTAAAATTGCATGTTTTGTGTATTTCATTACCATCTTAATATTTTTATAAACTTGCATCAATCTGTCGAATTCAACTACTTTCTTATTAAAATAAGATGGGAATACGATCAAAATGTCCGTCTCTGACACGGAAATGGATTGGAAATAATGGACAATTTTGGCCATTATCACCCACCTACATTTGCACTTCATTGGTTGCTGGAGGAAATGTGCTCTGCTATAGATAGAAAGATAGCCGGAAGGGTCTTCACCTCGTGAGTTGGGAGAAGGTGGCAAAGCAGAAGTGTCATGGTGGTGTTGGTCTTCGGAAAGCTCCCTAAGGAATGTGGCATTATTCCGGACATTCTTATGGAATTTCATGCATTCTCCGGATAAGACTTCGGTGAAACTTCTTGAAGGGGGGTAAGTCAAGCTCCACTTCCCTGTTGTCTTCGTGCCCGTTGGCCGTGCCAATTGCCTTTATTGATGAATAAGATAATTCCCCTCTTGAAGGATAGCTTTACTATGCGGATTGGTGCTGGAAATGTGTCTCTTTGGTTCTTGGAGTAGTGGAATAATGTCCAACTTGGACCACCATGGCACTACAGGAGTAGTACCCCCTGGTTGTTGCTAAGAAAAGAGCTCATGGAAGAAGGATCGAGCATGTTGTCCAAGAGCTATATCATCATTACACCAGTTGCCATCCTTCAAATACATCCCATGAATCCTCTCTCTATGACGTTTGCACTTCACACGAGCATGGAAATACACTGTATTTCTATTACCACATCTCACCCATTTCTCCCTAGCCCTTTGATAACAATAGAGTTCTCGTTTCAAAATCATAGCATATTCTGCCCAGAGCTTCAACTCCAATAAAGACAGCCAGAGCCTGGATGGAGTCCATCGTAGTAAGGGAACGAGTAATTCCATCCAACCACTTAATAAGTTTCAACTTTTTTCCATTTGAAGTTCCCCCATGAGATCTATTAGACTCTAAGGTAACAAGCCAGATCTTATCAAGCTGCTGGCAAATGGGAATGGTTGTAGAATCCCCATGCTTCCTTGACAACTGTTTCATAAGCAGGGACTGAAGCCCAAGCTGCTTCCCAACGGAAAGGTCTCGTTGCCGTGCTTGTGAATTTTTTCTTGCAATGGAGCAGTAGAGGTTGATGGTCAGATCCATATAAGGCAGAACCTGGACGAAACCATCATCAAATGTATTCATCCAACTCTTATTGATACGCATCTATCAAGTCACTTATGAACCCGCTGTTGGTCTCCGTTTGGCCGCGACCAAGTATAGAACACCCTTGAGTATTAATAATATAGAACCCCCTTGATAATTCCAATTACACGGTTTATAGTACAATAAATTAATATTCAAATATGTAATTTTCTTAGTTGGAAAGTTTAATAACTTATTGTGGGGATTCAAGGCAACATCTACATCCGGAATAAAAAGAAAAATTGATTTGCATATAAGTTGTCCTCCAAACTCTATTAGTATGAGGCCTTTGTATCAAAGGGTCTCAGGTCAAAACAGATAATATCATATTTAATGTCGGAGTTAAGGTGACGGTTGCGCTCCCAATATTAGTATTAGAGCATGGTTCAGAGACTGAATCGATTGTGGACTCAGTAATGTGTGCGCACTTCCTTGTTGGTGACCACAGCTGTATCATCTTGCCCGTTCTCCACAAGAGGGACCTTGTCCTCAAGGTCCAACCCAGGAAATGCCTGACGTAGCACTGACTCATCTTCCCAAGTAGCTTCACTTGGGGGCAGCCCTATCTACTGGACAAGCAACTGACGAGCCTTCCTATTGCGACGGCGAATCCACCGGCTGGAGAGGATGGCCAATGGTCCCAGGGAAGAGCGCCTGTTCTCATCTGTGGGAGGCATGGGAGCCACGGTTTGAGTAACTTACCCCGTATATTGGCGTAAATGGGATACATGAAAGACTGGATGAACCCGTGTCTTAGGGGCAGGTGGAGGCGATATGCTACTGCTCCTATCTTGGCTTCAATCTGAAACGGCCCGTAGAAGCGTCGACTTATCTTTTGAAATATTGCACGACGCAGGGTGCGTTGCCTATAAGGTTGAAGGCAGACCCAAACCCAATCTCTGACTTGGAACTCCACCTCTGAACGATGGAGATCTGCTGCGATCTTCATACGCTGCTGTGCTTGAGAGAGGTTTGCACGCAGGGTATCCAACAAGGTATCACGTTGTAGACACTCGTCCTCCACAACTGCTGGTGGTGTATCTCCAGGAAGATATCGTACCAAGGTAGGGGGTAGACGCCCATACACAGCCTGGAAGGGAGTTATTCCTATAGATGAGTGTGTGGCCCTGTTATAAGAGTACTCGGCCCAGGCGTGAAATTCTACTCATCGATGAGGCTGTTCAGAAACGAAGCAGTGAAGATATATTTCAAGGGCTCGGTTGGTCACTTCTGTCTGCCCATCGGACTCTGGGTGTTAAGCTGAACTCATCGCCAATTTATTACCTTTGAGGCAGAAGAGCTCGCGCCAAAATTAACTTGTGAAGACCGATCACGATCACTAACAATGGTGCGAGGCATGCCATGTAAACGAACGATCTCTTGCATGAAAACCTGTGCCACCGATAGGCTGGTGAACTCGGCTGGCACAGGAATGAAGTGCGCATACATCGATAGGCGATCCACAACCACCAGAACCATCGTTTTACCTCTCGAAGGGGGCAACCCAATCACAAAATCAAGGGATATGTCCTCCCAGATTTGTTGAGGAATAGACAGCGGTTGGAGGAGACTCGCCGGAGGCGCGGTTGAGTATTTGACTTGCTGACAAGTGAGACATTCAAAGACATATAACATAACATCGTTCAGCAACCCTTTCCAAAAAAATTCACTAGCGACTCGCTTGAAGGTTCTATAGATCCCAGCATGTCCGCTGATGGGGCTGCCATGAAACTCGTACAAGATGGCCCTTCGAATAGAGGGCTTATCTGGTACACATATCCTGTTTTGGAATAGAAGCAGATTATTGGTCAACCTATAGTCAGGACATTGTTCACCTTTTTTTAGTGCTAAAATCTTAGCTTGGAGGCTTTGATCCAACAATGTAGCTTGCTGCAACTCCTGTATCAATCCTGGATTTGAGCAAGAGAATGCACAAAATTCAGAGTCAGTCGGTGGTAGGCGAGATAGGGCATCCCCAGCTGCATTGGCACTGCCCGAGAGGTAACGTATCTCAAAATCGAATCCCACCAATTTAGCCAACCATTTCTGTTGTTCGGGTGTCTGAATCGTTTGGGCCAGAAGCTCGCGGAAACTCACCTAATTCGTTAAAATAAGAAAGCGAGTTCCCAAAAGGTAATATCACCATTTTTTAACAGCGCAAATGATAGCGTACATCTCCCTATGATAGGCTGAGGCAGCCTGCATCCTCGGGGCAAGTTTCTTACTAAAGTATGCTATCGGATGTTGTTTTTGAAAAAGAACTGCACCCATCCCAATGCCCGAGGCATCAGTCTCCTCTACAAAGGGTTGTTTAAAATCTGGAAGCATTAGTAAAGGTGCCGTCGTAAGAACCTCTTTGAGAGTTTAGAAGGCTACTTCTGTGGCAGCTGTCCAAACAAACCCATCCGTCCGCAATAAATCAGTTAACAGCCCAGCTATTTTTGCATACCCCCGAATAAAAAGACGATAAAACCCTGTGAGCCCCAGAAAGGCACGGATAGCTCTGAAAAGGTAGAAATCGGCCATTCCACTATGGTTGCAATCTTGTCCGGATCAACTTGCACTCCCTTCCCCGAAATAATATGTCCCAAGTATTCCACTTGTGTTGTACTAAAGCTGCATTTCTCTTTTTTTGCAAAAAGTTGATTACTATGTAAAGCCAATAATACGGCCTGCAAGTGAATGAGATGATCGTCCTAGGTAGTGCTATACACCAAGATGTCATCTAAGAAGACCAAGACAAAGCGCCGCAGCAGGGTTTTGAAGACTGAATTCATCAAGCTTTGAAAGGTTTTCGAGGCGTTAGTGACGCCAAAAGGCATTTCCATGTATTCATAATGGCATTCGTGTGTCCGGAAGGCCGTTTTATGAACGTCCTCCAGTCGAACGCGAATTTGATGATACCCAGAATACATATCTAACTTTGAGAAGTACTGCGCACCATGTAGTTCATCGAAAAGCTTGTCGATGGTGGGTATAGAGAACCGATCCTTTACTGTTGTGGCATTTAGCGCTCGATAGTCTATGCAAAAGCGCCAACTGTAATACCCGAGATTTTTATCGGCGTCCAAACGAATAAAATTAGTTTCTTAATCCGATCAAGGTCGAAATATCTCCGAGAAGGAGAAAATAATTTATCACATAAATTATTGCTCGGAAATGAAACACCGATCGATTCAAAAATTCAAAATGGAATAAAAGAGGGAAAGGAAGCCCGAAGACATTCCATGGATCGAGTCAAAAGAATTGGAATTAAATTCAAGAAGGAAAATAATTTTAATTCCAAGGACCGTGAAGTCGAAAAGGATTTAAATAAATAAATTATTGCACGGGAATAGAAGGTCGACGGATTCGAAGCCGACGAATCCAAACTCGACGGATTCAAGATTTCAAATACGAAATCAATTCGAGCTGAAATGAAATTAAGATAGGAATCATAATCCGAGAATGGCCCGAAAAATCGAACCCGAAAACGTAGGAGGACAGAAGTCCGAAAGAGAGGAGAAAAGGCCCGACGGAACGCACGGCCCGGCACGGACCGCAGCCCAGCCGGGGCCCGCGCGGTGGCCGCGCGGTCCTAAGCCACAAACCGCGCCAAGACCGCGCCAAGTAACGGTATGCGATCGTATTGCGGATTCGACGATTTCTTACCTTATTTTCGGCCCCCGACTTTGGTAACTCAATCCCGGTCGAGGGAAGGAGTATATGGAAGGATTTGAGGGGATTTGACACTCATAATTAACCCTAATTTTCGAAGTTGCCAGCCCCCATTCCTCCCAAACTCTCAAAACTTCTCCCTTATTCATCCAAAACCGAAAACCCCAAAATCCCTTGTGTTCTTGAGTTTCCGACGACCGAATCCGAACAAGAAGGACTTGAGAAGGAGAAGACAGACCCCTAGGACGTTGGTAAGTGGTTTTTGGGTTTTCCTACACCTTTTTGAATCCAAACATTCGATCTAACACTAGATTTCTTCTTTCGAGTCGAATTTGTGGCCAAAGTCGGAAGCTTCGCGTTGAGGAGATCCGTTCGTAGCCATCCGTAGATTCCGGACGACCCAAGGGCTGTTTAGAACCCATATTACGTAAGTTAATTCTTACATACGGTTTTTGGTGGCTAAAAATCGATCAAACAGAAGATTCAACACAAGAATTTAATAAAATCTGTCAATAGAAGTCTCACACACGCGCAGCGTTTTTGGATAAATCTTTCGAACCCTTAAAAGTCTTCAAACGAGAAAACTAAAAACATAAAAAGTGTTCCTAAGACATATATCTACCTTGTGAAAAGTTTTTTGTAATTTTTCATTACGGTTTGATGCCCAAAAACCTAATCTGAACACTGCTGCCCATTTTTCGAACTTAGAACTTTGGCAGATTTGAATCTCGAACTTGTTAGCCATTTTGACCTCGGATCTAGGCCGAATTAGGACTTGTGTTAAACATGAAATTTGTAGATCTATGAGTCGTGAATACCTATGTAAAACTTTATGCATTTTCATTAAAATGTGATACCCCAAACCGCGTCGAACATTTTCTATGAGGCATGACTCTTTCGAAAACCATGACAGATTGTTTGGTCGAACTTGATGTGCATTTTTCTATCACTTGTGGTCAAAACTAATCTTTGGTGAAAACATGAACGTTGTAGATAAATGTCTTGAAAATATGCCTGTCAAATATCGTGCATTTTCATTAACGTTTGTATAGTCAAAAACTATTTTGAATACACTGTGTCCGAGAAGGAAAAGTCGACAGATTTTTAAACCGAACTTAGTAGATTAATCTGACTTAATCCGTGATGAATTTGCATAATTTGCCTCAATAAAACTTGTTTATTTTGGTGTCTTTTAAGTGCCTGTAAATTTTCATAAATTTTGGAGGTCATTTGCTATATCAAAAACTCTTTTGAAAATCAGTGCGCTGTGTAGACAATTATGACAGATTTTGGCTTTTGTAAAGATTGTAAAATTTCACCCGTTTCCTCACATAATTTCGGAAAACTTACAACACGAAAGTTGTTCGTTAGCGTGTTTTTGATCTACTGTAGAAATTTCAAGTCGATTGCTTCTGAAATGAATTTTTAAACTGAGATGGCGTAAACTGTGGAAACGGCTTGGTTGAAATGTTAAAAAACTCGTCTTTTGAGAAATACATGATTTGCGATATATGTCTAAACAAATAAAAACATTTTTTTTAATAAATTCTTTTGAAATATTGGTGATTTGTGACCAAGTTAGATACTATCAATATTGACTATGTGGCGTGTGGACATAAGGGCCCAAGCGTATGTCTAGCGGACGTAAGAGCCCTAGCGCGATATTGATTATGTGACTTGTGGACATAAGGGCCCAAGCGTATGACTAGCGGACGTAAGTGCCCTAGTGAAATATTGACCATGAGGCTAGTGGACATAAGAGCCCTAGCGAATGGTGATCTATAAAAGAAATGAAACGAGAAATTTATAAGAGATTTAAATTAAATCCTTGTTAAATTGTGTTATGGTTTTTGTCAATTTAGCTAATCGCCTTGGAAGTTATATCTGTGATCATTTGGCATGCATACCTTGGATTTATACAATTAAATTCCATTATTTTGTCGAGCTATTTTATATAGTGCATGCAATCGTGCTAAATGTAAGTCAATTCTTTCTTAAATTAATTAAAAGCTTTGAAACCCCATTATTGTATGATAGGGGTTAACTTACTCAGCATGTTTATGCTGACAAAACCGTTGCTCTCTTTTTCTATTCAGAGTTTGGGGCTTATACATGAGCATAGCATGCATTGGGGTTTTGGAAATTTTTACACTCGTTTTTATACATGACTGCATAACGGGCCTGTTCAACCCGTGATTTGGTCGTGTTGACCCTATTTATATTTCCGCTGCTATACCTATATTTAAATACTACTTTCTGCTGCAACTTAGATAATACTATGTAATAATTTTTGTTATATATATTTATAAATGGGCTGTTTAAAATGTTTTAAATTCTGAAAAACCATAGTCTTGCATCTCTCGTTTGATATATTTTAAATTCACAAGGTAGATATATGTCTTAGGAACACTTTTTATGTTTTGAGTTTTCTCGTTTGAAGACTTTTAAGGGTTCGAAAGATTTATCCAAAAACGTTGCGCGCGTGTGAGACTTCTATTGACAGATTTTATTAAGTTCTTGTGTTGAATCTTATGTTTGATCGATTTTTAGCCACCAAAAACCGTATGTAAGAATTAACTTACGTAATATGGGTTCTAAACAGCCCTTGGGTCGTCCTGAATCTACGGGTGGCTACGAACGGATCTCCTCAACGCGAAGCTTCCGACTTTGGCCACGAATTCGACTCGAAAGAAGAAATCTAGTGTTAGATCGAATGTTTGGATTCAAAAAGGTGTAGGAAAACCCAAAAACCACTTACCAACGTCCTAGGGGCCTGTCTTCTCCTTCTCAAGTCTTTCTTGTTCGGATTCGGTCGTCAGAAACTCAAGAACACAAGGGATTTTGGGGTTTTCGGTTTTGGATGAACAAGGGAGAAGTTTTGAGAGTTTGGGAGGAATGGGGGCTGCCAACTTTGAAAATTAGGGTTAATTATGAGTGTCAAATCCCCTCAAATCCGTCCATATACTCCTTCCCTCGACCGGGATTGAGTTACCAAAGTCGGGGGCCGAAAATAAGGTAAGAAATCGTCGAAATCCGCAATACGATCGCATACTGTTACTTGGCGCGGTTTGTAGCTTAGGACCGCGCGGCCACCGCGCGGGCCCCGGCTGGGCTGTGGTCCGTGCCGGGCCATGCGTTCCGTCGGGCCTTTTCTCCTCTCTTTCGGACTTCTGTCCTCCTACGTTTTCGGGTTCGATTTTTCGGGTCATTCTCGGATTACGATTCCTATCTTAATTTCATTTCGGCTCGAATTGATTTCGTGTTTGAAATCTTGAATCCGTCGAGTGTGGATTCGTCGGCTTCGAATCCGTCGACCTTCGATTCCCGTGCAATGATTTATTTATTTAAATCCTTTTCGACTTCACGGTCCTTGGAATTAAAATTATTTTCCTTCTTGAATTTAATTCTAATTCTTTTGACTCGATCCATGGAATGTCTTCGGGCTTCCTTTCCCTCTTTTATTCTATTTTGAATTTTTGAATCGATCGGCATTTCATTTCCGAGCAATAATTTATGTGATAAATTATTTTCTCCTTCTCGGAGATATTTCGACCTTGATCGGATTAAGAAACTAATTTTATTCGTTTGGACGCCAATAAAAATCTCGGGTATTACAGTCTACCCCCTTAAGAATCAACTTCGTCCTCGAAGTTGCGTTTTTAGCTTCTCTCTCGAGCTAAGAACTATGGTTCTTTTTGTTTATATTAGTTTTTTCTTTATTTTTGTATTGTGACTGAACTCAGAATTAAAATTTCTAAGCTGCCTACGTACCCTGTGAAAGGATTAAGCCATGACGTAGTTCAAAACAATTTGAATTTGTTTATTTATTGATTTGGGATACATAATATTTGAAACCAAAATTTGGGATCAAGCCATTATTTTTAAAACCATTATTATTTTAAAACTATCATTGTTGAGCCCAAAATTTTTCTAAGCCCTAACTTTTAGCCCAAATTAATTATTTTAAAGCCCAAAACTTTAGAACCCAAATTTTTTTTAGCCCAAATTTTTAGCCCAATATTTAATTACTATGTTGACCTAATTATTTTGGCCCAATACCCTTGTTTTTATTTAAGCCCAATAGAATTTATTCCTTTTGGCTCAATATAGTGGCCCAAACCTTTTTACCCTTATTCTTTTAAAATCTATCCATGGAATAAATTTATTTTTAAAAAACCCACTGATAAATGCATGCACAATTTAAATTTTATTGGGGGGATTGCATATGCATACATACATAATTGCACTAACTCTTTTTATGTGAACTATCTGTGTTAAATAACATTCCTAGTTATAGATTTCGGCTTGACATCTACTTAGAGGCGCTATCTTGAGACTAATCTTGCTTTAGTCTTAGATGTTGAACAAGAATACTTAGCGTGCCCACGTCTATCATTCTTCCCCTACCATTCATATTTTTTTTAGATGTTCTTGACTCTAACGAGCCTTAGATTAGAAACTCATCTTCGCATGCTTAATAACAGAGAATGGCACCTAGAAGAAAACTGAGAAAGGTAAGCCCAAACGGCACTGACACTGACCTCCCAAACGCACCTAACAACAATGAGATTCCTCCGGACGTAGGAGATCGAGCGCCTCCTATTCCCAACAACATGGATGAATTTTTATGGACGGTAGAAGAAGTACTCGTAGCACTAGGAAACGCCGAGGTGCATAGGGCACAAGCGGCAATACCTCCGCCAGTAGCTCGAAACAACTATCTAGCTTTGGTAAATCCTTATCAACCACCACACTATGATGGGGAGGAAGATCCCGCTAAACTAGAGGGGTGGGATCCGTACCTTTGATAAACTTTTGGACGCTATCAAATGCCCCGACGAGGAAAAGATACGTGTAGCGACCTACTACTTAGGAGGCGAAGCCGATGAGTGGTGGCAAAACCTTCAAACAACAGAGGAATATGAAGAAGCCTACACCTGGGAAGGACTTAAGGAAGCCCTGAGAGAGATTCTACCCACTGAGCACCAAGACTGCGAAATACGAGGAATTCAACAACCTGAAGCAAGGTGCACAAACAGTGCAAGAGTACTACACCAAATTTAAGGAGCTAGTACGATTTGCTACGAGACTTGTACCAACCGACTCTGACAAGGCTCAGAAATTCGAGATGGGACTGAACCTTAGTATCCGAGAGATACTTGCAGTAGGACAATTCACGAACCTACAGACGATTTATGATTGCGCTGTAGCAATTGCTCGAATCCAGCAATTGAAGCGTAAGGAAAATTGTGGGTCGAGCAATGACTCTCAAGGACTTGAGAAGAAGGATCTGAAAGACAACAATAACAACTTTAGGAAAAACGATGGATCTCGAAGGAAACAAAATAAAGGTCTCAACCGCGGAGGAGATGACAACCGTGGTGCGTTCATACCACGCTGCCCACGATGCAACCATGCACATTTGGTGCGCCAGTGCCCGAAGCCTGGAGCCTGCTATAAGTGCGGCAAGTTTGGTCACAAGGCTAGGGGATGTCGAACGCCAGAGGAGACGATCGAAAGGAGAATAGATCTGGTGAACCTTCAGCAAAGAGAGACTGACAAGGAACAAGATCAAAACCCGAACCTTCTTGAGAATAATGAATAGGCAGTTATGGGGACATAACTGTAATCTTAAGGGGGGGATGATGTAACAACCCGAATATTATGTATCCCAAATCAATAAATAAACAAATTCAAATTGTTTTGAACTACGTCATGGCTTGATCCCTTCACAGGGTACGTAGGCAGCTTAGAAATTTTAATTCTGAGTTCAGTCACAATACAAAAATAAAGAAAAACTAATATAAACAAAAAGAACCATAGTTCTTAGCTCGAGAGAGAAGCTAAAAACGCAACTTCGGGGACGAAGTTGATTCTTAAGGGAGGTAGACTGTAATACCCGATATTTTTATCGGCGTCCAAATGAATAAAATTAGTTTCTTAATCCGATCAAGGTCGAAATATCTCCGAGAAGGAGAAAATAATTTATCACATAAATTATTGCTCGGAAATGAAACGCCGATCGATTCAAAAATTCAAAATTGAATAAATGAGGGAAAGGAAGCCCGAAGACATTCCATGGATCGAGTAAAAAGAATTGGAATTAAATTCAAGAAGGAAAATAATTTTAATTCCAAGGACCGTGAAGTCGAAAAGGATTTAAATAAATAAATCATTGCACGGGAATCGAAGGTCGACGGATTCGAAGTTGACGAATCCAAACTCGAAGGATTCAAGATTTCAAATACGAAATCAATTCGAGCCGAAATGAAATTAAGATAGGAATCATAATCCGAGAATGACCCGAAAAATCGAACCCGAAAACGTAGGAGGACAGAAGTCCGAAAGAGAGGAGAAAAGGCCCGATGGAACGCACGGCCCGTTACGGACCGCATCCCAGCCGGGGCCCGCGCGGTCCTAAGCCACAAACCGTGCCAAGACCGCGCCAAGTAACAGTATGCGATCGTATTGCGGATTTCGACGATTTCTTACCTTATTTTCGGCCCCCGACATTGGTAATTCAATCCCGGTCGAGGGAAGGAGTATATGGACGGATTTGAGGGGATCCGACACTCATAATTAACCCTAATTTTCGAAGTTGGCAGCCCCCATTCCTCCCAAACTCTCAAAACTTCTCCCTTGTTCATCCAAAATCGAAAACCCCAAAATCCCTTGTGTTATTGAGTTTCCGACGACCGAATCCGAACAAGAAGGACTTGAGAAGGAGAAGACAGACCCCTAGGACGTTGGTAAGTGGTTTTTGGGTTTTCCTACACATTTTTGAATCCAAACATTCGATCTAACACTAGATTTCTTCTTTCGAGTCGAATTCGTGGCCAAAGTCGGAAGCTTCGCGTTGAGGAGATCCGTTCGTAGCCATCCGTAGATTCCGGACAACCCAAGGGCTGTTTAGAACCCATATTACGTAAGTTAATTCTTACATACGGTTTTTGGTGGCTAAAAATCGATCAAACATAAGATTCAACACAAGAATTTAATAAAATCTGTCAATAGAAGTCTCACACGCGTGCAGCGTTTTTGGATGAATTTTTTCGAACCCTTAAAAGTCTTCAAACGAGAAAACTCAAAACATAAAAAGTGTTCCTAAGACATATATCTACCTTGTGAAAAATGTTTTGTAATTTTTCGTTATGGTTTGCTGCCCAAAAACCTAAACTGAACACTACTTCCCATTTTTCGAACTTAGAACTTTGGCATATTTGTATCTCGAACTTGTTAGCCATTTTGACCTCGGATCTAGGCCGAATTAGGACTTATGTTAAACATGAAATTTGTAGATCTATGAGTCGTGAATACCTCTGTAAAATATTATGCATTTTCATTAAGATTTGATACCCCAAACCGCGTCGAACATTTTCTATGAGGCATGACTCTTTCGAAAACCATGACAGATTGTTTGGTCGAACTTGATGTGCATTTTTCTATCACTTGTGTTCAAAAATAATCTTTGGTGAAAACATAAAAGTTGTAGATAAATGTCTTGAGAATATGCCTGTAAAATTTCGTGCATTTTCATTAACGTTTGTATAGTCAAAAACTGTTTTGAATACACTATATCCGAGAAGGAAAAGTCAACAGATTTTTAAACCGAACTTAGTGGATTAATCTGACTTAATCCGTGATGAATTTGCATAATTTACCGCTAATAAAACTTGTTTATTTTGGTGTCTTTTAAGTGCCTGTAAAATTTCATAAATTTTGGAGGTCATTTGCCATATCAAAAACTCTTTTGAAAATCAGTGTGCTGTGTAGACAATTATGACAGATTTTGGCTTTTGTAAAGATTGTAAAATTTCACCCGTTTCCTCATATAATTTTGGAAAACTTAAAACACGAAAGTTGTTCGTTAGAGTGTTTTTGATCTACTGTAGAAATTTCAAGTCGATTGCTTTTGAAATGAATTTTTAAACTCAAATGGCGTAAGCTATGGAAACGGCTTGGTTGAAATGTTGAAAAACTCGTCTTCTGAGAAATACATGATTTGCGAGATATGTCTAAACAAATAAAAACATTTTTTTCTAAATTCTTGGTGATTTGTGACCAAGTTAGATACTATCAATATTGACTATGTGGCTTGTGGACATAAGGGCCCAAGCGTATGTCTAGCGGACGTAAGAGCCCTAGCGCGATATTGATTATGTGACTTGTGGACATAAGGGCCCAAGCGTATGACTAGCGGACGTAAGGGCCCTAGTGAAATATTGACCATGAGGCTAGAGGACTTAAGAGCCCTAGCGAATGGTGATCTATAAAAGAAATGAAACGAGAAATATATAAGAGATTTAAATTAAATCCTTGTTAAATTGTGTTATGGTTTTTGTCAATTTAGCTAATCGCCTTGCAAGTTATATCTGTGATCATTTGGCATGCATACCTTGAATTTATATAACTAAATTCTATTATTTAGTCGAGCTATTTTATATAGTGCATGCAATCGTGCTAAATGTAAGTCAATTCTTTCTTAAATTAACTAAAGGCTTTGAAACCTCATTATTGTATGATAGGGGTTAACTTACTCAGCATGTTTATGCTGAGAAAACCGTTGCTCTCTTTTTCTTTTCAGGGTATGGGGCTTACACATGAGCATAGCATGCATTGGGGTTTTGGAAATGTTTACACTCGTTTTTATACATGACTGCATAACGGGCCTGTTCAACCCGTGTTTTGGCCATGTTGGCCCTATTTATATTTCCGCTGCTATACCTATATTTAAACATTACTTTCCGCTGCAACTTAGATAATACTATGTAATGATTTTTGTTATATATATTTATAAATGGGATGTTTGAAATATTTTAAATTCTGAAAAACCATAGCCTTGCATCTCTCTAACAAGCTCGGGGAAACCGTGTCTTGCTAGGGAGGTGTGGCGGTGACATCCCGGCCTGGGTTATCAAATCTGGGGTGTTACACCAAGTCCCATCCTTCTTGGGGACCAACACCACTGGCGACGAGGCGGGCTGCTGCTTGGTCTAATAGTGTCGTCTCTGAGCATGTTGGATACCATCTACTCCAATACTTCTTTTTGGTAATGGGGGTAATGGTAGGGTCGAACGTTAATCGGAGATGTTCCTGGAAGCAACGGTACGGCATGGTCCACTATCCGGGCAGGTGGTAACCCGTTTGGAGTTGCAAACACATGATCGAATTCGTTAAATACTCCCAGCAAGTCCTCGGGTAGCTTCCTCGTTGGTGCCTCAATCTTTATAGGTTGGATAATAATTTGAAAGCAAGCTGCAATCTGCTCCGCACGAACCAACTTTTCCAAATAATGAAGTTGAGCGGCCTGGGGTATGATCCACGGCTCACCCACCAGATGAATTAGTTTACCATCCCGCTCAAATTCCAATACCAACTTTCCAAAGTGTTGTCGTACCCAATCCAGTGTGGATAACCAAGATGCACCAAGGATTATGTCCGCACCATGAATGGCTAATAGGAACGCCTCTGGCTGAAATTAATGGCCCTGGATCATAATGGAGGTTTTTGTAACTCGACCTTCTGTGAAAAGCCTTCCACCATTGCCTACCGATACGCCAAAGGGCGGGGTGGCCTCAACCGGTAATTTCAAGTGGTGAGCAATGGAAGTACGAATAAAAGAATGGGTGCTACCCCCATCGATTAACACCTGCACTTTAGTTCTTCCAATATATCCCGTCAATCGAAAAGTTGTATATGATGGAGTACCTGCCAAGGCATGGAGAAAAACGACTGCCTCGTCCGGTTCCACAGGCGTTTCATCCTGTGCGCAGGCTTCCCCTGTGCTAGCTTCAATGTCAAACTCCAGCATTAATAGTTGGGGCCGATTTTTGCAACGGTGAGTCGCAACCACCTTTCATCACAATTATAACAAAGGTTTCATTGACACCGTTCTTGCATTTCCCTTGCCGTCAACCGATGAACCCCAAGTGGCACATGTGATGGCACAGCCTTAGCCTCCCCTGGAGATGCCCGTAGTAACAATACCTTGGGAGGAGCGACCCCCAGACAAGCCTCCTGACCCTTTAACAGCCGACCCGGATCCTTTATAAGCCAACTTTTCTTCCTGTAACTTGGCGAGACCAACAGTTTGGGCCAAGGAATTGGGCCGAAAGGCTTTCACTTCATGTCCAATGTCCTCAAATCAAGCAACTAAGAAGGAATAACGTTGATACGCCGGTGACCCTATTCGCCAGTTCGTCAAAATGTTGGCGATACGCTGCCACTATTGAAGTCTGAGTTAATTTGGCGAGCATCTCCTGGTGGTCTTCAAACTCCGAAGGTCCGAAGGTACTCTCCAATTGATGGGTGAAGTCATCCCAAGTCCGGAAAGCCCCTGTGCGCTGGTGCCATTGAAACCACGGAAGAGCAGGGCCGTCCATGTGGATTGAGGCAAGCACCAGACGTTGATGTAGCGGGGTGGAATAGAACTCGAAATACCGCTCAGCTTTGTAAATCCAATCTAAAGGATTGGTACCATCAAAGTGAGGGAAATCCACCCTAGTACGAATCGCTATATCGTTGTCGGCCCACGCCAAGGGAGATAGGGGAGGCGGCGATGGTGCGACAACGAATGGAGGGATGCCCAAAGAAGGTGGTGGCACACCCAGGGTCGGCGACGACCCAATAGGTACAGACACAGGGGATGTAATGCTCGGTGCTGCCGAAAAAGTTCCAAATTGGGGAGGAGGTGTAGCGGGCAAAGAGCAAGTTATCATTGGAGTGCCAGATACGGAGGAAGGCGACGTTGGACTGGTGGTGGGGCCGAAAATCGCAGTTGAAGACCGTCAATCGCCGTTTGGAGGGCTGCCAATTTCTGATCTCGGTCGCGGCGGTCGGCCAGTAACTGATCGGAGATTTGAGAGCCCAACTTTCCCACTTTTTCTTCCACCTTGGCTAGTCGGTCGTCCATGGTTTTGAGCTGAGTGCCCTCCGCCATAAATTTCCCAATGAAAGCACCAAATGATACGAAATGCGTAAATAGCATAATGGAAGTAATCTTTCTTGCCTTTCCAAATGTCTTTAACAATGAATATATATGCCCTATGCGGCTCCTCAACAAAAGAACTTATTTACCCTCCCACCACTCAAAAATAAACAACGATATCAGAAACCATAAACAACTTATTTAACATAGTCGTTCAAATTGTTAGGCAGACGAGTAGGTCTGCTGCTCTTGCGAGTGCGCACTTCCCTGTTGGTGACCACAGCTGTATCAGAGGCCCCTTTGTTTGTCCCCAGTCCCACGTGTTGGATCCATATTGTCTTGTGTCGAAACTCTTTCTAATATGATAGTGGTCAGGCAAGAATGTGGAGCTTCAATATGTCTGATTTTCTGATTCAAATCAAGTTTCTTCATTTCTCTCTGAGATTAGGCCCTGTATGCATTTGTTTTGTGCATCGCTAAGCCTGTGTGTACTTTGTGAGTATCATTTGAATGTTTCCTTATTATTTAAACTTGTTGTGCATGATCTGATTGTGTTGATTATCATGATATTGTCAAGCCTGTGATTTGATTTCAAAGGCTCTGATATTGTGTTGATTTCAAGCATCTGATTGTGTTTTGTGCAATGGCTCTGATACCATGATAGATTTCAAAGGACAACAAGAAATCTTGCAATCGCTGTTGCATTTGATTTTCAATAACAGAATTCTCAGAGTACAGAGGCGGAGGAAATACATTTATATACCTAGGCTAATGGGCCAGAATAGCAGCCCTCAAACAAAGAAAAGAATGAATGAATAGGCTAGGCCCATCACAAAGGAGACTATACAAAAATACAAAACAAGCCCAAAGCTAAAAGATTGAATAAACACAGATCAACCAATTCCTTTTAATGAAGATCGAATACTGCTATCATGAGCTGACTTCACTCTTGCTTCAACAGAAACATACGTCAATTTACTTGCAGTTTTATAACATGAGAATAGTTCTGGTGAAATTATGCAATTTTCTTATCCGGTGTGGAATCACTATGTCGTAGCGTGTGCAGTGGTAGATGTAGCTATATGTTAGCTTATGGGAAAATGAAAGCATGTGAAATTTGTGTTTTTGATACCTAATGGAAGCATTTCTCTATTAAAGCCTACTCTTGACACACTGCATATTCACCTTCCCTGGGATCAGAACATATTTTTTGTACTTTTTATTCAACTCCTGCTTGGATGGTTGTTCTCTGCATGAGTTTGAAATATTAAAGTAAACCAGTGATCAATGGGGCAAGGTCATCTAATCATTTTTTTTGGCCCTATTCTAATAAAAATTTAGGACCCTAATCATATCTAATATAAATAAGTTACAAATTTTAAAATTATTTGTAAAACTAATATTATAGTTTTTAAAAAAATTAAAACATAAAATATTAACCCAAAACTTTGTCTATCAACGTCGAAGCTCTTTATAAATAAGTAAAAATAAAATAAGGGTAAATACCAAATAAATACCCAACAACAAACCATTATACCTCCTTAATACCTCTTTTTTTTGTTGAACAGCATATATAGACTAGGAAATGGGTGGTGGGAGCCCATGTCACACAAATTACAAAGGGAATAAAGGGGCAGGATAGGGGGCCGGTGGGGAGTCGAACCCCAGCCTATAGGTTGGAAGTCGGGGACTTGACCACTAGGATAACTCACCATCCCCTCCATAATACCTCTTAAAATAAAGAATAAAGAGAAAAAAAGAAAAAAAAAATATTAAATTGATGAGGTCAGAATTTGGAATGACTAAAAATTTTCCCTAATATTTTTGACCAATGATCTCTCAATTAGAATGGACCCCAACTACATCATTACTAAAAAAAAAAAAAAGCCTCTCAATGAACTAAAATGGCATAAATGAAAAAACTGGCGCCGTAGAATAACATAAATGAAAAAAAATAAATAAATAAAATTGGGATCCCAAATTTTAGAGGCCCTGTTCCAAAGCACCGGAAGAACATGTCCTTAGCCGGCGCTGCAGTGGGGAAGAAAAGAGGACGGCCGTGACAATGGGAATCTAGGTTGTTGAGACGGGGATGATACTGAGACGGGCATTTAAAATTTAAAGTCTAATCCGAAAGTAGAAGCAATACAGTGGTATTATGTTATAGACAAAAATGAATTCTGCGATAATAGAAAATTGGTTTTTCCTCATATGCCTCTCATCCGGTCAATGAACAAATATATATGCCCTAATTGATAGCCACAATTGACTTATTTACCCCTCTTAACCAAATACATATATATGACTGGTAACAGTAATTAACCACTGCTAATTAATCAAACGTAGTTCTTTAAGTAGCTAGGCTTGTGATGTGTTCTTGTACTCCTACGGACTTGAGCCTCTGGAATCTCCTTGTTAGTTGTATCATTTTGCCTTCCCTCCACAAGAGGGACCTTGTCCGCAAGGTCCATATCAGGGAATCCCTGGCGTAACACAGTCTCATCCTCCCAAGTAGCTTCACTCGGTGGCAGCCCCAGCCATTGCACCAGGAATTGACGACACACTTGGTTGCGGCGACGAACCCATCGACTCGAGAGCACAGCCGCAGGTGTCAGAGATGAACGACCTTCTTCATCAATAGCAGGTAGGGGAGCAAGGACCTGTGTGACTGCCCCAATAAAACGTCGGAGTTGCGAGACATGGAATACTGGATGGACCCGAGAATCTGGAGGCAGCCGGAGCCGATAAGCTACAGCTCCAATCTTAGCTTCAACCTGGAAGGGGCCATAAAAACGCCGGCTTAGTTTATGAAACACCGCCCTTCGTAGGGTACGCTGTCGGTATGGTTGAAGACGGACCCAAACCCAATCTCCTACTTGAAAATCCACCTCAGAACGATGGCGGTCAGCTGCGACCTTCATCCGCTGCTGTGCCCGAGTCAGGTTTGCCCTCAGGGCATCCAACACCGCATCTCGTTGTAAACATTCCTCCTCCACGGCCGCAGTTGGCGTATCACCAGGTAAATACTTTAATAAGGTAGGGGGCGGGCGGCCATAAACCACTTGAAACGGGGTCATGGCAGTAGACGAATGTGTGGCGGTGTTGTAGGAATACTCAGCCCAAGGTAGGAAATCCACCCAACGACGTGGTTGATCCGAAACAAAGCAACGGAGGTACATCTCCAAGGAACGATTAGTAACCTCTGTTTGCCCGTCGGATTCGGGGTGGTAGGGGGAGCTCATGGCTAATTTCGTGCCCTGGAGCCGGAAAAGTTCACGCCAAAATTGCCCCGTAAAAATGCGATCGCGATCACTTACAATAGTTCGGGGCATGCCATGCAAACGTACAATCTCTTGTATAAATACTTGGGCCACGGATGAGCTGTTGAATTCTGTGGGCAGAGGGATAAAGTGAGCATATTTGGAGAGACGATCCACTACAACAAGGATCACCGTTTTCCCTTTAGATGGAGGCAAGCCAATTACAAAATCTAAAGAGATATCCTCCCAAATACGTTGTGGAATAGGGAGCGGCTGAAGGAGACCCGCGGGAGGTTTGGTGGAATACTTCACCTGTTGACAAGTGAGGCACTGAGATACATACAATTTAACATCCTCCTGTAGTCCTTTCCAATAAAACTCACTGGCGATGCGTTTAAATGTACGGTATATTCCCGCGTGTCCGCCGATTGGGGTGTCATGGAACTCATACAACAGGCCTTTGCGTAGATCAGGACTGTCTGGCACACAAATTCTGCCCCGGAATAAAAGCAAGCCGTTGCTCCACTTATAATCTGTGTTAGGCTCACCCTGTGCCAAATTAGAGATTTTAGCCTGCAATATCGGATCCAAAAGAGTGGCCTGCTGCAGGTCTTGAATCATCCCCGAGGTTGAGCTTGAGAATGCACACAATTCCGAGTCGTCAGTAGCCAGGCGAGATAAGGCATCGGCTGCCCCATTTGCTTTTCCAGGTCGGTATCGTATTTCGAAATCAAACCCCACAAGCTTGGCTAACCACTTCTGTTGTTCAGGGGTTTGGATAGTTTGCACCATTAGTTCCCTTAAACTAACTTGGTCCGTTAAAACTATAAAATGATTGCCCAATAGATAATGCCTCCATTTCTTAACTGCACAAGTAATAGCATACATTTCCCTGTGATAAGTTGAGGCCGCTTGCATCCTGGGCGCCAACTTTTTGCTAAAGAAAGCTATAGGATGCTGCTGCTGTGAGAGTACCGCACCTACTCCAACCCCCGATGCATCAGTTTCTACTACAAATGGTTGTTTGAAATCAGGGAGTGCCAAGACCGGAGCATCGGTAAGCATTTGTTTTAATGTTTGAAAAGCATGATTAGTTCCCTCAGTCCAACTGAAACCATCTGTGCGTAATAAATCCGTTAACGGACCTGCAATCTGAGCGTACCCCCGAATAAACCGTCGGTAAAACCCTGTGAGTCCCAGAAATGCTCGAACTGCCCGGACAGAGGTTGGAACCGGCCAGTTTACCATAACAGCAATTTTATCTGGATCCACTTGAACTCCCGTTCCTGAAATCAGGTGGCCCAAATATTCCAGTTGTGAGGCACCGAAACTACACTTTTCACGTTTGGCAAACAGGTTGTTATCCCGCAAAGCTGTTAATACTGTTTTCAAGTGCTGAAGGTGGTCGTTCCACGTAGGGCTGTAAATTAGAATATCATCTAGGAAGACCAAGACAAAGCGTCGTAGCATAGGCCTGAAGATAGAATTCATGAGGCTCTGAAAAGTAGCCGGGGCGTTAGTCAGGCCGAACGGCATTACCAAGTACTCATAGTGACCTTCATGTGTCCGAAAGGCTGTCTTGTGGATATCCTCGGGCCGAACCCGGATTTGGTGGTAACCCGAACGCAAATCTAGCTTTGAGAAATACTGGGCGCCATGTAGCTCATCAAACAGTTCATCAATGGTAGGTATAGGGAATCGGTCCTTTACCGTGATTGCGTTTAGGGCCCTGTAATCCGTGCAGAAACGCCATGTTCCATCTTTCTTTCGAACTAGCACCACTGGTGATGAGAAAGGACTACTACTCGGTCTGATAGTCCCTTCGCGTAACATGTCATTCACCATCTGTTCTAACACACTCTTTTGGTAATGTGGATAGCGATAAGGCCGCACATTAATCGGTCCCGTTCCTGGAAGTAATGGGATGGCATGATCCACTGGACGGTTGGGTGGTAACTCCCGCGGCATTGCAAAGACCTCATTGAATTCTGCTAATACCTCAACCAAATCATCGGGCAACGGATCCGCTGGTACTGGGGCAGCAATCTCATCCGGCACTGGATGTATAATAACTTGGTAGCAAGCAGCAATCTCATCTGTCCTCCGCAATTTTTCCAAGTAGTGAAGCTGAGCTACATGTGGTACTGTTCGCGGTTCCCCTACCAGTTTAATTAATTTCCCATCCAATTCAAATTCCAACACCAACTTCCCGAAGTGCTGTCTTACCCACCCTAACGTAGATAACCATGATGCCCCCAAGATAATGTCTGCTCCATGGATAGCCAAAACAAATAACTCGGGTTGGAAATAATGCCCTTGTATCCTCACCTGTGTGTTCATCACACGCCCTTCGGTCAATAATCGGCCACCGTTACCCACCGCCACTCCAAATGGTGTAGTTGGTTCTATAGGCAAACCCAAATGGTGTGCAATGGAAGTCCGGACGAAAGAGTGTGTGCTGCCCCCGTCAATTAACACCTGCACTTGAGTTGCTCCAATATACCCAGTGAATCGAAATGTGGTGTATGAGGGGTTACCTGCCAAGGCATGGAGAGACACCGCTGCCTCTTCAGGTTCATTTGAAGCTCCTTCTAATGGTCCTATTTCTTCGGTGTTGGCCTCCACCTCGAATTCTACCATCAACAGTTGAGGTCGGTTCTTACAACGATGATTTGCACTCCACTTTTCATCGCAGTTATAACACAAGTTCTTTTGGCGCCGCTCTTGCATTTCCCTCGCTGTCAACCTTCGAACCCCCAATGATGTTGACTTAGTGTCCACTGGTGGAGGCACCGCACTGGTGTGTTGCGGGTAACGATAGGGAGGCGCTGTCCCCTTCGATGCCATCCTTACCCCTTTAGCGGCCAATTTTTCTTCCTGTAGCCGTGCAAGACCAACTGCTTGGGCTAAAGAGTTGGGCCGGAACGCCTTCACTTCATGGCGAATGTCATCCCGGAGTCCGGAAATAAAGCAACTGAGCAGGAACGACGTCGATACCCCTGTTACTCGGTTGGCCAGTTCATCAAAGCGCTGCCGGTATGCATCCACTGTCGAGGTTTGTGATAATTTTGCTAGCATTTCCTGATGATCTTCAAATTCGGAAGGCCCAAATGTGCTCTCCAATTGATGAGTAAAGTCCTCCCATGTCCGAAATGCCCCTGCTCGCTGATGCCACTGGAACCACGGCAGGGCGGGTCCATCCATGTGAATGGCGGATAGTGCGAGTCGATGGGGCAAGGGGGTAGCGTAGAAATCGAAATAACGCTCTGCCTTATAGATCCAATCCAAGGGATTGGTGCCATCGAAGTGGGGGAAGTCCACCCTTGCGGTACGGAAGGGAGCATCGCCGCCAGGCCATGGGCTTGGGGACAACGGTGGCGGGGATGTCGGAACGAACATCGGAATGGAGGTGTACGGGGGAATGCCCAAGGGAGGCGGAGGATGAGTGACGAAGACCCCAGGGGTTGTGACTCCGGTTGGCGTCGGGAAGGTCCCAAATTGGGGAATCGTTGGCGGCGGAGGGGAGGGCGTCGACAAGGGGCAAGTCAGACCCGCTGGAATCGATAGGGCAGGCGGAGAATCTGCTCGTGACGCAGGGGGCGTCGCGGAGGGGCCTGAGATGGGGAAGAACCGGAGCTGTAGCTTTTCAATGGCGGATTGGAGGGCAACAAGTTTCTGGTCTTGTTCTTTACGCTCCGTCGTCAATTGATCGGAAATTTGGGCGCCCAATTCTCCTACTCGTTCTTCTACCTTAGCGAGTCGGTCATCCAGGGTCTTGAGCCGAGTTCCCTCAGCCATTACTCTCAATGAAAGCACCAAATGTTATAGACGAAAATGAATTCTGCGATAATAGAAAATTGGTTTTTCCTCATATGCCTCTCATCCTGTCAATGAACAAATATATATGCCCTAATTGATAGCCACAATTGACTTATTTACCCCTCTTAACCAAATACATATATATGACTGGTAACAGTAATTAACCACTGCTAATTAATCAAACGTAGTTCTTTAAGTAGCTAGGCTTGTGATGTGTTCTTGTACTCCTACGGACTTGAGCCTCTGGAATCTCCTTGTTATTTGTATCATATTAGAGCCTTGTTCAAATGCAAACTCAGTGGTGGACTCAGTCTTCGGAAGTTGGCTCGCATATAAGGTGCCCTCCATTGGAATGGGTTCTTAATATTTTTTGATATAAGGAAAACCGGGCCTTTTTTTATTTCTTATGAAGGCTTTTAAAAGATGCCAAAACATAACAATGAAGATTCGACTCGAAGCTAACAATATATACTAATGTCAGAGTTGAAGTGGTGGTCATAATCCCAACAATCATATTAAGTCATTACACAAACTTCAAACATAATGTGAATGAATTCAGCGTATATCCGCGAGGCAAATACACCATCCATCCCATCTATTGTGTCATTTTTTACTTTTTATATTGTTCCCTATGTAACATTGACTCAATTTTATTACAAGTAATATATATTTGGAAAAAAATTAGTCTGAGTTGGATTTTTCTAGAATTGTATAATCATGTAGTTTTAAAATATATTTTCCATAATTTTTGTGTACATATTTGAGATATTAATAGTTGAAAAATTCATTTGATTGTGTGCAGAAGTCAAACAAGACAACTTAAATGGGATGGAAATAATAATAATAATAATAATAATAATAATAATCTATATAAAATATAAAGATAAGTTAGATTGTGAACAGTAAACTACTACAACAAAGCTGATGAACAGTGCTTGTGAACAGTACACTCACATAAAACCCCTTGTGAACAGTGTTTCAGCAAAGACAAAATTTAATACACAAAAAGACAATTTTAGAAAGTACAATCCTAGAAAGACAAAATTTGATACAGAAAAAGACAATGTAAAGTACATAGGAAAAATGAGCGGGAAGTTCCAAAGAAGTTGAAATATCAAATACAAAAAAAAAAAAAAAGAAAAAAGGCGGCAAATATTGCCTCCAATAACATGTGAAATGACTCTATAAATATATGGTACTTCCACTTCCATGTTCATCTTGCTGCTTTGCTCTAATCCAGCAATCTGCACTTTCCACCTCACAAAATCACTGAAGCCAAAAATAATTAATCAGAAGTGCTATGGTTGGAGGTGAATCCCAAGAAATTGTTATTTATGTTCATTTTCAATTGTGTGTTGTTTCTTGTGCAATTTCAGTTTCTTATGTACACTACATTCACATTTAATCAATATATTTTTACAATAAATTCAGATTTGTCAAACCCAATGGTGCCATGGAAGAAGTTCAAACAACTAAAACCCACGGACTACATGGTGGGTGTAAAGGGTCGTTGCCTTCGGAAGTATACCACAACTTCACCTTACAACCCACAGGATATAAATACTGTTGATGCAATCTTCGAAGATGAAGAGGTAAACATGTTATTGATGTTTTATGTGTGATAGTAATGTTTTATATGGAGGAAAAAAAATCAAATCTAACAATTTTTAATGGGAATACAGGGGACAAAATTTCTGTTTCAAATTCCAAACTTAATTATGGAGAAATTTGAGGAGAAAATTGTAGAAGGCAAAATCTATGCTTTGTTAGGATTTGTTGTCACAAATTACTATGGAAAATACAAAATGACAAAAGGAGACTACAAAGGTAAGATCACAAACAGGACCATGATAAGATCTGAGGATATACCACAGTTTCCGAAGGAATCATTTTCTTTCAAGAGCTTTGAAGATATTAAAGCAATGAACAATCCAACCGAAGAAGTTCCATTTAGTTAGACTATGTTTTTCATACTTTATAATATTGTTTTCACTATTGAATAATATAACTAATGAATATTATCAACATTACAGATGTTTTTGGTAGGGTAATTTGCAACTGCAATGTCCCCAAAACAATAAGGAAGCATAATCAAAAGGAGGCAAGGCTGCTAAATTTTATGCTTGAAGATATGTGGTAAGCATGATGTAAATATTTTATTAGATATTATAAATGTTTATTGTAAATGTGACTATTCTAAAATCTGAATACTAATGCAGCGGATCTACAATTTCTTGCTCACTGTGGGATGGGTTTGCTGATAAAGCTGTTCAGTTATTTGGAGAACTAGGAAATGCAAATGATGATATTCTTATCATTCAATTCTGTAAAGCAACAGTGTTTCAAGGTATTAAAATAATATAATGAAATAATTTTTATAAGTTCATAGAATCAGAACAGCAACATAAATTTATTTTTACTTTTTTTCATACCCTTTCAGGTGCAGTGCAGTTGTCTAATTCATTCCATGCAACAAAGTTGCTTTTAAATGCCGACTGCAATGAAGTTAATGAATTTAGAAGAAGGTATTGACACTAATTATTTTAAGTTAACATAATCATTGATGCAATTTTGAAATGGAGAATAACATTTTTTATTCAATTAGATTGAAGGTGGAAAATGAAGGCAGTGAAGTTACTTTGTTCTCAAATGAAACTCTTTCTACTCGAATCAAAAAGCCAGAGACTGAATGTTCCATCAGAGAATTAGCCGAACATAAAAAGGTAAAAAAATTAACATTTTTTTATTTACCATATTATTATAGGTATCATTAACATTGTAATGAATTAACTAATTCTAAATTGTTTTTATAGGCATGAATCTTCTGGATAACTGGCATAGTAATAAACATAGAATCAGGAGTCGATTGGTACTATGTTTCCTGCAAAAAATGTGCCAAAAAATTGCTATATACGGAGGAAAACAGTTTTATTTGCACAGGCTGTGGGACAGAAGCTCAAGCAGGAGTGATGAAGTACATAATAATACTAGATGTGGCTGATGACTCAGGCAGTAGCTCATTCGTTCTAATGGACAAAGAATGCCAACATATAATTGGCAAACAAGCTGGAGATATTAAAAAACTGCGTTCAGAGGTATTTATTAATTTGGTTGTTTATTAAGTTATCATGTGTTATTAAATACATGTACACATATATACGATACTATAATATTACTGAATTAATTGTTGATTGCAGGGTGATGAGCTGCCTTGTGAGATTGAAAATGCATTTCTACACAAGAGATTCAAGTGCAAAATTGAAATAAATGAAGGTGAATTTTGGAAGCACAACTCCGTGGCATCTATTCAAATTGCTGAAGATGAGAACTGTCAGAATTCAACTACCTCAACTTTGATCGAAAATTCCATAGGATTGTTGGAAAGTTCGAACAGAGAATTTGAGAGCACTGTTATAGATAAGTCCTTTCAGAGTCTAAACAAAGAAACAGAAATCAGTGGTAACCAGGAATTGGAAACTTTGGATACCATGCAGGATGAAGGAAATAAACAAGTGTCGGATGATGATGCTGATTTGGTTTCATTAAAGAGGAAGTTGGATGATGAGTTCTCAGCCTCAAAACCCAAAAGATCAACAAGAATCAAGAAAGAAAAGAAGAAACTTTATGAATGAAATTTCTGAAACATTTTCTGGGTTGAAGTTTTTATCTATTAAATTATGTTACGTCGGTCTGTAAAAGAATGAAATTATGCAGGTATCTAAAGACTATGTAGCCGATTTCATGTGAGGTCTGAAAATGAAGCCTTATTGCTTCATTCAGTCGCATGTTAATCAATTTTAGGTCTTTTATAGATCTTTCGGAATCTATGTATTTTGAATTTAACTCGGTTTATCAATGAAGTATTACTACCAATTTTTTATGTTTTTAGACGAATGTATTAAACAATAAATAATTTAATGAATAAGCTATGATGATTTATTAATAATTTTGTATTAGGGTTTATAAAAAACAGTGCATGTACAAAAAACTATAGAAACGTATATATATAATCTCCAAGAAAATGCTAATGCACTCCATATAAATGGCCATCTTATTTTAACATTACTGGGCATTTTAGTGACACAATCTTTTGATAAGTGTAATGGTGGGATATAATTGAATAGAGTAGAGATTTACATTTACCTAGATCAGTGTTGGCATCGCTCTATCATATCTCCAAATTCTGTTGTAAGGATACAAAGTACACATCCTGTATAATCACAAAAACAATATTAAATAAACATTATTAAAAATACTACTATGGAATAAAGAGAACAGGTTTCAAATTAATAATAGAAATACACATGCTTTACATAGTTGGAATGGAGTCAAATTAAATTGTTGTAATGGTACTTAAACAAATGATAAAATTGAAAAGTTAAATTATATAACTTGGTTCAATATGCATAATTATTTATAATTATTGAGCAATTTATAATCATATTCTCAAAGTGATTATTAACATTATCTAAATGCAATTCAAATATTGCTCTTCATTATATATCTAGCGCCCTTCTCAAAGAATTATAACCACAAATATTGTGAACCTTGAAAACTGTAAGACTACCATTATCCATGACCACCCCAACCACCCAACCATCCAACCATCTCATTATTTTATTAATTTCTCTCTCATCCAACTCATCAATATTCATCCCAACCCAACCACTCAAATTTTACATACTCTATCAATAACCACCCAACCATCCAACCACAACACTATATATAATTATTTTAAAATTTAAAATAGGTTAAATATATTAAAATTGATATATTATGTATTTAATAAAAATATAGCAAGAGTGGTCTCTATTTGTAGAGAATAAAAAGTTATAAAATTTGGGATATTTTAAAATTATATTTATTTATATATATAAAAGATATAATCTTTTTTATTATATAAATTTACAAAAAATTACTAGACCAATGGAATGGAGACAAGTGTCTCCATCCCATTAGCCCAAAGAAGGAGACCAGGTGGTCTCAATTGAGGGGGTGGTCGACCACCCCAAGCCAACCACTAGATTTTCTTTCCTTTTTTTTTTTTTTTTGGGAAAATGCTGATGTGGGAAGGGGGACCTGGTCTCTTGAGATCACCGTTATACATAGTCTAATGGTTGTAGGGAAATGCAAACTTTAAAAGAGATGAGACTTAGCTACATATTTTGTTCTGTCAATTGTCAATTGTCAGATCACCAATTTATGGTAGAAAGAAAACAAACGCAAACCCATTGAACAAAGAGTTGCATTAGGAATTGTACCAGTGATTAAGTGAATAAAAGGAGAGTAGAGTTGACAAACTTTAGTGCATTGGGAAACAAAGCAAATCCCTATCACTAAACTTAAAGACATTACAAGAGATTGGGTTATGTGCTTCATGGAATAGTACTCATTATAAACACAGGGAAATGTGCCTAAAAAGTAGATTTACACAAATGTCAAGTCGACTGTTGTCATATTGAATAATTTTTAGAGGTAAATTTTTTTTAATACAAGTCATGCTCATACGGAAAATTAGACATGTACATTTTTATTAAAAACCACATTTGAAGATTAAATTTTAGGGAACTGTATGCTTCTCTAGAGATACATTTGATAAAAATTAGGGGGTCAATATAATTTTAGATAAAAACTAAATAAATAAAATACTCATATTATAGAAAGTAGGGAAATTTATTGCTTTAATAAGGATATCTGAATTCGCAAATTACAGTGTTGCTGCTGCAGGAACCCAAACTCTCCATAAATCATCACTGGATATTAGCAATGACAAAACAAAGTCAGTATAAAAGGGATATTTAAAAAGGATTGTGTGAAGTGATTGAACAGTACATATTGAGCACACGAAAATGTGTCACAAACACCATTTTACACATTGGTAATTTTCAGAATTTGTTTATCATGTAATATCAATTTTTAATAAGCATATCTATCCAAACAAGAATCTCATTTTTTTTTCTCTGAATGACCACATTTTTATCTCCATTTCGATAAGAGTATTGAAACCATTTCCAACTGCCTTAGAAGATTTACTCAATCAACCAAGCAGGTACGAAGAAGTTTCTCTCAAGGGTTTTTATTCAAGGTAAAGTACTCAAGTTCTTTCAAATCTTTGTTATTATGTGTGCTAAATTTGTGACAGAAGTAGTGCAAACTTTCTTACACCTCATAATATGTGTCATTGCACTGTTTTTGCCTTTCGCTTCCACACCTGATTCATGTGTTTGTTCTGTCATACAAAAAAATAGAATGAAAAATATATTTGTTAAGAATAGGATTCATAATTTCATATAGAACCTAACAATCTGTCCGAGTTAAGCTACCATGAAACAGTTTTAAGCGTCCATTCATTTGCTATGATAAATAAACTCCACCGGATATATGCTTTCATTGATATATGCTTCCTGACAATATTTCTGATGTTGTGGTTCGCATTTCTATTAAATTTCATTGCATATTTACAAATACAGATTTTCATCATTTTTTTTCTAACAATTATTTAATTTCTATAGACCGGATGGATCCATGAATGACTTGCATCCTGAGATAGTTTCCGATCTGAAAGATATGCTTGATCAACATAATGTTCTGGTCAAGTCATTTCGAATGGTAAAGGATAAGCTGGACGAATCACCCTGTACAGATGTCAAATTACGCCTCATTGGTAAACGGGCAAAAGATGCAAGGACTTATAACCTACCATCTGTTAATGAAGTTGCAGCTTTAGTTGTTGGTGACTTCGATGAAGCATTGCAAGAAAGAGACATCATTGTCAGAGCCAAGGATGGAAAACTGCAGAGGATAAATGAATTACACGCATCATACTTGCCACTACAGTACCCGTTATTGTTTCCATACGGAGAAGATGGATTCAGTGATAATATTGCATTTGCCGGGAATGAGGTGAATTCCACTGGTAAAAGGAAAAAACTTAGTTTTCGGGAGTATTTTTCTTATCGACTCCATGAGCGAGAAAATGAAGTTCCATTGATACTATATGCGAAGAGATTATTTCAACAATTTGTGGTTGATGCATATACGATGATTGAGTCATTCCGATTATCATATATACGCAATCATCAAAAACAACTTCGAGCAGAAGTTTATAAGGGGTTGTCAGATGCAGTATTTCGAGGTGAGAGAGATCCGAGTAAATATGGTCGACGTGTGATTTTGCCTTCATCATTCACAGGAGGGCCAAGATATATGGTGCAAAACTATCAAGATGCTATGGCTATATGTAGATGGGCAGGATTTCCAGATTTGTTCATTACATTCACTTGCAACCCCAAATGGCCAGAGATAGTTAGATTTGTCGACAAGCGTAACTTGAAAGTAGAAGATCGGCCAGACATTGTTGCAAGAATCTTTAAGATAAAGTTAGATAATATGATCAAAGATTTTCGGCAAAACAAAATTTTTGGTAATGTGCGTGCAGGTAATTCATTTTCGTCATTCCTTATTCAATGATTTCAAGTTCAATTCCATAGAATAAATAAATTCTAAATAAGTAATACATTTTTTTTTCAGTTGTATACACCATTGAGTTCCAAAAACGAGGATTGCCTCATGCTCATATTTTGCTCTTTTTGAGTAAAGAAGACAAATATCCTACACCAGAACATATTGACAAAGTTATTTCAGCAAGCATACCTGATGAGGTAAATGATCCTGTGTATTATGAAGATGTGAAAGATTTCATGATGCATGGTCCATGCGGATCTGCCAACAAAAAATCAAGTTGCATGGTAAACGATAGTTGTACAAAGCACTATCCAAAGAAATTCACAGAAAGGACTACTGTTGACAAGCATGGATATCCTATTTATCGACGTCCAAATGATGGGAGATTTGTTGATAAAGGTGGAATTGTATTGGACAATGGATTTGTGGTGGCTCATAACCGGTATTTGCTTATGAAGTATAAAGCACATATTAATGTGGAGTGGTGCAATCAGTCTCGAGCAATCAAATATTTGTTCAAGTATATAAACAAGGGTAATGACCGTGTCACTGCATCTTTCTCTCAAAGTAATCCGAACAAGAATGCACGCAGGCTTTCCGATGAAGTTGATTTGTATTATGACTGTAGATACATTTCACCAATTGAAGCTACCTGGCGGATATTTATGTTTGACATCCAATTACGGGATCCATGCGTGGAGCGCTTGAGCTTTCATCTCGAGGATGAACAAAGTGTCATTTTTTCTGAAAATGAGTCGTTGGATACCGTACTGTCAAAACCTTCAGTGAGGAATAGCATGTTTCTTTCATGGATGGAAGCAAATAAAAAGTATACTGAAGCAAGTCATTTAACGTATGCCCAGTTTCCTACCAAATTTATTTGGGACACAAAATTAAGAGAATGGCGACCAAGACAAAGGGGCTTCTCTATTGGAAGAATGTTTTCAATTCCACCAGGCTCGGGAGATTTGTATTATCTTAGGTGTCTATTGAACATTGTTCGTGGGGTAAAATGCTTTAGTGACATTAGATTCGTGAATGGCATTCAACACAATTCTTATCGTGATGCTTGCTATAGTCTTGGACTATTACATGATGACAAAGAATATATTGATGGGATTACTGAGGCAAGTCAATGGGCAACTGCGATAAGTTTAAGAAATTTGTTTGCCACTTTATTGCAGTCAAAGTCAATGTCAAGACCTGAATATGTCTGGGAACATACATGGGTTTATCTTTCTGAGGATATTTTATATCAAAGAAGAAGAAAACTGCAACAACCAGGTATTGTCTACCAAATATTTTTATATGACATGAAATTTATAAGCATACGTTAAATAAGTTATGTAACATACTTCGAATTTTTGTTTTACAGATTTGGAACTTACTGAACTTCAAATTCAAAATTATGCTTTGGTTGAAATAAACAAGTTGTTGTGCAAACTTTGTGGTTTGGACTTACATGAATTTGAAAGCATGCCGTTCCCAGATGTTGAATTTTTTGAAGAGGATGTTCATAATAGCTTGATATTGGAAGAATTGAATTATGACTGTGCGGCACTTCAGGCAGAGTATGAAGTTTTCTTGGAAAAATGTACAACAGAGCAAAAAAAAGTGCATGATACAGTGTTGTCAGCCGTTGAATCTGAACGTGGTGGCATGTTGTAACACCCCGGATTTGATAACCCAGGCCGAGGTGTCACCGCCGCATCCCCCTAGCAAGACACGGCTTCCCGAGCTCGCTAAGGATATGCAAGGCTTGTGGGTATGTAAAAGATTTAAAAACATTTCAAGATATAGTCCGGAAATTTATAATACTTAATACGATAGTAGTAATCATCATGCGCGAAAAGTAAATAGAGTAAATGCAGCGGAAAGTAAATCACAGCCAACATGGCCAAAACCTCGGGTTTAACAGACCCGGTAAAAACAGTACTATGGTGCAGAAAGCGAAAAATGTTCATAAATAATTCCCCCCCAAGTGCATGCGTATGCGTCACTCGACATACTCTGTAAAAGAAAAATGACAACGGTTGTCAGTATAAAAATATACTGAGTAAGTTAATCCCTAACTACAAATAAAAGGGGTTACAAGTGTTTAAACTAAAGATTTCGCTTATCGTACGAGAATTTAAAAATACATGATTTATTAGCAGCGGAAAATCATGATTAAAGAACTAAATTTTTAAAAGCGTAATCTAAAGCATAATTTAAGATGCATAAAATTTAAATACGTAATTAAAGACAGGATAAATACGATTTAAGCATAATGAAACACTCACACGAGTCTTTTACTTTTCATCCCGTAAACTAAGAAGAGGACACCATACCGGGAGATCACTAACGAGGCAATCTCAACATAGGACCACTAACGAGGCAGTCCAAACAATGGGAGACCACTAACGAGGCAGTCTCAAAGATAGTAGGACCACTAACGAGGCGATCCACAAAGATAGTAGGACCACTAACGAGGCGATCCATAAATACAGCGCGCGAGATCACTAACGAGGCAATCTCAGATAGTAAGGAGACCACTAACGAGGCAGTCTCAAAGATGATGATAGTATGAAGATCGGCTCAGCCTAGTGAACGGGATTTTTCGAAAGTTCGTATTTCAAAGTTATCAAAGGATCGATATCGCGTTTTCATAGTTCGAGTTTTCTCAAGTTCGAAAAATCCTATTCGAGGCAGTCACGCCTTTCTTAATTTAAAATTCGTCTTTTCTCCAAAAATTCTGAAAATTGGCCAGTAATTCAAAAACACACACACGAACAACTTTCATGTTTTAAGTTTTTGGAAATAAGGTTCTGAAGTGAGTTGAAATTTGAGTTTATTGCAAAGAATAATTTACGTCTTAAAAACTGTTTTCGTCACAGGTTCGTGTAACGCCGATTAAAAATTCATTTAAAAACAATCGATGTGAAATTTTTACAGTAACTACACGACACATTAAGGAACAACTTTCATGTTTTAAGTTTTTGGAAACAATGAATTCTTGGTACTCAAAAATCGAGTGCAACTCACTGCATACTCATGGCCCTTAAAACGAATTCAAAACAGTTCTAAAAACTTGGCCGTTTGACATATCAAATGAACATCAAAATTCGTGAAATTTTGTAGGCATAATCTAGACACAATTATCTACAACTTTTGTTTAGAAATGCAAAGTTAAATCATTCGAAAAATGGGTGAAAAACATGCATCAAGTTGAATGAAGGAATCTGTCACAGATTTGAATCGTTCGATTTGATACAGAAAGTTCATGGCGAAAATTGGGATAGCAAAACTTAATGTCAATGGCTGAAATTTGGACACAAGATAGATAAAGGTGTTAGGAACAACTTTTATGTTGAAAAGTTTTCGGTTTGAATTCCCGAAGGTCGAGTTTTTGGCGAGTCTTTAAAATTGGACGAAAATAGGGTTTTTGAAAACCGATTTTTGTTACAAGCCTATATCTCGAGATTTAAACAACAAACAACCACGAAAATTTGTGAGTAAGGTTTAAACTTACTTAGAATGATGATAGGGTCGCTGGATTGGGTTTCCGGACGTCCTAGGGTCACGACGAACGGCCAACTTCTCCGATCGCTTTTTGTTCGTTTTCCGACGGGAAATCGTAGTAAGGAAAAAGGGTTAGAATATGAGTTTCTGAGATCTATGGACGAATTGAAACGTTGCACAATGGCTTACCAAGAGTCTAGAGGGCAGGGGCTTGTCCCGGTCGTCCCGTCGTCGCCGGAATACTTGCCGGAAAGTGGTGTCGAAAGAGTTTCGAACTTGGAGAGGGAATTGAGGGTGGAGGCTGAATGTTTACTGAAAACCTAGGGTTTGGGGCGCCCCTAGGGTATTCTTAAGCCTTCCCCAAGGCTGAGATTCGATTGCCATGGTTAGGGGTGTGGTTTTTGGCAAGAAAATCGCCATGGAAGGAAAGTTTACACTTTCAGCACCTCTGGCGCGCTGGTGGCGCGCACCTAAGCTTTTGCCCGCGCGGAGCACGCGCGACCAGCCTGGAGTCGCGACGCCTCCGTCCGCGCGGTGGCCGCGCGGCGGCGCGCGGACAGCGCGGGCCGGCCGGACCGGCCGGTTCAGCGGTCCGCGTGTTCCGTCGGGTCTTTCCTTGCTTTCCCCTATCGATTTTCTACGTGTTAGCTCGATTCCTTGGGTCGTCTCTAGTCCGAAATCCTTTCCTTAATCTCGTTACGAGTTCGGCTTATCGCTCGCAACATTTCCGGGTCTTACTTAGCCTAGTCTAAATTGGTTTCAACATCCCCTATCGTCCTTGTGGTCTAATTCGTGATGTATTTTGTGATTTATTTCGTGACTGAACTTAGAATTTAGTTCCAAGCTGCCTACGTACCCTGTGAAGGGATCAAGTCATGACGTAGTTCAAAACAATTTGAATTTGTTTTTCCTCGGGTGTTACATCCTCCCCCCCTTAAGAATACAGTTATGTCCCCATAGCTGTGGTCGGGTCGTCTTGGAAGAGGGTAGGGTAACGTTGCCTCATGTCGGCTTCCAATTCCCAGGTTGCCGTCTCCGTCTCGTGGTTGGACCACAGGACCTTGACCATCTTTACAGTTTTATTCCTTGTCACCCTTTCCTTGTAGTCGAGTATTTGCACCGGGGTTTCTTCATAGGTCAAGTCATCATCCAATTCGATTACGTCCGGTTGGAGTACATGCGACGTGTCGGGCACATACTTCTTTAGTTGGGGGTCGTGGAACACATTGTGGCCACGAGTAAACGGTGGTGGGGTCGTTAGTTAACATGCCGCTCTCATTTCCCTACGGAATTTCTCAGGGTCCCTAGGTATTTACGTCCCGGGGGTTTCCCGTAGTCCTGCGAAAGGAGGGCGTGAGGCAATTCCGCCGTCCTTGCCCGGAATAATGCCAGGCGATGCTCCCTGTCGACGTATTTCCCTGTCAATGTATGCCCGGGTTCAGCGAGGAGCGTATAGCGAAAGAGATTGAGCAGAACGGGAAAGATAAAACTCCACCCGGGTCCCGCGCGGTGGCCGCGCGTTGGCGCGCGGGGAGCGCGCGGCAACCCCTGTTCGAAAAAAATAGGGCTCGCGCTCCGCGCGAGCCACTTCCCCCATTTCTCATCCGAGAACACACCCCCCAATTCTCTCTAAATCCGGCAAGTTACCTTCTTGTTTGCTCGATTTCGACTTCAATTCCACTCATCTAGGTACGAGTCTACTAAACCCACTTACTAATTTCAACTTTTATGTTTTGGATGACTTGATTTGTGTAGAGATTTAGGAAATTAGGGTTTGTGATTTTTAGGCTTGATTTGTGCAATTTAGCAAGTGTATGTGGCAATTGTTGTTACCCCTATTACCTTGCCTACGTTTATGTTATAATGTGTTTATGTCTCTGGCAATTCCTGTTGAATTCGAATCCTTAGAAAGGCTATGAAGTTACTGGTGCTTGGTTGTTGTTGGGGTGTGATTATTGGTTTGTTCCCTCGTTGTTTAGTGCTGTAGGATTTGCCGTATTGCTATTAGAATGATTGTTTCGTTCTGTGGGCGATTTCCGTGTGTTGTTAGTAACTTAGGTTTTGGTTTATTGTGCACATAACGTGTTCGACGAAATGCCACATAGGGTTTAGGCACTAGTTTTAGCATATTCTTTGTCTAGGTCACCTCCTGGTTGGTCTTAGTAAACGGTAGGATTTGTTGTCCTTACGGTACATTCACGTTGGAACTATATATTAATGCCCTATTCGTATTTTCGCTTGACTTCTGTGTGGGACTTAGCCTTATAATTGGTGTTTGGTAACTTGCAGGATGTTGCTCTTTTTGTGGGTCGTTTTGGCGTCTCTCATGTGTCCTCCGAGGACTAGGAGACGGGTTGCTGATGAGGCTGGCCCCAGTCATGCTGCTCCGGCGATGCCGGATTTCGACGAGAGCGAGTCTGAGGAGGATGAGGCGCAGAGGGGCCCGCGTCTCAGGGGCCTCCCGGACGAGGTGCGTCCTCACCGGCATGACAGGTTCCGGTTTAGGACGAGGGCTGCCCAGGACTTTTATTTCGACGAGCTTCGTCGAAACAGGGCTTACGTCCCTGAGAGAGGCATATATCCTCTTCATATGGGCGATGACAGGGTCAGTGCGGTCTTGGAGTATTTACAGTGGACTGGTCTGGCACGTCACCCCGAGGGCGTCGCCTCCGGTTATTTGGCTATGGAGGTTATTGCCAACATCGGCGGTCTCGGGGAGGGTGACGATCTATCCCGGGTATGGGTCCGTGGTCGCTACCTCGACTTCAGTGCTCGGGCGATCAACGTCTATTTTGGCTTGCCCGACGATGGCGTGTTCCGGCCCCAGCCTGAGGGGCGTGTTCTTGCTCCTGCGTGGAACACCTTATGCACCCTAGTGCCTCCTACGTTCGAGCACAGTCATGAGCTTCGTTTGACGTCGATGGACTCCCCTTGGCGAGAGCTCGCTCAGCTATGGTTCGGGCGTGTCCGGCCGATGTCCCGGAGCCACATTGTCTTGGATCACGTCTACGAGACCATTTGCTTCATCGCGCGGGACGGTAGGGTGAATGTAGGGGCTTGCATCGAGGACAACTTGCGGGGTATGCGCAGAGGACGAGGGAGTAGGGTGATTACCCATGTTCACCTCATCTGTGGGTTGTGCGCGGCACAGGGGATTCGCACTACACCGGAGACAGATCCGTACGACCTAGCACCTGGCCGTTGCTACCGTATTCCGTCTTATGCTGAGCGTCGTAGCGCCTTACGTCGTGGGGCTCCCCGTGCTGTACTTCGCCCGCAGCCTGACGACGGCGGCCTGATCCTCGTTGTACCACCGGAGCAGCCACCCCCTCCTCCAGTGGTTCCACCTCCTGCTGGGGCACCTCCTGCCGTGGCACCTCAGGGGCAGGAGATGATTCAGATGCTGCAGATGATGCAGGAGATGCGGGTCGGTATGGACGCCGGGTTTGCAGCTGGGCAGGCTCGTTATGACGCCCTCGACGCTAGGTTGGACCTCTATCAGACCCGCATGGACTCGTTTGCTACGAGGCAGGCTCAGCAGCAGGCCACCATGTCCGACATGTACGCCTATGTGCGGCAGATGGATGACTTCATGCGCCGACAGTTCCCGCCTCCCGATCAGTGATGTCTCCCTTTGGTTTCGTGTCTTCGTTTAGGTTTTGCGTTTAGACGTACTTTGTTTAGGCTCCTCCTTATGAGGACGTTGATGTTGCCTGGTGTTTGTGATTTATATTTTCGTTATGTTGTCGCTTAGTTAGGTGTTTGACATGTGTTGGTTGTGTGCTGCTGTTTCAGAACCATGGTTTAATTGCTCTGTCCATTTTATGGTTTGAGATGTTCTGGATTTACTATTACCTTCCTATAGTGTCTGCATGTGTGTGGATTGCCCAATAATACCTACGCCGTTGCTTGACTAAATCGCTTGGTTAAATTAGCGTGATAAGATACACGGGATTAGAGTTTATATGTGGAGTGTATATTGTTGCTCTTAAGGGGTATTTTTTTTTTTTTTTTTTTATTGAGCGAAGATTAGCCTTTTAATAGGTATCAATTTATCAGGGTTTTCTTGTAAAGGTTGTTGGAATTTATTTATTTATATGTACATATTTACGTATTGTATATATTTTATTATTATCTTTATTATTATTATTTCCATTATTATTATTATTATCACATTTTTATTTTCATTTATTATTATTATTATTATTATATTATTATTATTTTTATTTTTATTTTTATTATTATTATTATTATTTTTTTTTATTTTTTTTTAAATCTGTTCGGTTTTTTTTTTTTTTTTTTTTTTGTAGGTTTCCCTCCTTGATTATGGTAGTTAAAGAACTAAATAAAATGCATGGAATAAATTTAAATAGGCTTGTATTTTATTACCCAAGAATTTTGGTTTACAAGCATTTGAAATAGAAATAGGTGCGCTGCTAATAGTACGGAAGGGAAAGTATACTAATAATGCGTAGCTGGATCACTAGATCTAAAACGAGTGGGCAGGCTCGGCCTTGATGGGATCGTCTTCATCGCTCGACACATCGATGGGTATGGCGACATTGGGAGCAGGCCCCGGGTTCTGAAGGACCGCTCCGTCCACGTCCTGGGCCAGGTTAGTCAGTTCCCAGCCTATGGTCTCTATCTGCTCCTCCAAATCATCTCCCTTGTCTTGGAGCTGGGCCACTTGGGCTTGGAGGTGTGTGACTTGCTCCTGCAGCTGGGTTATGTGGTGATGGTCTGTTTCCCTAAGGTGACCCAAATGGGCCAGGTTACCCTCCAACTGTCCTACCCGCGTTTTGAAGTAATTGATGTGCTGTTGGCCCTCAAGGTATGCGTTCATTAATTTCACCATCAAATTGACCATGTTCGCGTTGGGCTCGGCCATCAAATGTCAACAAGGGAGGTTAGAGTTAGACATTTTTCAGGCAAGGTTAAGATATGCACAAATTTAAATCTATATGCAACATGCAAGTGCAAGTCCCTTCCCCCATAAAATTTAGTTTAAAATAAATTGCTAAGGGTTGGGCCTCTATAGTGGGCCAAAATTTAATATTTCTTGGGCTAAGATTTGGGCTATGTAAAAAGGATTATAGATTTTTGGGCTATAAATAGTACTAGTAGTCAAATAAATAATTTTAAAAGAAATAACACTTGGGCTTAAAAATATTGGTTTAAAATAATAGTAGTAGCTTTAAAAATTTTCCGGGCTCTGATACCAACTTGTAACACCCCGGATTTGATAACCCAGGCCGAGGTGTCACCGCCGCATCCCCCTAGCAAGACACGGCTTCCCGAGCTCGCTAAGGATATGCAAGGCTTGTGGGTATGTAAAAGATTTAAAAACATTTCAAGATATAGTCCGGAAATTTATAATACTTAATACGATAGTAGTAATCATCATGCGCGAAAAGTAAATAGAGTAAATGCAGCGGAAAGTAAATCACAGCCAACATGGCCAAAACCTCGGGTTTAACAGACCCGGTAAAAACAGTACTATGGTGCAGAAAGCGAAAAATGTTCATAAATAATTCCCCCCCAAGTGCATGCGTATGCGTCACTCGACATACTCTGTAAAAGAAAAATGACAACGGTTGTCAGTATAAAAATATACTGAGTAAGTTAATCCCTAACTACAAATAAAAGGGGTTACAAGTGTTTAAACTAAAGATTTCGCTTATCGTACGAGAATTTAAAAATACATGATTTATTAGCAGCGGAAAATCATGATTAAAGAACTAAATTTTTAAAAGCGTAATCTAAAGCATAATTTAAGATGCATAAAATTTAAATACGTAATTAAAGACAGGATAAATACGATTTAAGCATAATGAAACACTCACACGAGTCTTTTACTTTTCATCCCGTAAACTAAGAAGAGGACACCATACCGGGAGATCACTAACGAGGCAATCTCAACATAGGACCACTAACGAGGCAGTCCAAACAATGGGAGACCACTAACGAGGCAGTCTCAAAGATAGTAGGACCACTAACGAGGCGATCCACAAAGATAGTAGGACCACTAACGAGGCGATCCACAAATACAGCGCGCGAGATCACTAACGAGGCAATCTCAGATAGTAAGGAGACCACTAACGAGGCAGTCTCAAAGATGATGATAGTATGAAGATCGGCTCAGCCTAGTGAACGGGATTTTTCGAAAGTTCGTATTTCAAAGTTATCAAAGGATCGATATCGCGTTTTCATAGTTCGAGTTTTCTCAAGTTCGAAAAATCCTATTCGAGGCAGTCACGCCTTTCTTAATTTAAAATTCGTCTTTTCTCCAAAAATTCTGAAACTTGGCCAGTAATTCAAAAACACACACACGAACAACTTTCATGTTTTAAGTTTTTGGAAATAAGGTTCTGAAGTGAGTTGAAATTTGAGTTTATTGCAAAGAATAATTTACGTCTTAAAAACTGTTTTCGTCACAGGTTCGTGTAACGCCGATTAAAAATTCATTTCAAAACCAATCGATGTGAAATTTTTACAGTAACTACACGACACATTAAGGAACAACTTTCATGTTTTAAGTTTTTGGAAACAATGAATTCTTGGTACTCAAAAATCGAGTGCAACTCACTGCATACTCATGGCCCTTAAAACGAATTCAAAACAGTTCTAAAAACTTGGCCGTTTGACATATCAAATGAACATCAAAATTCGTGAAATTTTGTAGGCATAATCTGGACACAATTATCTACAACTTTTGTTTAGAAATGCAAAGTTAAATCATTCGAAAAATGGGTGAAAAACATGCATCAAGTTGAATGAAGGAATCTGTCACAGATTTGAATCGTTCGGTTTGATACAGAAAGTTCATGGCGAAAATTGGGATAGCAAAACTTAATGTCAATGGCTGAAATTTGGACACAAGATAGATAAAGGTGTTAGGAACAACTTTTATGTTGAAAAGTTTTCGGTTTGAATTCTCGAAGGTCGAGTTTTTGGCGAGTCTTTAAAATTGGACGAAAATAGGGTTTTTGAAAACCGATTTTTGTTACAAGCCTATATCTCGAGATTTAAACAACAAACAACCACGAAAATTTGTGAGTAAGGTTTTAACTTACTTAGAATGATGATAGGGTCGCTGGATTGGGTTTCCGGACGTCCTAGGGTCACGACGAACGGCCAACTTCTCCGATCGCTTTTTGTTCGTTTTCCGACGGGAAATCGTAGTAAGGAAAAAGGGTTAGAATATGAGTTTCTGAGATCTATGGACGAATTGAAACGTTGCACAATGGCTTACCAAGAGTCTAGAGGGCAGGGGCTTGTCCCGGTCGTCCCGTCGTCGCCGGAATACTTGCCGGAAAGTGGTGTCGAAAGAGTTTCGAACTTGGAGAGGGAATTGAGGGTGGAGGCTGAATGTTTACTGAAAACCTAGGGTTTGGGGCGCCCCTAGGGTATTCTTAAGCCTTCCCCAAGGCTGAGATTCGATTGCCATGGTTAGGGGTGTGGTTTTTGGCAAGAAAATCGCCATGGAAGGAAAGTTTATACTTTCAGCACCTCTGGCGCGCTGGTGGCGCGCACCTAAGCTTTTGCCCGCACGGAGCACGCGCGACCAGCCTGGAGTCGCGACGCCTCCGTCCGCGCGGTGGCCGCGCGGCGGCGCGCGGACAGCGCGGGCCGGCCGGACCGGCCGGTTCAGCGGTCCGCGTGTTCCGTCGGGTCTTTCCTTGCTTTCCCCTATCGATTTTCTACGTGTTAGCTCGATTCCTTGGGTCATCTCTAGTCCGAAATCCTTTCCTTAATCTCGTTACGAGTTCGGCTTATCGCTCGCAACATTTCCGGGTCCTACTTAGCCTAGTCTAAATTGGTTTCAACATCCCCTATCGTCCTTGTGGTCTAATTCGTGATGTATTTTGTGATTTATTTCGTGACTGAACTTAGAATTTAGTTCCAAGCTGCCTACGTACCCTGTGAAGGGATCAAGTCATGACGTAGTTCAAAACAATTTGAATTTGTTTTTCCTCGGGTGTTACACATGTTCTTTGTCTATGGATACGGAGGAATCGGTAAAACCTTCGTCTGGAAAGGTTTATCAGCCGCATTAAGAAGAAAAGGTAATATCGTAATCAATGTAGCTTCAAGCGGCATTGCTTCTTTATTGTTGCCTGGCGGAAGAACAGCACATTCTCGATTCAAGATTCCAATTTCTTTACACGAGAATTCCACGTGCAACATAAAAAGGGGTTCTGATCTGGCCGAGTTGCTTATGGAGGCGAAACTTATAATTTGGGATGAAGCACCAATGATGCACAAATTTTGCTTTGAAGCATTGGATAGAACATTGAGGGATATAATGTGTGACACAAACCCAAACAATAAGAATGTGCCATTTGGGAGCAAAACAATTGTATTTGGAGGAGATTTTCGTCAGATCTTACCGGTCATTCCGAAAGGAAACAGACAAGATGTAGTAAGTGCAACCATCAGTTCTTCTTATCTTTGGGTCAGTTGTAAGGTGTTGAGATTGACAAAAAACATGAGATTACAAAGCACAAATTCTTCAGAAACAACAGCTGAACTTCAAAACTTCGCAAATTGGATTGCTGCAATTGGAGATGGTGAGGCTGGTGTGGAAAATGACGGCGAAGCACAGGTTGAACTTCCAAATGATATGCTTATTAATGAATTGAATGATCCAATTAAGGCCATTGTGGAAGAGATTTATCATGTAAGGGAAAATATTCATGACATCTCAGCGGACTTACAAGAATGCGCTATCTTAGCCCCCACATTGAAAGAGGTTGAGTGTATCAATCAATACATGGTGTCACTCAACAATACTGATGAGAGTGTGTATCTAAGCTCTGATAGTGTTGATGCATCTGAATTAGATTCAAGTATTTTTGAAGATACTCATTCTCCTGAGTTTCTTAATAGCTTGAATGCTTCTGGAATTCCTAATCATGAGATTTCGTTAAAAGTTGGAACACCTATCATGCTTTTGAGAAATATAGATCATGCTAATGGTCTTTGCAATGGGACAAGATTAGTGATAACAAGATTGGCAACCCATATTTTAGTAATCAATAACTATTTTCCCCATCAATAATTATGCACAACTATTTTGTCATTGATTACTAAATCCCCGCCCATTATGGGCGGGGGCTATACTAGTAATAATAATAATAATAATAAACCATGAGGTTTAGACTTGAATTGTGCATAATTATTGATGGGGAAATGGGGACTGGAGGTTTTTAAATTGTAGGAAGAACGATGGAAGAATGTAGGGGTGATGTCAAAAATGTATTTAATGGCAGTGAATGGGAATTCATGACAACATGTGACAACACTCGATTACTATCTACACTATATAAAGTGGCCAATGGGCTTAAAACATAATTAAATTAAATTATTAGTTTTGAGACCTAGGACTTTAGAAAATTGTAACTTATATTTACTACTCCCTTCGTCCAATTATATTATATTATTTGAGTTTTGCACACAATACAATGCACTTTTTCAACTGTTAATATCTCGAAATATGTACAACCAAAAATTATGCAAAATATATATTCTAAAACTACATAATAATACGATTCTAATAAGACCCAACTCGACTATTTTTTTCAAATATATACTTGCAATAAAATTGAGTCAAAGTTGAACAATAAACAGTGCCAAAAAGTCAAACAGCACACATTACGGAGGGAGTATTGTTTGTTTTTTTGGAAGAGCATTTACTATTGTTTTTTTAATTTATAATTTAATATTTTAATTTAAATGAGCTATATTGAATGTATACAAATTGTTTATATTAATATTAAAAACAATGATTTATATTTAAAGCAAAATTAAGCGTGATATTCTTTACCAATTTTTTTATTTTATTTTTTTTGCCCTAAAGAAAAATTTTTACTAAAATTTTGGATGAAATTTTAGATATTTAAGCTTTTAGTAATTTCACTTAGTAAGAATACTAATATAGGTTGCTAAAAATTATATATATTGCAAATTATGTAAAATTAAGAATACAAAATATTAGGATTTTGCAAATTCCTTGAATCTAAATCTTGTCAAATAGCGTAGGGATACCGAGTATATGCAAAAAAAAATCTTGTTAAATCCAAATATATACTTATTTTTATGGAACATGGTCTCACTCAATAAAATATTCTCAATTTAAACAGCCAATCTATTATTTTAGAAATTAAAATCGAAATTCCAATTTTTGAAGTTATAAAATATAAGACAACAAAGAGTCCTATAAAATATAAGACAACAAAGCTTATGATAATGTTTGTTGGGACTTTTTGGAGAAATGTCTGTCAGAGATGGGATTGCCGGTTACACTGTGCCGGCTTATTATGTTCTGTGTTCGATCTCCGATTTATTCAATCCTTTGGAATGGGAAGGCTCTTCCTGCGATTACCCCAGCTAAGGGCCTACGTCAGGGAGATCCTCTGTCGCCTTACCTATTTATTATTGTCATGGAGAAACTTTCTCAATCCATCCTGGCCAAGGTGCATGAAGGTAGTTGGCGGCCGGTCATCCTAGGTCGTGGGTCACCCCCTATCTCCCATCTCATGTTCGCTGACGATCTCCTCTTATTTTCAGAAGCCTCTCTCGATAGTGCTCGGTGCATGGATGACATTCTTCATAATTTTGCCATCCAATCGGGCCTCAGAATTAATCCCAGGAAATCTCAAGCACTGGCATCCGCTTCAGTCCCGCCTGACATGAGCTCAAGGATCGCCAATATTTTGAATGTTGGGTTCACTAATGAGCTTGGTAAATACCTTGGTTTTCCAATGTTTCATGGTGCTCCAAGACGTCACCATTTTCAGTTCCTTCATGAGGCTCTCCAATCTCGCCTAGGCTCATGGAAACGGACCCTCTTGAACAAGGCAGGCCGAGTAATTCTGGCTCGCTCGGTCTTGGCTGCTATACCAATTTATGTGATGCAGTTGGCCTGGTTGCCTTCGGATACTTGCGACAAAATTGATGCTCTTATTCGGAACTTCATATGGAAGGATGCTAATGGTCGTGGGATTCCTCTTGTGGGTTGGTCCAAGATTGCGTTGCCGAAGAACTTGGGAGGATTAGGGATTCGCTCAAGTAGGGATATGAATGTGTCCTTGTTGGGGAAGAGCTACATTGAATTCCTAAGTTCTCCAGTGAAGCCTTGGGTAGGTGTAATCACAAAGAAGTATGGCCCTTCGCAACCTGTCTTGGAGCAGCGTCCGGTAGCATCGGCCTTCTATCGAGCATTGGTGAAGTGTGGCCCGCTGCTCTCTTCAGGACTGCGCATGAGAATTGGTAATGGCGAGTGTAATTTTTGGAGCACGGGTTGGCTCAAGAAAGGAGCTATAGGCCCTCGTATTCCCTCTATACACACCGCGGATATTCACCTGAGAGTGAAAGACCTATTTGAAAATAATAGATGGCAGTGGGATCACGTCGCCACGCATGTGCCGGATGACATTCAGTCGGAAGTGCGAGATTATGGACCTCTAGTGTTGCACTCCTCCATCCCTGATACGGTTAGTTGGCATGGGGCTCTGGATGGTAATTACAAGGTGAAGAATGGCTATTCTTGGCTTCTTGATCAAAGGGGGTTGAGGCGGGATAGGTCTTGGACTTGGATTTGGCAAATTCGGGCGCCTGAAAAAGTCCGTTTTCTTCATTGGTTGATAGCTCATGTCTCCCTGCCTACAAATACGCTTCGGTATCGTCGCGGCCTCGCTGAATCTCCTGTATGTGCCGTGTGTGGTCTGCATCAAGAGACCATTCGCCACTTATTTTTCCAGTGTTCTTGGACTGTGGGAGTTTGGCAAAAATTTGGTATATCCATTGCTATTTGTAGTCAAGGGAATGATGAAGACATCTCCAATGACTTGTCCAAATTTTGCATCCGCTGGACTGGCATACAGTGGGCAATTATGTAGATAATTTGGAGGACTAGAAACTCGGTGGCCTTGAGGGGAGATACTATTGACGTGGTAGCCGTTGCTCGGGAGGCTAGCTTTTTGGGGGATTGTTTTGATAGAGGCCTTGGAAGACCAATCAAGCATGTTATGCCTAAGTGGGTTTCGTGGAACCCCATGGGTGCTCGCTGCCATTATCTTCATGTGGATGGTAGCTCCTACGGTAATCCGGGCCCTGCTGGCTTTGGTGGGGTGATTAGGGACTCGGATGGTAGGTGGATTGAAGGATTTGCGGGTTCAGTTGGTATCGCCTCTAACCTTGTTGCTGAGCTTCATGGTATTTTGAATGGCTTACGGCTTCTTTTAGCTCTGGGACTTGAGGATGTCACCTGCTATTCTGATTCAATGGAAGCTTTGAGGATTCTGAGACATGGTACGAGTGAGAGGCACTGGCTAAGGCCCTTGGCTCTCCTTATTGCAGATCTGAATTCCCAGGTATCGGGGATTCATTGGTTTCATATTTTGAGAGAGGGGAACATGGTCGCTGATTTGTTGGCCAAACGGGGTGCCAGGATGGAAGAATTCTTCACCACTTGGGCGTTTCCTCCGGATGAGGCGGCTCCAGCTGTGGCTGCAGACATGGCGGGAACTTGGTTTCCGCGGGTTTGAAGTTTTTATTTTACGCTTTTCTCTCTTGTAACCTCCTTTCTGTAGTGTTTTTTAGCTTTGTCTTCTTTGCCGACGCTTGGCGTCATGTTCACCAAAAAAAAAAGAGTCCTATAAGTAAAATTATAAAAAATAAAAAAAAATAAAAAAAGAATAGGATGAATAGATAATAGATGATGCCCGAAATATGTCCACATTTAGATGCGAAAAACTCAACATCTATATCAACTAATTGAATTAATTAAGATATAAAAAAATTCAAGCCAACTAAAAATGTGTGTGTATGTATTTATGTAACCAGCTGAGGAAACGAGTTAAGTGAAGAATAAGCAGAGCGGGGAAAAACTTCAGAGAAGACAACTGTGTTCAATGAAAAATGAGAGTGAATTGTTACAACCGATAACACAGCAGTAAGCAATTAAATACAGCAAAAATGTGAAAACCACTAAGTCAATGGGCCAAACAATAAATGAGTGATGTGCCTAACAAGAACACAAATACAGGGCCCAACAATATAAAACTCAAAGCCCAAAACAATCAAGCTAGTCGATGTCTTTGTTCAGATGAGATCCTGTTCTGCTCCCACTGCATCATTTCTGGTAGGGGTGGGCACGGTTCGGTTAACCTGAATTTTTCAGGTATTTGTATTTGTATTTGAACCGGACAAATACTTCATTTTAGTATTTGTATTTGTAACCGGAGTCCTCGGTTAACCGGGGGTTCGGTTTCGATTAGATTTAGCGGTTAAACGATTCGGTTCGAATATTTAAAAATCTAAGAAACTCAAAGATTTAAGAAATAAAAACTTGATTATACATTTTAAGAGGGTCGGACGAGGTTATTACACTTAGAAAAAAAATATACATATAACTATGGAATCAAATGGTTCTTTTCAATGTAATCAAAATATGTTAGTATATGTAACAAATCCTAATGTAGATGTATATTTTAATAATAGGGTATTCTGAAAGACAAAAACCAATATAGGCTTATTAAATTATGGTGATATATTTTGATAATTAGCTCTTTAGTTTTTTATATTTGTTTTATTATATACTTAAATAATTAAATAAATAATGATATATATTATCTATATAATTTTATACCATCAAATATCTATAATATTTACACTATATATAACTTTTAAAATAAAATAAATATATTCGGTTCGGTTCGGTTAACCGGGGGAAAAAATTAAAGTATTTGTATTTGTATTTGAACCGGACAAATACTGAAATACGATATTTGTATTTGCTCCGGGGTCCTCGGTTAACCGGAAATTCGGTTCGATTTCGGTTCGATTCAGCGGTTCAACGAATCGGTTCGAATATTTTGCCCACCCCTAATTTCTGGAGTGTCTTCAATGTAGTCCGAGCATCCCCCCGCAAGCTGAAGGTTGCCAAATCTTTAGCTTGGAACAGAAGTCTTGAAATTGTTTAGGTGACAACCCTTTGTTAAAGAAATCCGCAAGCTGAGAAGTTGAAGGAACAAATTGAGGAGAGATATCCTTCCTCTTGTAGTGATCCCTGATGAAATGACATCTAACTCCAGCGTGTTTCGTGCGCTCATGATTCATCGAGTTTTTAACTAATTGGATTGCTGGTTATCACAGAGAATAGGAAAAGGTCGAGGAACTGACAGCTTCAGTTCTTTTAAGAGAGAAGTAATCCACATTACTTCAGCGGTGACAACACCCATACTTCGATATTCTGCCTCAGTAGAACTTAAGGAAACAATAGTTTGCTTCTTTGTTTTCCAAGAGATTAAAGCATCACCCAAAAGACACAGTACCCTGTGAGAGATTTCCTTGAGGTAGGACAATTAGCCCAATTGGCATCGCTAAATCCTCTGATGTCAAGACTCAAGCCAAAAGGATAGAAGAGGCCAATGTGAAGTGAATTTCTCAGGTATTGAAGCACCCAGATAACACCTTACCAATGGGCAACTGTTGGAGTATGCATGAACTGGCTCAACTGCAGAACGTTGTAGCAAAGATATGGACTTGAGAACCCATGATAAATGAATTTTCCTACCATTTTTCTGTACAGTTGAGGTCTGTCAAACAACTCACCATCCATGTTAAAAGTGTTGTGAGGAAGACTTGGAGTGCGAGCTCTGTTTTTTGGAGGGACCTCGACTTCATTCAGTAAGTCTAATGCATATTTAAATTGAGTGATGGAATATCCTGTTGAGGCAGCAGCGATTTCGAGTCCCAAGAAATATGAAGCAGAACCCAAATCCTTTATAGTGAATTTGCTATGAAGTGATGCTTTGATGCAAGTTTTTTCATCTCCATCATCACATGGAGTAAGATGTCATCCACATAGACCACCAGCAACACTACTCCAATGGTGGTAAACTTGACAAAGACACAAGGGTCGCTAAAAGTGGATTTAAATCCAACATCAGTTAGAAAGTCAGCCAGGGCAAGATAACACTGCCTAGGTGCCTGTTTCAGGCCATAGAGAGATTTTTGAAGATGACAGACATGACCAGGTGCTGCAAGAAGGCCAGGTGGGCATGTCATGTAGATCTCTTCTTCAAGGTCTTCATGGAGAAAAGCATTATTCACATCTAACTGGAACAAGGGGCATCTGAAGGAGACTAGTGCAATGGTGAGTCTCACACTCACTGTCTTAGCTACAAGGGCAAAAGATCTGTGTAATCCTTTCCAAACTTTTGATGAAACCCCTTAGCTACTAATCTGGCTTTATGCTTATTGATTGTACAATGAGGGTTGTGTTTCACTCGAAACACCCACTTGCAACCGATGGCCTTTCTGCATGGTGGAAGTTTAACCAATTCCCAGGTGTGATTGTGCTGTAGTGCTTCCAGTTCACTTTCAACAGATCTATCCCAATGAGGTATTCCATGTGCTTCTTCAAATGTCTGTGGAATAAACTCAAGATCCATTATAGACGAGCAAATATAATCTTTGAACTTAGCAGGCATCTTGATCTCTCGACGAGGTCTAGATAGAATATTAGAAACCGGAGGTTGCTGTATGTATGTGCACATAGGTGAAAGCTGATGGCTTACAGGAGGTAAACCACCTGAGATAGAGACATCACATGATGTCTCATTAGAGGATGATGATGCATGACTCTCAGTGGGAGAGCCACCTGAATTGCTTGGGGTATTATGCTGGCCTATGAGAGATCTCAGAGGATTGCACTTGAGCCAAAGGAATAGTGGGTTCCTTGGAAGAGGCGGGCCTTTGCTGAGTACCAGTGGGGTGCTCAGGAGAAGGGTCAAAAATATATAGGAGGTCAGGACTAGGTTGAGATATGTGAGAGGATTGAGGTTGAGATATAGAGATGGTAGTGTCATCTTTGAAGGGAAAGAGGCCATCATAGAATATAACATCTCGAGACACACTGACTTTTCTGGAGTGAATAAGTAGAACTTTGTACCCTTTCTGGACTGGAGCCACCCCAGGTGAACCCCTTTAATTCCTCTTGGCTCTAGTTTTCCCAGGGTAGGATTAGGTTCTTTGACAAAAAACAGACAATCAAAGGAGTGGAGGTTAGATAAATCTGGTTTGGTTGAGGTTAAGATTTCACAATGTGATTTCCATTTCAGAACTTTGGTTGGTAATCTGTTTATGGTGTAGGCAGCATGTAAAATGGAATCACCGCAGAAAGACTTAGATAACCCAGAAGAAACAATTAGACTCCTTGCTACTTGAACTAGGTGTTGATGTTTCCTTTCAACACGACCATTTTGCTGAGGTGTATAGTACAAAAGGTTTGATGTATGATACTAAGACTTGAGAAAAGGTTTTGACACTTCAGGTTACAAAACTCTGTAACATTGTCTGATCTCAACACTTTGATGACATTATTATACCGAGTTTAACAAGACAAATGAATTTGGACATGGAATCAAAGGTATCAGATTTAGAGTGAAGTAGGAAGAACCAGGTGGCCCTTGAAGCATCATCAACTATAGTTGGATCTATCTGACAGGGAGAAAGCCCCCCACAAATCACAATGAATCAAGTCAAATAAATTTGAGGCATGGGATGTACTGTTATGAAAAGGTAATCTGTGCATTTTTGAACAATGACATATGTCACTGGGAATTTCAGCAGGAACATTAATATTCAAATCAAGTTTAGACATTACAATGCCCTAATATTTTGTGCCAAGTATGATAAGAACTAAGAATTAATAGTAGAGTTGACAAACTGAATAGAGAAACTATCATCAGCTCTAACACAACATGTGTAGAGTTTATTAATCATTCTAGCTTCGAGCAAAACTTTCTTAGTGTTCAGGTCCTGCAGAGAGCATGAAGAAGAATAAAAAATAACCAAGCATTTCATGTCTCTTGTCAACTGACTGATGGACAATAGGTTCAACACAATAGTGGGCACAAAATATACATTAGGAACAATAAAAGATGCAGATAGCTTTACTGATCCTATATGTGTAGGGCTTTTGAACGAACCATCTGGCAGAAATATTGAAGAAGGGGAAAGTAAAGGCTGAGGATCAATTAGAAATAAAAGGTTGGCACATAAATGACAGCTAGCTCTTAGAATCAAATAACCATCTATTGCTCAAGAAAAAAGAAGAAAGAGTGTTACCTACCATGTTGAATATACCTCCTGCAAGGTCAATAGGTCCAGTAAGACATCCAGATCCCAAGCTCTTATTCATCTCCTTGATTAGCTCTTGAAGCTTTGAGATCCTCGCTTCAGCAGCAATAAGAGCATTGTCACCTGCACCTGTTTTACCAGCTGTAGCAGCATATTCAGGAGTGACAATTGCACAGGCTCTAGTGGTGATCCTTCCTTTTCTATTTTCTTTCATCGTCTTGTACCTTTCAGGTATTACCCAGTGAGTAAGAAGGAATTCACCCTAGAATGACAAGTCTTTCTGCAGTGGACACAAAAGGCATTTTTGTTGGTAAGTTGGAAGCATTTCTCTTTTGTCTGTCCTACCTTTTTGCAGTAGGAACATGTTGGACGAGTGGATCCTTTTTCAGTTAGACTAGGCACTTGTGTTTTCTCATCAGCTGCAAGTGCAAAGCCATCACCAAAATTAACAGTATTAAATTCTAGAATTCCATTTTGTGCCTCAGCTGTGCAGACCATCCCATAGGCACTGTTGACAATAGGAATAGGAGTCGTAAAAAGGATCTGATTGCTCACATGATTGTACTCTTCATTTAATCCACTTAGAAACTGGAGTAAGAGATTTTTGTCATCAGCCTTGTTCAATAGTGCTAGCAGCCGGAGGTTGCTAGTAGGATGAGGACCTAGAGCCCTAAAGTCAGTCCACATCATTTTTAACTCGGTGAAGTAATCAGTTACATGTTTGCTGCCTTGAGAAAAGTTAGCAATCTTCTTTTTAAGCTTCAGTATAAGAGGACCACACATTTTTCCGTAACAATCCTCTAATTCAGTCCACACTGATCTAGCTGAAGAATTATGAACAAACTGACGTGCAATATCAGGAGAGATAGAGTTTTTCAACCATTTCAGTACCACACAGTCAATGATTTTCCAATTCATATACTCAGGATCATCTAATGCAGGAGGTAGGATACCACTGACAAAGCCGAACTTAGATTTGATGATTAATGTCTGCTCCACATCAATCCTCCATGAAGTCTAATTGGTTTTTCAAGCAGAACAGATGATAATTGCAGACTAGGCTGATCGGCAGGCGTAAGGGTGTATTCACTTCCAAGCTGCTTCGAGGCTGAGGTGTTTGATGAATTGTTGGCAGAAAAATTGGGCGTCTTGGGCATCTCGTGAGTCGACATCGATTCAGCTAAGAGAAACAGAAATTGAACATAATAGAGGTAAATTTAGGAAAGTATGAGCAAGAAATTTTAGGATCTAAGTTCTGATACCATGAAGAACAAGCAGAGCGAGGGAAAAATTTGAGAGAAGACAAGTGTATTCAATGAAAAATGAGAGTGAATTGTTACAACCGATAACACAGCAAGAAGCAATTAAATACAAAAAAAATGTGAAAACCACTAAGTCAATAGGCCAAACAATAAATGAGTGATGGGCCTTGTAATACCCGAGACTTTTGACGATAGGAAATGGAATTAAATGCGATTAGCAAAGGAATTTCAATTCCAAGAACCGTGAAATCGAAAATGATTTAAGTAAATAAATCATTGCACGGGAATCGAAAGACGACGAAATTGACGCCAACGAATTTAAATTAAATAAATTCAAGAATTCGAATACGGAATCGATAAAAGACGAAATAAAATTTAGAATAGGAATCGGAAACCGAGCCCGAGAACGCCGGAGGATAGAAACCCGAACGGGAGGAGGAAAGGCCCGATGGATCGCACGGCCCGGCCCACGACGCAGCCCTACCGGGGGCCACGCGGTGGCCCTGCGGTCTAGTGGAATTCCGCGCCAAGACCGCGCCACTGCACAGTGTGCGATCAACTTTCGGTTTTCGACGATTTCTTACCTTATTTTCGACCCCCGGCTTTGGTAACTTGATCCTAGGCCATGGAAAGGTTATATGGACGAGTTTAGAGGCTGGAGGCTCATTATTTTTGAGCTCCAAACCCTAGCAACCCCTAAACACTCTCCAAACTCTCCCAACTTCTTCCAACACCCGAAATCACCAAGTTCGAGCTTTCCGATCACTTTACGACGATGAAAATCGACGGGGGAAGCGTGGAGAACAAGATCTTTAGTGTTCCAGATTGTGGTAAGTCGTGCATAGGTTTCAGTTTAGCTTTTCGAACCCAAAAACTTGAACTAACATTAGATTTCTTCTTTCGATTCGAATCTGTGGCCAAAGTTGGAAGCTTCGCGTTGAGGAGATCCGTTCGTGTCAAATCTTAGAGCCCGGACGACCCCGAGACAGTCTAGGATGAGATTCAAGTAAGATAATGTCTTACATATCAATATTGGTGGCTCGAACCATTAGAAACATTAGTCTTAATCCAAACACTAAAATCGGACATAAAAGATTCAATCTTTATGCGTTTTCTGAGATTGGCCGAAAACCCCTATTTCAAGAATCCAAAATGAAAAACTCCGAATTAGATATTTGTTTCTAACATCTTAATCTAGATTGTGTTAAAATTTCATGCATTTTCATTAAGATTTGTTATCCCAAATTTCATATTCTATTGTGTATGAACTTTTCGAAAACTGAGACAGATTATGTGGTCGAACTTTATGTGATTTTTTCTATCACTTGTGATCAAAACTAATCTTTGGTAAAAGCATAAAAGTTGTAGATAAATTTCTTGAGAATATGCTTGTAAAATTTCGTGCATTTTCATCAACATTTGGATTGTCAAATCCCGTTTTGAATACACTGCGTCCGAGAAGAAAAATCGTCAGATTTTAAATCCGAACTTAGTGAATTATTCTGACTTGATCCGTAATGAATTAGCATAATTTGCCTCTAATAAACTTGTTTATTTTGATGTCTTTTAAGTGCCTGTAAAGTTTCATAAATTTTGGAGGTCGTTTGCTATGTCAAAAACTCTTTTGAAAATTAGTGCGCTGTGTAGACAAAGTTGACAGATTTTGTGCTTTACAAAGATTGTAAAATTTCACTCGTTTCCTCACATAATTTCGAAAAACTTAAAACACGAAAGTTGTTTGTTAGCGTGTTTTTGAGCTACTGTGAAAATTTCAAATCGATTGCCTTTGAAACGAATTTTTAAACTGAGATGGCGTAAACTATGGCAATGGCTTGGGTTGAAATGTCGAAAACTCGATTTTTGAGAAACACATGATTTGTGAGATGAGTCTAAACAATTAAAACATATTTTTAAACCCCGTTAATCTAGGCTGAGCTAGATCTCCACGTAAGTAGAGGGTGAGTGCTCTGCAGGGTGCCCCTCTATCTTGAAATTCGTAAAATGTGATATACTGTGAAATTGTGCCAAAACGGCCATTGTGAAATTAGTCTACACTCTCGGGTGTATCCGTATGGGTTACTCGACGCTCCAGAGTGGTACTATGGCGCGATACTCGGATTGCTTCGGCAATTCTGAAACTTGATACTTGAGAAACTTGATACATGAGAAACGAGATACTTGAGATATATGGTTGTGGCGTCCTCTTCTTAGTTAACGGGAGAAAATTTAAAAGACTTGAATTTTTATTTATTTATTTATGTCGTTAATTATGCATTTTAAATTATGTCTTTAAATTTATGCCTATGCCTTAAATCATTATTTTTAAATTAAATTGGTTATGAGAAATTATGGATTTTATTGTTTTCTAAACATGCATGCTATAATAAATTTTTTTTGAAATTTAATAATTAAATACTCCTTTATTGCTATGCTAGGAATTCTCTTACTCAGTATTCTTTAATACTGATAAATGTTGTTTATGTTTTTCTATTGCAGAGTATGAAGCATGAGCATTCATCCGGGGGAAATATTTTTGGACATTTATTAATTTCCACATGATACTGCATACGGGCCTGTTAACCCGTGTTTTGGCCATGTCGGCCCTATATTTTATTTCCGCTGCATAAACTTATATTTCCGCTGCGTATATGGATGATTATTATTTTTAAATTATAAATACTTTCGGACTTGGTTGTTTTAAATTATTTTATACAATTAGCCTTGCATCTCTAAAGTGAGCTCGAATGAAGTCGTGTCTTACTTGGGAGGTGTGGCGGTGGCATCCCGGCCTGGGTGATCAAATCCGGGATGTTACAGGCCTAACAAGAACACAAATACAGTGCCCAACAATAAAAAAACTCAAAGCCCAGAACAATCAAGCTAGTCGATGCCTTTATTGAGATGAGATCCTCTTCTGCTCCCACTGCATGATTTCTGGAGTGTCTTCAATGTAGTTCCAGCAGTCCTCCTCCTTAATTGCTTCATCTATAATTTCTATGGTCAGGAATTCGAAATCAGACAAAGAAAACCAAAAAATTAAAACCGAGCTAATATATAAATAGGTGTTACATTGTCCACATTGCTTTTATGCAGGAAAAAAAAACTCATTTAGTCTCATAAGTTTTTTCAATTTCCAAAACCATCCCACAAATATCGAATTAGACGAACCCGTCCTGAACCCAATGTTTTCACTAATTTTCGCCGAACGCGTCCCATAACTATCCTAATGGAGGATGGGTTTGGCAATGATTAGGGTAGTTATGGGACGGGGTCGGCGATGATTAGCAAAAAAAACCGGGTTCATGGACGGGTTGGGCGAAAATTATGGTAGTTATTGGACGGATTCGTCTAATTCGATATTTGTGGGACTGTTTCGGAAATTTTTAAAAACTATGGGACAATATGGATTTTTTTCCCATTTATGCAGGATATCACATTGTTTCGTAGATGAATATCATCTCAATGAGGCATGTTATAATGTCTCACATCGCTTATATGTCGAGATACCACCGTATTTATATAAACATGAGCCATTGTCACATCGGTTATGATATGGTCATCCCATTAATTTATATGGTAGGAAGCGACTCCTTCTATCACCAATTGATTTTTAGGTGTGAGTCTCTCATCCATAATTTTCAACATGGTATCAGCGCCCGAGTTGGGTATGTTTAATCATGGATTTGAATTAATTTCGATAGGGATATTATCTCGAGGGTGGTGTCAAGATCCCAAATCGATTGTGATGTGGCAATCCCACTGATTTATATGGTTGGGAGCAACTCCACTGAAACTTTGACATTTCTTCCACTACCTCTTAGAAATGATTTAAAAAGAAATTGATTTTTCGCTATCCTTTGAAAGAATTCAGGTAAAATGTGGGTGGTAAATGATTTTATTAATAGTGGAAGACTGTACACCGAAAGCGTACGGTTGTCAAAGTTGCAGTAATTTATAGGTAAGACCGGATCGTTCACTGGAAGATGTGCGATAGAAGCAGGACCAACGTCGTTCTGCTAAATTTTCTACTCGGTTACTCGCATTTGATGGGTTTGATTTCCTAACATTATAAGGTTGACATAATTTAAAGACTATCCTAAAAAGCAAAAGAAATATGCAAACAAAATGAATTATGCAATGCAGACAGAAGGACTGAGAAGAAGAAAAATGGACAAAGTGTAGATTTGCATAATGAAACTTCCAATTTAATGTTTCAGATCTTAGTCTTGAAATAATTCCCCAGTTAGATAATCACTCACACATCCCTAATTATTTTCCCTTTTGATAGACATGTACTTATAATTAATTCCACGTACATTTAAAACACCTCGAATTTCTAGAGTACCTTAAGCTTATGAATACCCACCAGGTCTCATCACTTACTTAAGGTGGAAAGCAATATCTAATCCATCTCGCCGGAGTAGGACTAAATACACTTGTTTCTGTTGGTCACACCCAAACTATCATTAAATCTCCAAATCCAATTGCTAAATATTTCCAAGTTCGCTATATGAAATTTAACAACTCATCCAAGTGACCTCTATGAAAGCAGTAAAGAAAGCGATTAAAGAAAGCGATTAAAGAAAGCAATTAAAATTCTATCACTTGGACATTTTGCCAAACCCAATCCTAACGAGTTGAAACATACTTTTTATCTTTCGATAAAACACAATTGAAAATTTCTAAGAATTGTGGGAAATGGTCATGTGGTAAGGAACCACTAGTAAATTCCTCCCGGCCATGTGCCACTTGGATTTTTAATAAACTGTTTGGCAAAAGAAATTTATGTTAAAATTACTTCCCATTATTTTAGAAAATCATCAAGGCCTATTCATTAACGTATAATATTAATCAGTGTACATATCACATAGCCCAATTGCCTTGAAAATCCATGATACAACTGGCTGATACTATAATTTAACAAATAGTATTTTAAAAGAATTTATGAATTTTGAAAGTTATTCCCTTTTTAAAGGACATGTACTAAACCCCCAATTTGAGAAGATTCTGTTTAATTCTTTTTAAATTAACCCTTGATCGAATTTGAATTATTCATAACCGGGAAAAATTACTCCTTACTTAGATCCAAAATTTGAAATTAAACATTTGGAAATTTAATTCATGCGAGTCCATGTAAAAATTAATTGCTAATTGTCCACGGGAAGGATCCCAAAATATTTATTGATAAATAGACACTATAGCACACAATTATATTTATAAGTTTAAAATGACTCAAAGTGACCCAAAATAAATAGCATAGGTCTAAGACAGAAGGACAAAATAGAAAAATAGAAGAAAGGAAAGAATAAGTGCGGATGAGGTATGCGAGATGAACAGGGCTGAGATGAATGGACGAGATGATGGATGTGCGAGTCATGAGGATGTGAGTCGGATGGAGTGGATACAGAATACTCAAAATATCAGTGTGAGGTATCCAAGTTAGAGAAGGATTTGAATGAACAAGCCACTCGCCCCCTTTCTAATTCAGATCATATGCAATTACATAATGAATTTTATCTATTTTTAATACTTTGATCCAATTGACAAATCTTGATATTACTTAAAAGCCATATCATATGGGTAGGATTTAAATAATTATAACAATTGGTTCAAAAATTAATTCATATACAAGCAACAATTGGTTCAAAAATTAAAATATCATATGGGTAGGATTTAAATAATTATACATGCACAAACACAAAATCAAAAGACCAAACCTGCAAAAAACAATTAAGAAGAGATAAACAGATCAAGATTGCATCAGACAAATAATCAAACTTCAACACTTCACGGACACAAACTTTATTTAACCAGGAACATGATGTTCGGTCATATATCCAAAATCATGATATGCAAACAAAATTTGAAAACCCTAAATCTTATTACCTCACGCATTGAGACTCAATCACAGCTACTTATGCGCAAAGATTCAAGAATCATAACTCTAATTCTAAACCATTTAAATTAAAATCTAATCGTGCAGAATTGACTACAAATAAACAAATCTAATATGCACTAACGAATAAGACAGAGCAGACTATATAATAATCAAGATCAAGATTTCCAGATTTTCTAAAAGATTATTTCGGCTATCTGAACATAATTTCAAGGGCAGAATTCTTCATACCGAAATTTGGTCAACAAGATTATTGAATAGAAATCAAGAACCAAGAAAACATACCAGATTCACCGATCCATGAATTGAATGATACGAAATTTGGAAGACAATGTGAAATCCGGATCAAAATTCATCAAATTGAATATATCCGGATTAATCCTATTCTAAAAATTCAAGAACATGAAATTGAAAGAACAAATTCGGGAAATTATTGGCTACCTAGGTTCAAAGGATTAAAAAGAAATAACATCTACCTATTACAGAAAGCTAAACAGGCGTGCAAGCCTGGTATCTACATTGCGAAATCTGGAAGTTAAAGCCTACCTAGCAACGACCACGAACGGCCTTCGTCTCCGGCAGCGCTTCGACGTCGGGTATGGGATTCTCCTTAAGGCTGTCGAGGGAGCATATTTATAGATGCAGACTGGCTTGGGCTCCAAGACGTGATTTTTAGCAGCAAAATCCGTATCACAACAGCTTGGATATGCAAAGATTTGAAGAAGATTTGCAGAAGTATGCAAAAATCCGCCTGGGATGAGTTGCAGCAGGGAGATGAGATGGATGTGAGTAAGAAAGGATGTGAGTGACTAGGGATATGAGATGGGTGTATGTCGCCTACTGGAAGGGGTGTGAGTTGCACGAGGGATGTGAGTTAAGTGTATTTCATATCCCATTTGTTGCTCATATCTCATATCCAGTGGTGTGAGTTGCTTCCATCTCAAATCCAACAATGTAGCTCAACTTCGTCCTTCTCTAGCTCACGTCTTAATTCCAATTCGAATCCTTCAAAGAACATTTAGCCAAATTGTTAGAAACTCCATATTTCTCATGCATTTCCACCAGATTTTGTTTAATTTATATAATTTCATCGCAAAATAATGTCATTGCAAAAATATTAATTTTCGCTTAATTTATTCGCTCGATTATATAAATTACCCTAAAATGTGACTTTATTTAAATTACCCTAAAATGTGACTTTATTTCCGTATTGAGGACACGAAAATGAATGATAATAACAGTCAATTTTGACTGTTATCATCCACCTATCACCAGTTGGTTTTAGGTATGGGCCTCCAATCCATGATTTTCTACAAGTACTATGGGGATATCAATCGAATTTGTTTTCAAGTACTATAAGAATTTTTTCTATTGATGCAGTAGTGTTAGTACATTTTTATGTAATGCTTAATCCTATAGATGATGCTTTCACGGTTGGAAAGCGGGATGAAGACTATCCCAATGAGTGCTACGAACTAGAGCATTGCGAAAATAAAACAAATTAAATGCAAAAAGCATTAAAGAAAAGAAATTAAAGAAAAGGGAAAAACTTTATAAAAAATAGACATTGCAAAAAATGTAAAATTTTGGAATGGTGTTGGAACTCTTTCTCCAGTCTAGGAGATGCTTATATATAAAAATTTTGGTACCTTTCTACGAAACGGCACATTTTGGGATGAGTCGGGCCTCGATCGAACGTGAATCCCCACCCATCTTTTCTTTTCCTTGGCGTAGATAAGCCTTTTTGCAAGGATCGGGATGCTTCCTTGCTTGGGATTTTGTCTCTGCTAGGAATCATCTTTCTTGGATGTGATTACTCGGGTAGTTTGGTTACTTGGGTTTACTGTCTTGTGGCTGCATCTTTATTCAGTAGTATTGGCTTGCTCAGGACGACTTTGCCCGAAGTCCATGGGTTGGATTTTATCTATCTTCTCCGCTTAAGCTTTAATATTGGGCTTTCCATGCGATTTAGGCCGAAACCAATTATGGGCTTTATTAACACATTTCTATGTGTTACCGAATTGGCCCCCATTTTTAGTAATAATGGAACGAATACTCGGCCCCTTTTGCTAAACCAGGTCTAAATTTCCTAATCTCAAGGATGTAGTAACTGCTCCCCATCATTTCCAGATATTATGAATGGATATTTGCATTGGTATGTCCGCATTACTTGGTTGAGCACCAACTAAGAATCACCCCGAATCCTGACCAACCTTGCTTAGTGCAAGAGTCAAGAAGAACGTTTCAAGTCCAAGGATTAAAGCCTCGTATTCAGTGATGATACTGGTCATAAGGTTTAACTCAAGAAATAGACTTATTTCTTCTTTGTTTGGGGCGAATAAGTAAACACCAGCCCCCGACTTGGTGCATGTACCTGACCGTTGAGGTACATGACCCCTGGATGTATCATTACATACATTCGTAGTCTTCTTTGGGTTCTAACATATTCGGATGCTCGGCCAAGAACTTGGCAATTATTTTCCCTTTCACAACCTTAATCGACACATGAGTTAAGGCGAATGGCGTGAGTTTTAATGTGCATTCCATTAGACGACCTTATGAGTGGGTCTTTCCAGTATTAACTTTATGAGGTCAAATTTAGACATGCCATTGGTTTCTCTTGGTAACATGTAATGCTCCAGCTTTTTGCATGCATACACCAAACGGTAACATATCTACTCCGCGATGGAATAGTTAAGTTAAGGCCTGCTTAGTGTCTTACTCAAGTAATAAACAACTCATTCTTTTCCATGGTCCAAATCCTGTGCGACTAGGCAACCGATGACATGACTTGAGGATGCCAAGTACAATTTTAGCTTCATGTCCCTCCGCATGAGCACCAATACTGGTGGACTGACTAAAGCTCTTTTGATTTCATTAAGTGCTCATTTTTTTTGGGTTCATCCTATTGCACTTGCGATCTTCTTGTGCCCCAGAGGAGCTTTGTGATAGGTTGTCTTTTTCCTGTGGCGTTTGCTATGAACTGCCCGAGGAAGTTAACTTTTCCAAGCAAACCTTGTATCCCCTTCACCATTCGAGGGAGAGGTACCTCTATTCCTCTTTGATGGATCAAGAACCCGAGGAAGTTTCTGGCGGAAACTCTGAAAGTACATTTGCTTGGGATCATTTTCAAGTTGAAGGACTGCATAGAAATGAAGGCCATTTCTAGGTCTCTTAGATGTTCCTCAAATCCTCTGGACTTGACTGTAATATCGTCGATATAAAACCTTCATGATATCTCCAATCATGTCGTGTAATACCATATTCGTTGCCCTTTGATAAGTGGTCTTGGTGTTCTTTAGACCGAGTGACATTACCACTCATTCGAATACGCATATTGGACTAGGGCATCTAAAGGCCGTTTTGGGTACATCTTCTGCCAAGAAGATTTGATTATACCCCGCGTATCTATCCATTAATGACAACATCTTGTGCCCTATCGTGGCATCAACTACCATATCCGTTATGGGAATGACATATTCGTCTTTTGGTGTGGCTAGATTTAAGTCACGAAAGTCAATGCAGACTCTTATCTTGCCATTCTTTTTAGTCACGAGGATGATATTAATAGCCACTCCGCAACCTACATGGGCGGATAAACTTGGCTTCCAATAATTTTTGGATTTCCTTTATGATCTTTGGACAGAGCTCCGGATCGAACCTTCTTGGATGCTGTTTGAAAGGCTTGAATTCTTTCTTGATAGGAAGTCTATGCTTAACCATATCGAATCCGGGCATTTCCGTATAATTCCACGCGGATCATGTTTGATACTTTCTCAGGAGATCGGTCAATCCTATATGGTGGTCTTGCATCAACAGACCACTTAACCGAACTATCCTTGACCGATCCTTTGAACCAATGTCAAATTCTACCAAGGGGTCTTCTAAGTAGGGTGTGGGTTCATGCTTATCATGCAATTCGGGCCAATTGTAAGGCTCCGAGGTATCGTCACTTCTGTTCACGACCATTTATATTGTTTATTGGCGATGAATCCGACTCAATCAAACAGTGGTAAATAGATGCATAAGGTTTATACATTATATTTACAATATTTATACAATGATATGTTGGCTGAATGAATGCCTAAGTGTTGGAGGCATTGCTTCAGAGGCCATAGATTGGGGTATCATAGACTGGCCTTTCATATGGGTGGTCGATGATAGATGTAGAAACACCCTTGTGTATTGCACCGACTCATCTTAAAGCTCCACAATCCCTGGAATGGGCTTGGAGAGGCATTGAGCGTGATTGCTTAGTCATTGTCACAAAACATCAATTGCTGATATAGATAGACAGGATGCATCTTGCTGTATGGATCCATTCCCTTCCGAGCAATGCTTCACACGATGTATCCGCATCGACTACAAAGAAGACTGTTGGCATGGTTTTTCGTCTAACTTCCAAATGGATCACTATCATCCCCAGCGCAGTGGTCGACTTGCCTGAGAATCATGCCATCTTCATGATGGTTTTCTCCAAGTCGGAAACTTTCTTCCGAATCTTCTTCAAGGTGGATAGTGGGATGTAGTTGAAAAATGCTCTGTTGTCCACAGAGACCCTCTTGATCATTTTTCCTTGTATGTATGCCTCCATATAAAGTGGCTTCATATGAAAGGGCATACTTTTTATAGGCGGGAAGACGATTGGAGGTGTGATTCGGGATTTCTCATCCGAATCCGGGCTTGAGACATCTTTGTATTCTATTAGAAGTGCCTATAGGGGGTCTTCCCCTATCCCAGTGTTATCAATCATTTTTACCCAGTTGCTTGCCACTTCTTCCTCAAGAGGCTGAAGAATCACTTGTCCCATGCATGCCATAGTTACTGCTCGCAATTTTGTTTTATCTAGGATAGCTTTATTGATTCAAATGCCTTGTTCGTACTCATGGGCCCAAAGCCACTTAGTGAATCTTGGATGGGCAGCTTTGTGAACTTAGGTTGTCTTGGGGCATTATCCTTGCTCTCCGAGCTACTTGTAGTAGGTGGTTTGCTCACCACTTTGGTGTAACTCTGAGGCCTTGGAGTGGGCTTCGTGATCTAACCATCTTTAGTAGGTTGTTCACCTTTGGACGTGTTGCCTTTGGCCGAAATGATAACTCCCTCCATTTGGTTGTCTAGTCTGAGGAGGTCGTCATTGAATCCTCATCCATCTGCAATGGCGGATAGGTGTTGATCTTTCCGTATTAGTAACACTTGAAACCATCGAATGTTTCCCACGCTTCACCTTCCATACGTTCAATCTCCTCGTCTATCTTAGCCTTGAACCGGCATATCGTGGGACCAATTCCTGTTTGAATGGTCATCAATGGTATGGCGGGTTCAAGTGACGAGGTCTCAGCAGGTTGCTCGGGTGCTTTTTCTTTACCCTTCTTATTCGGACTGCTTATCTACATGGTTGCGAGCCTTGGTCCTTTGGGGTCTTGCCCTGAGTTTGCTTCGTCAGTCCATGTTCCTCTGTGCACTTCCTTTTGGCTCTTTAGATCTGGGACTTAGTCATCCCTGTTAACTAAGGATCCACATCAAGTTTTGGAGGGACTGGTTTCGAGTCCATGTATTTTTTGGTCATGGATTAGGTTTTCATGGCGTCGTCTTGGTATGTACCATCAGGTTGCATCCAAGTTTGAGCCACAGGTCTATGGATGACCTTAAGTTGTGGCTCTAGAGGACGTTTGAATATGTAGGTTACATCGGCCACCGCGTTGGCCTCCCGTTGGTCCACTTCTTTCACGTCGTCCCCTTGGTTCTCCGTGTCTTGATCATAACGTTGATCATTCTAATGCTATGGCTTAATGCCACGACTCTTTGGGAATGTGGCAGAGGCCAATGTCGTTGTTGCATTGGGGAAACATTTTGAATCAATTCCCATGGTTGCCGCTTCCAATCTTCAGGACTTGATTGCGTTTTAAGTGCTCTTTCGGAATTGAACACAATCCTTTGTACTGTGTGAAAACACGTTGTGCCACTTATGGTACGTTCCTTCGTTGATTTCTTCTTCTTTACCTAATTTCTGGCCTGCAGGAAGTCGGATCTGATACTTCTCGTAGAGTGCGTCAAAAATCTATTCAGTCTTTGGCACGTCGAAGCAAAATTCATCTTCCGCCACTGGTTTGGCGTAATCACTTCTCATAGGCTTGGAAGCCTTCGGTTTTAGTTTGCAACAAACAAAAAGTTTGCCTCGGACGAGTTCTACAGTCATCCGATACGCGAGTTCAGCCTCTTGATTGTAGGCTTCCTCTAGATCACTGTCGTTGTCCACATACATGGTAGCTACTTGATATGACTTTTTCTCTCTCCCCTTTTTCTTTCAACTCTTCTGTCTCTTTGAGTAGAGACTCAACTCCTATCACTTTGGAAGATAGGGTTGCCATGTCATATATCTCCAGGGGTTAATTTCTTTTTTAGAAAAATTTTCATGTTTTTAACGACGATGTTCTTTGTTTCCTTTTCAAAAATAGTGGTTTCACACTTCCCTTTCTGTTGCCGCAAAACCTCAATGAACTCAATCGACAGTTCATTGTCCCTTTAATTTGTTTGGTTTCTAGAATCGCAACCAATGTGATTGTTGGCTGTGGATTGTATACGCATATAAAAAGATTTCTCTAACTGCTTACATGTGTTAAATTTGCTTGCGAGCAGGCCAATGAACCATGAGAATGCAATTTTTATTAACGATGAGGAGAATAGTTGCATCCGACGGAATTGGTTAGGCCTAATTCCCTAAGTTGGATGATAAGTCGTCCGATGTGTTCCATGGTGAACGTCTCGTCTTCTTCCGAGAAAATCGAGAAATCAGGTATCCGCGTGCTATTTGGTAGCGGATTCTACTCGTATACATGGGGCAGATAGGCCTTTGACAGATAGGCATGTTTGTATCGGGGTCGTTCAATCCTAACCTTCGCAACATGGTTGCTAGGCGTTCTTCTCTCATATGCAACCATTGTGGCACGGGTTGGCCTGGTATCAACGGTGGCAGTGGTGGAAGGTTCCTCGGAGGAACAGGATTGGGTCCTCAGACTTCTTGATTTTGCTGGCGGAGTTGTGGATTTTGAAACCCATTCTGCCCGCCCTTATTTTTTGGAGAATGTTTCCTCCAATTACCGACAGTATTGGTTTTATTGCCCCCCCCGAGTCACGTTAACCCGGCTAGGTTCATGAAATCCTCCTGGTGCCAGCAAAATGGGGAGCCTAATCGGGACATTGTTCTGTCCATGGTTGTGGGGTGCGTTCATGCCATTAACTCTCGTTTGGTCATTCCTCTGTATATGAATATAAGGAAGGTCCTGTACGGGGTTGGAGATATCCACTGTGGTTTTCATCCCTAGTGTCAGCTTTGTGACCGAAGAGGCCGTGTAAGCCGTAGGTACCCCGAACGATTGCGGGGGTGCTGCCACGTTAAAGGGTTGATTCTGAGAAGAATATTGCCTTGCCATGTGAAGACCCAATGCTCCTATTGGAGGGTACCAGGGATATTTTGGCCCTTGATATATGATAATATTGCCCTTGGTTGGGCACTATTGTGGGCGAGCCCGGAGTAGTTACATTATTTCCTACAAGAATCAGGGTCCCGACATGGGCTTTCAGTGCCGCCTCCAGTTGTCTGGTGACAAAGTTGTCCATTGTCGCGGTTAGCCTTTCGAACATGACCTCATCCATGAGGAAGGAAGGCGTGTTTGTTGACCTAGAGCTTGTTGTCTCTGACCTTTCGGAAGGATCACCTGACAGGTTCTCTCTGCCCCAGTCATGATTGCACGAGCAAGGGTGGTCTGATATCCAATATTAGCCATCTCGTTTGATTTAACTTGGAGATTTCTAAAACATTTTGCTCGGATTCTTTTAATCTTTTTATAAATCTTGCGGTTCTGAAGATTGTACAAGGGAAATTCTTGATCACTTTGTGGAGTTCTCCCACTGTGGTCGCCAACCTGTTACTGCCGTTTTGGCTAATGCTGAATCCTCTAGATGATGCTTTCAAGGTCGAAAAGTGGGATGAGGACTATCCCAATGAGTGCTACGAACTAGAGAATTGCGAAAATCAAAGAAAATAAATGCAAAAAGTATTAAAGGAAAGCAATTAAAATGATCTACTATAGTTGCTAAACCCCATATGGGTTTTATTAACATATTTTATGTGTTAATAAGTAGCTAATGGATTTCGGTCAATAACCTCGCTGATAGGCATTTCTGCTATAGTTGCTAAACCCCATAATTTGGTTATTAAGAAGGTTAGCAAATGTATTCACAATCAAAATTAGCTACAAGTGTTTAATGTCTTAATACGGTAACAAAAATGAAAAAACAAATAAATAAATAAATAAATTCAGATAGTAAGATTTTTTGCTTTTTTCTTTTTTCCTCTTTTCCCTCCCAAGAGTCTTCATTTTGCGGGGACTGGGTGTGGCCAAAGTTTTGACAATGAAGGATGGGAAATGGGAATTTTTACCTCCACGACAAGGCCCGACTGGATTGTGGTGTATTTATCTTAATTTTTGCACCATTGAATGTTGTATCTTGCTCGTTTGTCCATAGTGTAGAAATGTCTTAAACGTGTTGGTGCACCATTGTGTATGTCAAGTGTAAAGAATTTAAATACAATTTGATTGAATTGATAGTTGTGGTCCGGGTGCAACTTTATTCTTATTCTATCAAAACTCAATATTCTATGAAAACTCAATAGAAATACTGTCGGGTGTATGAAATGCTTGTTATTTTGCTTTTGTATTCAACTTTTCTATTGCGTGTTCACATTCCCTCAATTTTAAGAAAGACTCTTAATTATTTGTTGGTCCTTTATGTTTCATTCTTTTTTCAGTTTCATCCTAAATTTTTGCGTTGTCGCATTCAGTTATCTTACTTTACTAACTTCCGGCCAATTGGTCCAAATCTTCCTAATCTCATAAGTATTTGTGGAACCATACAAAACCCACACAATTGGGGTCCTCCCAACATGTTCACAAGTCTTTGTGTATGGTCAAATAATTAATGCCCATTAAGTCTAGCTCCAAGCTGCTAGTATTATTAAAAAGAGAGTTGCAACCACAATTATTTTGCGAAGCCACAAACAGCCAGTGTGACAAAACAACCAAAAACAGAGAAAGAAAAATAGCAGCAGTAGAGAGCAAAACGCAGCTGCCTTCTTCCTCCGTCCAGATTTCGATTTCCGGCCAAACGGTGAACCAAATCTTGTCCGATCGGGCTGAAATTTTTACAGCAGGTACGGGACATCTTGTTCTTTGTTTTGTACAGTGTAGATCGAATTTCAACAGTTAGAAATTTTTTTATAATTTTCTGTTCGGGGCTGCAGTTTGTTTCTTTAATTTCAGATTTGGTGTTCTTGGTGGAGTTGAGATTGTGGTGACTTTGTGTTGTTGTAAGGCCACATCTTTGGTTGTGAATTCGCAGACTTGGTGTAATCTCTTTTGGTGATAATGGATTTGAGATAGGCTCAAGAGCCTCGTGGTTTTTACCTTTCGAATTGGAAGGGTTTTCCACGTAAATCCTCATGTTCCTATTTGCTTGTTTTTGTTAATGTTCCTGCGAAATTCTAACAACTTGGAATTAAGTGTCCACTGCAAATTTTGATCTTGTGAAGGTATTTGGTGAATTCCCAACAGAGTGGTATCAGAGCGTTTATCACTATTAGAATTATGGAAATTAACACAAACTGAATGATTTCGTTGAATGGGATGAATTATCACAAATGGCAGGGGAAGATGAAAGATCTCTTATTTGCAAAAAGTTTGCATCTACCCGTGTTTGCTACTTTGAAGACAGAATCTAAATCAAATGAGTATTGGTTTTTGAGCATCAACAAGTGTGTGGTTTTATTCGACAGCGGGTCGATGATAATGTGTTAAATTTGATTGCTAATGAGACACATGCCAAGACGCTGTGGGATAAGCTTGAAAAGCTTTACGCTTCAAAGACAGGGAATAATAAGTTATTCTTGCTGAAACAATTGATACAATTGAGGTATAAGGAAGATGTTTCTATCGCTGACCATGTGAATGAGTTAAAGGGGTTGTTGGATCAATTGTCAAATGTTGGAGTGAAATTCGATGATGAGATTCTTGGATTATGATTGCTGAATACTTTGCCTGATAAGTGGGAGACATTCAGGGTGTCACACACTAATTCTGCTCCTGATGGTGCAATGACTCTTGATTATGCCAAAAGTGGAATTATGAATGAGGAGATGAGTAGAAAAACTCATGGTTCATCATCTTCACAAATGAGTTGTTCGTTGCAGAGAATAGGAGGAGACAGAAAACCAGAAATGTTGATAAGGGCAGACAAAGGAGCAAATCCAAATCTCAATACAAGAATGTTGAGTGTCACTATAGTCACAAGAAAGGTCATATCCAAAAATATTGCTTCAAGTGGAAGAAGGATAACAGGAATGCAGATGCAGGCAAGTCTGAGGATGCCAGTCATGTTGCCACGACTACAAATGATGATCTCGTTGTTGTCTTTGATGAAAATGCAATGAATACAGTTTCCTCTGATGTTAGTTGGTTTGCTGATACATGTGCTGCAGTCCATGTCACATCGAGAAGGGATTTCTTTTGTACTTATAATACTTGTAAGTATGGTTCATTAAGGATGGGAAATAATAATGTTTCTGAAGTTGTGGGCACAGGTGATATTTGTTTGAAGATCGGCAGCGGATCTATATTAAGATTGAAGGATGTCAGACATGCACTGGATATTCGTATGAATCTGATTTCTACTGGGAGACTTGATGTAGATGGTTATGGAAATAATTTTTGTGATGGTATATGGAAACTGAGCAAATGATCTCTTGTGATTACTAAAGGCAAGAAATTAATATCAAACTTATATTTATTGCAAGCTTTAGTTTCCAATGATGCTGTGAACCTGGTGGAGAAGCAGAATTTCCCTGAATTGTGGCACAGGAGGTTGAGTCATATAAGTGCTAAAGGCCTCGGAACTCTGGTGAAAAAAAAATGCTATTTCTGGATTGAATAATGCAAATTTGGAGAAATGCCCACATTATTTTGCAGGGAAACAACACCGAGTGTCATTTAAGACTCATCAACCTCGACGAATGCAGAATTTACTGGACTTGGTGCATTCAGATGTCTTCAGTCCGTTGAATGTACACTCATTTAGTGGTGCACTTATTTTGTCACATTTATTGATGATCATTCCAGGAAGCTATGGGTCTATGTGTTGAGATCAAAGGATCAAGTACTTGATAAGTTCAAGGATTTCCATGCTTTAGTTGAAAGACAAACTGGAAGAAAGTTGAAGTGCATCCGTACTGATAATGGGGGAGAGTATCGTGGACCATTTGAGGATTATTGCAGAAAACAGGGGATTCGACATCAAAAGACACCTCCAAAAACACCTCAGTTGAATGGGTTAGCTGAGAGAATGAATCGAACATTATTGGAGAGAGTTCGATGTCTTCTGGCAGAGTCAAAACTTCCTAAGTCATTTTGGGGTGAAGCTTTATTTGACTGCTACACATGTGATAAATTTGACTCCTACTGTTGTTCTTAATAGAGATGTTCCAGATGTTGTTTGGAAAGGTAAAAATTCATCATATGATCATTTGAGAGTCTTTGGTTGCAAGGCCTATGTTCATGTTCCAAAAGATGAGAGGTCAAAGCTTGATGTGAAAAGCAAGTCGTGCATCTTTTTGGGCTATAGTCAAGATGAGTTTGGTTATAGATTGTATGATCCAGCTACAAAGAAAATCTTAAGTAGTCGTGATGTTGTGTTTATGGAAAATTAGACAATTGAAGATTTGAAGAAATCTGATTCTCATGCTCAAGATGACTTTGTAGATGTTGAGCCAGTTCCCATAACACGATCACCAGCTGGAGATAATGAAGAAGAGGATATGCAACAAGATCAGGCAGATGATGATCACGATGATGGTGCACAACATGCTATGGATGATGGCAATGATGATTTTGATCATGTTCTACAGGTTCCTCTCAGGAAATTTACAAGAGATAGACAACAGTCTGCTAGATATTCGCCTGGTGAATATATTCTCTTGACTGATGAAGGAGAACCTGAATGCTTTGATGAAGCCATTGAGAGTGTGGATAAAGAGCATTGGTTGCATGCCATGAAAGATAAGATGAAGTCTCTTTATGATATGATACCTTTGAGTTGGTGAAATTACCAAAAGGAAAAAGAGCCCTGAAAAATAAGTGGGTTTACAGGCTAAAGCAAGAACAAGGTTCTTTGAGACCAAAGTATAAAGCAAGATTGGAGGTTAAAGGCTTCGAGCAGAGAAAAGGAATCAATTTTGATGAAATCTTTTCTCTAGTAGTGAAATTATCTTCTATTCGATCTATGTTAGCAATGGCTGCAAGTCTTGACCTGGAGATCGAACAAATGGATGTGAAGACAACATTTCTTCATGGTGATTTAGATGAAGATATCTATATGGAGCAACCTGAGGGATTTCAAGTGCAAGGCAATGAAGATTATGTCTGCAAATTGAAAAAGAGCTTGTATGGTTTGAAACAAGCTCCTAGACAATGATACAAGAAGTTTGAGTCAGTGATGCAACAACATGGTTATCGAAAGCTCAATTCTGATCATTGTGTATTTGTGCAGAGGTATTCATAAAATGATTTCATTATCTTGTTGCTCTATGTTGACGACATGTTAAATGTTGGTCGGAATATTTCAAAAATTAGGGAGTTGAAGCAAGAGTTGAGCAAGTGCTTTGCTATGAAAGATTTGGGAGCTGCAAATCAAATTCTTGGCATAAGAATTTTAAGGGATAGAAAAGTTCGCAAACTTTGGCTATCGCAAGAGAATTATATTCTGAAGGTGCTTCAAAGGTTTCATATGGAAAGTTCCAAGCCTGTTAGTACTCCATTGGCAACTCACATAAAATTGAGTGTTTCTCAATGTCCTTCCACTGAAGAAGAGAAGAAAGATATGGAAAATGTTCCCTATTCATCATCAATTGGAAGTTTGATGTATGCAATGGTGTGTGTACAAGGCATGATATTGCCCATGGTGTGAGCACTGTAAGTCGTTTTCTCTCAAATCCTGGAAGAGAACATTGGAAAGCTGTGAAGTGGATCTTGAGATATCTTCGTGGTACATCAGATTTTATACTTTGCTTTGGAAGTGAGGATTTAGTCCTTCGTGGTTTCACTGATGCTCATATGGCGGGTGATATCGATCCTCGCAAATCTACTTCAGGATATGTGATTGTCTTTGAAGGGGGAGCAATCTCTTGGCAGTCTAGAAGGCAGAAATGTGTTGCGTTGTCAACAACTGAAGCTGAATTTATTGCAGCTACTGAAGCGTGCAAGGAGCTGCTTTGGGTGAAGAAATTTCTCAAGGAGCTTGGCTATGCACAAGAGTGGTATGCCTTAATTATTTTGTGACAATCAAAGTGCTATCCATCTTAGTAAACATCCTAGCTTTCATTCAAAGTCTAAACACATTGATACGAGATATAATTGGTTGCGTGATGTGTTGGATGAGAAGTCGATATACCTTGAGAAGGTACATACAGATGAGAATGGAGCTGATATGCTTACGAAATGTGTACCAAGATGGAAATTTGAATTTTGTTGCTCACTTGTCGGGATGACACGTTCCTCCACATAGTCGGGAGGAGGGGGAGATTTGTTGGGTCCTCCCAACATGTGCACAAGTGTTTGTGTTTGGTCAAATAATTAATGCCCATTAAGTCTAGCTCCCAGCTGCCAGTATTATTAAAAAGAGAGCTGCAACCACAATTATTTTGCGAAGCCACAAACAGCCAATGTGACGGAACAACCAAAAACAGAGAAAGAAAAATAGCAGCAGCAGAGAGCAAAATGCAGCTGCCTTCTTCCTCCATCCAGATTTTGATTTCCGGCCAAACGGTGAACCAAATCTTGTCCGATCGTGCTGAAAGTTTTACAGCAGGTGCGGGACATCTTGTTCTTTGTTTTGTACAGTGGAGATCGAATTTCAAGGGTTAGAAATTTTTGTATAATTTTCTGTTCGGGGCTGCAGTTTGTGTTCTTATATTTCAGATTTGGTGTTCTTGGTGGAGTTGAGATTGTGGTGACTTTGTGTTGTTGTAAGTCCACATCTTTGGTTATGATTTCGCAGACTTGGTGTAATCTCTTTTGGTGATAGTGGATTTGTGATAGGCTCAAGAGCCTCGTGGTTTTTACCTTTCGAATTGGAATGGTTTTCCACGTAAATCCTCGTGTTCCTGTTTGCTTGTTTTTGTTAATGTTCCTGCGAAACTCTAACAACTTGGGAATTAAGTGTCCGCTGCAAATTTTGATCTTATGACGTTATTTGGTGAATTCTCAACAACAATAAATCATTTCTACCACATAAAAGGCACACATGGATGACAACCAATTTCAAAGCCCGGCCTGTGCTCCAATCTCTTCCAAGTTCCCCGACCTGAGTACCAATCTCCGTCAAATTTCATGTCGATTCAGGGTTGATTAGGGTCACAATTGCATTTCAATGCTTCTGGAAGCCCTAAATCAATGTTAAATTTGACGGAGATTGTTTACAGGTTGGATTATTGGTGAGAATTAGGGCATGATCGAACTTCTAAATGGTTTATGTCCATGTGTGCCTCTAAGGTGATAGAAGTGATTCACCGTGTGGGTTTTTTATTGACCCCTTAAATATTTAAATATGTCAGGTGGCTTAATTATAATAATAGCGAGTGCACTGATTGGCCAAAAATTAGTAAAGTAATAGGAATGAATGGGATAAAACAAAAGTTAGGATGCAATTGAAAAAAAAAATAAATAAATAAAGGACCAAATTATTAGTATTTCCTTTTTTCCTGTATGTTTGTTTGGGAGTATTGGTATTTGTTTTTAATTTTTCATGTTTTATTTTTACATTGTTTCTTGCATCTTGATGCTTGTCCTTTGGTTTTCCACATATGTTGCCATGTACATCTCATCTTACATGATCCTTTATGTTATCAACACAAGTGAAACAGTAGAAATATGAAATCTTCCTTTGCCAAGAAAAACACGTTGTAAACATGTTGAAGAAATTTCATATGGAAGATAGTAATTAGCTCGCATAGGGGTGTAGTCGAGCACGAGTACCATGGTGCTTGAGCTTGAGCTTGACGAAAGATATTCGAGTTCGAGCTCGAGCTAGAGCTTGAGTCGAGTAACAGTGCTCAAGCTTGAGCTCGAGTATCATCGAGTTCGAGTTCGAGGGCGAGCTCGAGTAGCTCGCGAGTATTTTTTTTTCTAAGCTCGAGCTCGAGTTGGTAGCTTAAGTTTGAATTTTATTTTATGTTTTTTCAACATTTGATTTTTAATTTTTTACCATAGCCTAAAAGACATAATTCAATTTGATATTTAAATATTGTGTTGGTTATTGTACTAATAAGATAGCACTAAAATCCTTTAAAAATATATTTCAATTTTTTAAAAGTGACTATTTTACCTCGTTTTAATATTTTTAATAAGTGAAATATTTTCTAATAGAAAATAGAGTGGGGTGTGAGGGAAAGTATGAGACGAAGAATAATTAAAATGTGTGCCAAGGGTATTATCGAGTCGAGCCGAGCTCAAATGCTTGAGTACTAAAATACTTGAGCTTGACTTGATGCGAGCTTGAGCATGAGTCGAGTACGAGTCGGGTTTTTTTCCGAGCTGAGTCCCTAGTCGAGTACGAGTAGCACTACTCATTAATCACCCCTAAGCTCGCACGCCTTGGGACAACAAGAAAAACTCTTAAAAGATGAAAGTGGAAAGGATGTGGATCAGAAATTATACAAGACCATGATCGGTAACTTACTCTACCTAACAGCTATAACGCCTGGCATTTCATTTAGCACTGGTGTCTTTGCACAGTTTCAATCACGACCTAAGGAATCTCATTTAAAGGCAGTTAAGAGGATTAAAAAGATACACCAAATGAAGAATTGGACTTGGAATATGGTAATCAAGACGATCTTCATTTGACTAGTAGGATACACTGACTCGAACTCGGCTAGTTGTTGTGATGACACACGATCAGCAACTTGGGGTTGCTTCTACTTAAGTAACAACAACGTTAACTTGTATTCTGGGAACAAACATAGTTGCACTGTCCACAGCAAAAGCCGAGTATATTGTTCCAACATGTTGTTATTCCCAACTCCTGTGGATGAACCAAATGCTAGTTGACTATGGTGTTAGCAAAGAAGGTTTCTTAGTGTTCTGTGACAAAACAAATGCTATAAATATATCCAATAATCATGTTCAACATAGCCAGAGTAAGCACATAGATATCATATACTATTTCATAAAGGATCTTGTTGAAGAAAAAGTATGTGATATTCAACACATATGGGCATTGGAGCAATGCGCCGACATCCTAATTAAAGCATTAGATTGAGAAATGTTTGATCAGCTAAGCTCAATTTGGGCCTATGTTATCAATAAGCTAGGCCAACTAATAAATAGATATAATAAAAAATGCAGAATAATAAAATCTAAAATAGATAAAATAAAAATTTCAAATTTCAAATTTTATCTTTCAAATCTTTTTAAAAGTTAATAAACCTCTAATAAATAAATAAATAAATAAACTTAAAATCTAAACTTAGTACATTTAAAAAGGCAAAATAATATAGATAAAATAAAAAATACAAAATTTCAAATTTCAAATCTTTCAAATATATTTAAAAGTGAAGATTGTGGGAATTCCATATAAATTAAAATTTAATATATTTTAAAAACTGAAAATCTATAATGAATAAATAAGTAAATGCGAAAATTTAAAATTAACAAATTAAAAAATGCAAAAATTTATAAAAAATAGAAATTTGAAATGAAGACACTACATTAAATTTAGGATGGATTGTTCACTAATGCTTTAATATATATATAGATTAAAAAATTAATTAATAATAATCATAATTCAGTTAATTTATCAAACTATATATAGTTAATAAGAAATTAAAATCCGTTATAAAAATATAATCATATTTTAATTTTAATTTTTGGTATTTTAATTTTTGGTATCAGGTTTAATTTTTAAATATAATTTTTAACATAAAAATAGTTTTAATAAACTACATAATATAAATAAAAATAATTATTGAATTTTTAAATTATAGGTATAAATATAATTATAATTTTGATATTAAAAATTAACATATTCCCATGCTCAAGGATTGACAGTTAAATTGGGTGAATTGCATTCACATATGGCTAATTTTTAATTTAGTTTGGCTTTTAAAATTTTGATAACAATTGTTCTAGATAATTTCTTCCATCTTTCATATGAACATAATATAATAGTAGTATTATGAACATATATATCTAATATTTATAAATGCCTTACCAATTGCTACAGTACTCCAATTGCTACAGTGAATAGAAGCTACAGTGTAACAGTGTTTAGGTAGGGTATAATCGGCATTCACACTTCTCAACACCAGACTACTTCGGTTTGCTAAATTCCGAATTATTTTCTGCCCAATCCCCACCCAATCTCTCCATTTTTGCCTTCGGCAGTGCTCCGACGAATTGCTCGTAGATTTTCGCCCTCCTGCTTTCCACCGGCCAGCCCCCCTTTCATCGTTGCGCGGTGCATCCATCCGGGCACCGCCGCTGCATCCCGGCGCCGGCCCCCCTTTTCATTGTCGCGTGGTACATCCATCCAGGCACCGCCGCTGCACCCCGACGAGTCATTGGCCGTCCGGCGCACTTGCGGCTTCCGCCAGCGGTCGTCCAATCGGTCGCTGTCCCGTGGAACACCCGCCGTGCGCTGCCCGGCGATGGTTTATTGGCTATTTCCGTTACCGGCCTTAATTGGGCCTCCGCACTTGCCACCGTACTTCCCCTCTTCGTCGAAAGGTTCGTTCAGTTCTAGCGCTTCTTTTCAGTTCCCCAATTTCAAGCTGGGTGTGCGTATTTTATGGGTGGGCGTGCTCTAATTCTAGCTGTTATACATAGAAGCGTAGTTCCCGGTCGGGTTGTTCGTGTGGGTTGGCTCCGCGTTGTGAATGTAAAACACCTAAAACTACATTTGGCCATAAAATCAGCTCTGACTGGCTATTTAGAAACCATACTATAGAGCCGATTGCTTGGCCATAATATGTTCTTGTAGCCTGCTCTGTGGATATTTAGATCTCAGTCAATTGTCCCTTCTCTTACAAGGGCTTATGATCATTCTCACATGAGGTTTGTGTCTCCTGTACATATTGATATGCAACTGCAAATTATTTGCTGGCCGTTTAGGTGATTCCCTTGCTCTTTCTTGTGCACCATATTTTCAGGCACCCGAAAGCCGGATACTGAAATGCAGGGGCAACCGGGGCCAACATCAGTTTCCCGTAGTCAGCGAGCTCGCATTCTTAAGCGCCGTGCAAATGCAGCAGAAAGCCAACTGAATTACGAAGATTCCACCAGTACCGAACCCCGAAGGACTTTGCGTCGCCCTCCAGCCTCCATACACCAGATTTGCTCCTCGAATTGTCGTTCCAGCCCGTCCATTCAGCCTTCCAATGTTTCGTTCCTGCTGTGCAGATTTGAACTAGGGATATTTCTTTTCATGCTGTATGAAATTAGGACTCTCATATCGTCCCACCGAACTTTCATTCATGGGTTCTCATGCTTCTTGCTCCTACCGTTTGTAGAGTATATTTATATTAGCTTATATTCAAATAAATTTATGCTTTTTGTTGTAGTGTTCATGCATTTGTGAATGGGTCCTTCGTATGAAAACTATAAACAACTATATATAATTCTCCCCCTGCTCTGGTATGTTGCAGCCAAGTACTATGCAAACAGCGATGGCAGATGAAGGTAGCATGAGTCACCGACAGCATATTCGCCAGTGCCGGGCAGCAGTGGCGCAAAGGCAAGGCAACAGTGCAGTTCCCAGCAACCATCAACAGCACAGGCGTACTCGTCGCACTACATCTTCCCAAGAACCGGTATTATTTCCAACCACTGCTGTTGTTTTGCCCGTATTTTGCACTTCCTGGTTCTTAACGAGGCTTTTCTCTCATTTTATTTACCACATTCCCTTTGTTCTCTCTTGCTTAGCAAGGGGAGCCACCTTCTGGGGAAGCCCTCCAACCCTTGCCACCGGGCCAGTGGGCCCCACTCTGCAGCAGCAGCGCATCGCACGCCGCCGCCTCCAGGCAGCGTCTCGGGCTGTATTAGATGAAGGAGAAAACCAATCATATGAACCATCTACCAGTCGGCGAAGCAGACTTCGTTCTTCGCAACAAGTACTCGCATTTATTTAACATATGCTTTTATAATTGTGTTTCACTAGCCTCTTCTAATCATGTTCTGGCCATCCTCATTCTCTGTGGCAGCAACCTGCCCAGCAACAAACCGGCATGGCCCACAAACCTACCCACACCGCATCGCCTGATCACGCCCATCGTCCGGGCCTTCCTCCGACCAACAACCAGGTACGTAGGAACAACATTAGCAATTCCCCTTGGGAACCTCCCTTGCCTACCACTTGCAATCACTTTGCTGCATTACTTTTCTATGGTGAATCACAAGGATTTTGCTGTGCCTTTGGAACTTTTGGTCTAGAACCGTTGCTCGTGCACCCTATTCTTGAAGATCTATATCTCGGGAGACATGCACTCTCTGAATATTTCCTGCCATATATCCGTACTTACAACAATTCATTCGCTTTCTCAAGTTTGGACGTGCAATATGATGTTGCATTGCAACGTAATGAACAAAATGTCTATGTATTCTGTGTCAATGGAATCATGCACCACTTCATTAATTCCTTATTTCCAACTGAAGCCAACCCCGAAAATCTCCAGCTTTATTTTCAAGATGCTACAATTGAACTTGAAAACCGTATGCAGAACACCCCAAAGCTAAACAAAGAAGTCGTTGCTTTGCTAATGAATGTTACGGTATTAAACCCTTACGCAAGATTCTTTAGACAACTTCATCATATGGAATGCATGAATGAATACAAAATTTTCCTAAAAACTACGAACCGCTTAGACAAACGGGTTTATAACCTTCCAGCTGTTGATGATATTCTGTTATATGGCAAGATGGCGAATCAAGTGATGCTCACTTAATACGGGATATACAGGTTTATCCATTCGATGGGACCCCAAAGAAGGTTTCCTATTACTCTTTTGCATATGATCCCGATCAGTACCCTTTAATCCATGCTTATGGACAACCAGGCTAGCAACCTGACCTAATTAAAAGTAAACGCTACTCACCTATTGCTGACGGTCGTGCTACAGCTGAAGCTTTCTTGACGAGCCTTGGGGAGCCATCTGCTGATGCAAGCCAGCAACGTATGTTTTTTAAACAGTTTGCCTTCATTCTTTTTTACACATTTCACATTTTCGAGTAATGCCTAATTTTTAACGTTTTCCAGCACCATCAAAGAAACAAAGGCGGATGGATAAAAGCCATGTTTCTATTCGTGAGTACTATTCCTACCGGCTCCATATCCGGCCTTCTACGCCTTCTATCCTACTGAGGACAGGGCGGTTATTTCAGCAATATGTTGTTGACCAATATATCAAAATAGAAACACAATGCTTGGACTTTTTCCGCTCTGAACAAAATCAAAAAAAACAAAGAATCGAAACCACGTAAGGAATTGAAGATGCTTTTCATCAACAAGGATTGGATGACCTTAATCAGATTGGGAAACCAGTTGTTCTACCCTCTTCTTTTATTGGTGGTCCTCGTGATATGCATCGACGTTATATGGATGCCATGGCGCTCGTTCAAAAGTTTGGGAAACCTGACTTTTTTATTACAATGACATGTAACCCACAATGGATTGAAATTGCACATCATCTTTCCGCAAATGAAAATTGCACTAATCAGCCTGACTTAACTGCACGAATATTCAATGTGAAGCTTCAAGAACTTAAAAATGAACTTTTTGATGCAAATGTGTTGGGTCGTGTCACCGCTTACTCATGTGGTTGAGTTCCAAAAAAGGGGCTTGCCACATGTCCATATGTTATTAATTATGCATCCACAAGATAAAATGGAAAATCCTTCACAATATGATGACTTCATTTCAGCTGAACTACCAGACCCTACAACAGATCAATATTTGCATAATTTGGTTATGAAACATATGCTTCATGACCCTTGTGGAACAGATAATCCGAGCAATGCTTGTATGTGTGATGGTAAATGTAAAAATCATTACCCAAAACAATTCAATGACCTTACAACACATGCTCCCAACGGCTATCCTTTATATCGCAGACGAAATAACGGCTCAGTTGTCTTTTCTCGCAACCGGTTACTGGATAATAGATGGATTGTTCCTTACAACCCATATTTGCTCGCCAAATTTGATTGCCATATCAATGTCGAGATTTGTTCGACAATTAAATTGGTCGAGTATTTGTATAAATATAGGTCATGACCGTATTGCCTTCTCAGTGCGTGCCTCTCATCAGGAGCAACAAATTGATGAAATAACCGCATTTCAAACAGGTCGTTGGGTTGCCCCTCCAGAAGCAACCTGGCGTATTTTTGCATTCCTTATGAATGAGATGAAGCCTGCTGTTATAGCACTCCAGTTACACTTAGAAAATTATCAGTACACAACATTCTCTACAACTTCTTCTATTGAAAGTGTCGTTGAAAACATACAAGCACACCGTACTATGCTTACGCAATTTTTCTACATGAATAGCCATGATAGTGTTGCTAAAGAGAAAAAAGTTTTATACAAAGAATTTCAGAACATTTCCTATGGGATTCACAAAAGAAAGAATGGCATCAAAGAAAGCGCGGAACTGTCGTAGGTCGTATTGTCAGTGCACGCCCAAATGAAAATGAACGATATTACCTACGATTGCTTTTACAACATCGTCGAGCGCCAACCTCATTTGATGACATTGCAACAGTGAATGGCACTCTATGCCAAACTTTCCGAGCTGCATGCGTTGAACTGGGACTGCTAGAAAGTGACACAGCAATCATTGATTGCTTAATAGAAGCCTCAAACTTTCAGCTTCCAAATTCCTTCTCGCAATTGTTCGCAACGATCCTGATGTTCTGTAATCCTGCTGAACCTCAAAACTTATGGAATCAATTCCATGAATTTTGCAATTATGTTGTACCTTTACCATCTAACCATTCCAACATATCTGTTGAAATACTTGCTGCTATTAATGTGAATAGACACCTTTCAGCAGCTGGAAGCTCTTTATCAGACTTTGGTATTACAGTTACTAACGATCTACCTTCAGACTCTATAGAGGATAGCTTCCAACAAAACTATTCGTCAGACGCTTCTTTATATCATAACCTTCCATCGGCAAATACATTGAATGAAGAACAGTACCAAATTTTCCAGATTGTTGCTGAGAAATTACACAAGCGTTTGCCTTTTGTATGTTTCATTGATGGTCCTGCTGGCACCGGTAAAACATATTTGTATAATACAATTCTCAGTTATGCACAACAATTAAATCTTATTTCGGCTCCCGTTGCATCTTCTAGCGTAGCTGCTTCTCTACTACCGAATGGTCAAACAACACATTCAAATTCAAATTACCATTAGATATACTTGAACATAAATCTTGCAGCATATCAAAACAATCAAACCTAGCATCCCATTTGAAAGCCCTGACTTTGATTATTTGGGATGAAATTTCAATGGCACGTAAAGAACTTATTGAAGCACTCAATAACACTTTAAGAGATATCACTGATGTTGCTGAACCTTTTGGAGGAAAAGTTGTCATATTTGGTGGTGATTTCAGACAAATTACACCAGTGATATCAAATGCTACAAAAGACATTTACATTGAAGCAAGTGTTGTATCCTCTAATATGTTTCGTACCGCACAGAAATTCCATCTAACAAAAAATATGCGCGCTCAAAATGATCCTGCCTTCGCAGCATTCCTTGATGGCATTGGCAACAATACATGTCCGAACTCACGTGATGGTGAAGTGAGGATTCCTCATAATAATTTAATACCATACCAAGATGAGAACATTGCTACGTTAATTCACAAAATATATCCTCTCAATATACTCCAATCACCTTCTATTGAAGCCTTTGTATCAAGATCAATTCTTACCACAACAAATGAAATTGTCGACCACATTAATAATATTATCTTAGACCAAATTCCTGCCAGATAATGACTTCTATTTCAAGGAATAAAACAAAAGATCCAAGTCAACAACCTCATTACGAAGATTTGCTCCCTACATTAACTCCAAATGGCATGCCGCCTCACATACTTTCTCTAAAGAAAGGTGTCCCAATAATGTTGCTTCGAAACCTAGCTCCATCAAACGGTCTGTCAAACGGAACAAGACATATATAAACGTATGACGCATAACCTCCTTGAAGTTAAAATCATCACTGGACCCTGCTCTGGAACGATATGCTTTATACCTAGAATACCGTTACAACCGAAGGAAATGAATAAAACATCTATTGAATTTACTCGGGTTCAGTTCCCCGTCAAATTATGTTTTGCAATGACAATAAATAAATCACAAGGGCAGATATTACAACACGTCGGTGTTTTCATGCATGGCCAATTATATGTGGCTTTATCGCGTGCAAAATCCTTTGATACTCTATACATAACAATTCGGCCGCATGAGGACATTGTTAGAACAGAGGCAACAATTGTTGAATGGACCCAAAATACAGTCTACCAAGAACTTTTATGTGCAGCTGGTATTACGAATTGACTGCAATGCAATGCCCTTCATGACTCTTCAATTCATACTGCTTCTTGCCTGTTCATGGGTTTTAGCAAAACATTTGCATGGACTATGTCTCCATTGTTAAAGTAATACAACACAGAGCCCACAGTAAGTCCATCAAAAATCATAAGCTCTTCCCTTTTCCAAAAAACATTATGTCATGCATTATTCTCTATCTATTCACATATTTCAAGTGGATTAAATCTATTGTGAGAACCTGTTCGCAATTTCGCTTTAGTGCCTAATTTTTCAAGGTTTGGCTGGCTCTACCTATGATAGCCAGCTATTGCATGTGATTGCGCACCTGAACACTTTGTTTAGTATGATATTGTCGTCAGTCTTTTACATTAGAGTTTTCCTTTTTAATTTTTTTTATTCTTATGTCTTAGATTTTACCTTTTGCTGCAAGCAACAACTCCTATTTCGTGCTGTTCAATTTTATTTAAAAATACTCGATTCCTAAATTTTAGTTCTTGGTTGAGATCACTTACCGTGCTATTTTATATCCATTTATATTCTCATTTTTGGTTAATTCTCCAGGGAACAAACCCGGTCTGCAGGCAATAGAATCACTTTGTTCCCAAAGGCATCTGCGGAATTATGTTTGCCTCTTTCACAATTGAAGGTATTAGTTATGGCTTTCTCAATATCCATGCTTACCTGTATCTATTTTCCTTTCCCTTTTTTATTATAATTTATCTCTTTTCTAATGTGTGTGTTCTCTCTCAGAATTATGTTATGGCTTTCTTAATTTTTTCTTTGGTGTGATTAGTTTTCACTGAGTTATTTATTCTGCTTTCCAATATACATTTTGGAAATGGATATCAGCAATATGTTCTTTAAATGAATTTCTTAAACTTTGAGGCATTTCTTTCTATGCTGTGAGCTGTTGTGTGGCCTATATAGGAAGAAATCCTTTGTTTTATCTTCAAATGAACTTGTGCATATGCAAGCCTATGTTTCCCTGTTATATGAAAATTATAAATCATTCAACTTGACCTTCTGTGATGTCGCTGCTTATCTTATCTCTATTTTATACTTCAGAGCTCAATTTTGATTACTTCTCAATTCACTTCTCAATCGTTTTCCTCTTCTCAATTTTCATTAGTTCTCAAGTGCATGACATCATTCCATCCAACAGTTGAAAAGGCAGCTGAAGAATTTAATTGTCAATCTATGAGATTTGATCCGGTTAACGAAGCAGTATGCTTGCTCACTTGGACATATGCTTTTACTGCTTACGTTCTACATTCCATGTGCTTATATGTGGTTTGTGATTCCTTATGACACAGCTCTTATGGTTATGTCATTTGATTTTATCATAGGCATTGAAGAATACTGCCCTTTTTTCGGTGAGAATTGCTCCTATAATCATCAGCAATGCTTTCATTGTGGAGATCTGGCATGTCCAAAATACGCACCGCAAGGTAAAAAATTTGGGGCGGCCTTGAATTTTAAGGCCCGTTTAGATGCGGGCTTTTGCGGGCTCGACCCGTGGCGGGGCGGGCTTTTGCGGGTTGGGCCCGTGGCGGGGCGGGCCGGCCCGCGGGCTTTGCCTTTTTTTTATACTCTTGTTCTATTTATTTAATGTTAGTGAATATTGTTTAATTAATTCAAATGCTACCATAAAGTCACCAAATATATATTTAAATACTTATTTCGGTTACTTATAAAATTGTAAATTGTAGTAAAAATAGTCATATTTTCTAATATTTCTCTTCTTATTTACTTAGTGTTAGTTTTTTTTTAAAGTTTAAAAATACTTATTATTTTATTTATTAAATTTTTTCAGCTAGGTTATTTTATTTATTTATTAAAATTTGTGAATGCAAGTAAATTTTCATAATTTATTGTCAGTTATCTTGTTTTTAAAATATAAAATTATGAATTATATATACCAAAATAAATTAGCTTTCTAAAGACTCCAACTGTCAGACCCAATATTTTTATCAACTCAATCATTACTTATAAATTTTTTATCTTCAACAATACTATATTTTTAGAATATAATACACATCTTTAGTACTAAGATTTTAATAAATCTTTAATTTTATAAAGAATTATTCAACAAACCGATTATTAAAGTAAATAATTATGCCAAAAAATACAGATTTTAACTATTTATAATTTTAAATATCAATTATAAATCTTTATTTCCCATTCTTAATTTATATAACAAAAAATATATCCCATTTTTTTTACACTAAAAATTTAAGTTTTTAAAAAATACTAAAAGGCCCGCGGGTCGACCCGCATAACCCGCGGCCCGCGTGTAGGGCGGGTCGGGCTTAAGTATTTAATGCCCGCCCCGTTCAAGCCCGCAAAAACGTGGGGGCCCGCGCGGGCCGGCCCGTTTCGCCCCGCGGGCCCGTTTTGACACCTCTAGTCCAAAACCATCTACTCCTCAGGTATGTTGTTGTTTCAATGACAAGCGTTGATGATGTCTGTAAGCTCTGTCAACAGCCGTCTATCTTAACAGGATTTCATTTCGAATTCCTTTACTGCATTACATTTGACTCGTGATGAAGGTGGACCGCCACCTTCTTTATGCTTGGCTTAGAATTTCAATGCATTCAACTGCTCATTTTCTTTCAACTGCTCGTTTTCATTTACTTGTAGAAGCACAAGGGCTTGGCAGATCCCTTAGAAGTTGTGCCTGGAGACATATCGGATGAATCCCTATTGCTATGCCTTGTCGAGTTCATGGTTCGTTCATTTATTCGTAACTTTCACTTTGACCACACAGATATATGTATGAATGAAGATATGTTTGCTGAATGGACGCTGCTTCCTTTTCTCCTCTTCATTAGGTGACTGATGTTGCTGACGCTCTTATTTTTAATCGTCTTTTTGGACAATTATTTACCAATGGAACTGTAAGTGAGTTTTCAATTTTTTTTTGCCCTGTTCTGTTTTGCCTTAATTTCCACAATCTCAACACTTGTATTCTCTCCCAAGTGGCATTTTGACTGGTTAATTGGCATGATGCATTTGTAGCTTCTTGTTGCCACTTCAAACCGAACTCCTGACAACCTCTATGAAGGGGGACAACAGAGGGATCTTTTCCTTCCGTTTATTGCCTCATTGAAGGTATTTTTATTACACAGAAGTAACACCCCTGTCCACTTATAATGAGCCAAGAGATATTACTTTTGCAAGGCGTTTCTTATTTATAAAATTCGCGCTCATTATTTATTGAACTCCTTTCCTGATTTTGACATAGGAACGTTGTGTACTTCATGAGATTGGTTCATGAGTGGACTAATGGAAAATGACATCGGTTTGATTTATGATACCTCTGATTCATTGCACTGAGTTCTCAACAATGCATTTTCCCCTTTTCTTTCTAATACTTCTGTTTTTTTACAGGATTTCAGGCACAGAGGTTTTTACTTTGTGGCCAACCATTTGTCTACCCTTCTGCAGCAAAAGTTTCAAAACCTAATTGGTGATCATGTTGCCACTCCAACGGAGGTGGAAGTTGCTATGGAGAGAAAATTGAAGGTATGCTATTATCGTAGTTCAAAATTTATCAACTGAAAGAATGTTTTTTGGAAACAGGTGTATGATATAGGTCAGCAGCAAGTACTTTAAAAAGCAATTGACTGTTATAGGTTCCACTGGGTGCCAATGGATGTGCATATTTTCCTTTTGAAGAATTGTGTGATCGGCCTATTGGGGCTGCTGATTATCTTGCCTTATTTCGTAAGGCATTCTCAGTTCAACTTCTTTATTTTCATATGTCAGAAGCTGCTTTAGGGGCTCAATTGCATGTAGGGAATTTAGTGGAATTCCAACTGATATTGCATGTTATTCAGAGACTTGATTTTATATGTACTCAGTAGTGGGCTTTCATTTTTACCAGAGAATTACCATACCCTGGCTTTGGACGCCATTCCAATTTTTGGGCTCTCGAATAGAAGTGCAGCCTACCGGTTTGTCACTTTAGTTGATGTTAGTCCTTGATACTTAAGTTTGTCCTTTTTATAGGAAAAAAAAATTGAATAAGTGGCTGGACAGTTGGGGACTCGATGTAGTCCAATACTTGGGCCTTTGATGGATGTCAGGTTACCCACATAGGAATATTAAGTTGAATGAGGCCCTATATTGTACTAGAAAAACTCATTTCATTACATTATTAGAATGGCTTTCAATTTACCATGAATAGTTAAAATGGTGAGTCATGCAAAGACCTTAAAGACATCAAAATAACCATGAATAGCATTGACCATGAATATGGCATGTACAATGCAATGATAGCTCTATTTGTACTGACGTCGAAAGGGAACACGTAAAGAACATTGAGATCAACGATACAAGCGATGTGACAGGTTTTTTTTGTAACTGGGCAACTCTGACCAAACAGTGTTCCTTTGCGACATGTTACTCCAAATAGTACCATTGCCCATACCACTTAACGTAAGAAACAAAAAAAACCCACAAACTAAATAATCTGGTGGTGTGAGTCAATACAAGTATCCATAACATTGAATAATCCAATACAAACGTCATAGCATCATAGCATTCACATTTCTATGATATAAACCTCAATTAGAACCTCGTTATTCCTAGGTCCAACCGTAATTGACTTAACAACAAACTTACAATAGTCCCCAACTCTTATATGATTTTATATAAAGAAATGATATAACCCTTGATTCATGACCTGTAATACCCGAGAATTTTGCAACATAAAATAAATAAATAAATAAAATAAATAAATAAACAAACAATAAATAAAACAATAACAATAAATAAATATAATAAATGAATAAACATAATACATAGACAAGGAAATGAGAAATGGAATTTAATTTAAGAAGGAATTAAATTTCCGATACTCGTAAAGCCAAAGATAAAATCAATCAAATAAATTGTACAAGTATACCCGACACTAACGGACTCGAGAATTCGAGGCCAATATTAAATCTAGACCCGAGTAAGAATTAAGATAGGAGTTCCTAGTTCCTAAACCCTAAGCGCGGAAATATCCTGGAAATCTGAATCCGAGAACATAGAGGGATAGAAGTCCGAAAGAGAGGAGGAAATGCCCGACGGATTGTACGACCCGCCCGGACCGAATTCTTGGCGTGGGCCGCTCGGTGGCCGTGCGGTGAATGGCCAAATGGCGCGCCAACCCCGCGCCACACGACCGATTCGGCGGTTGCAAATTCACTCACCCGAATCCGGATTTTCCGACTTCGGTTGAACTCTTTTCGGCTCAAGACTCACCAAGGCCGACCTTGGACGTCCCTAGGTCGTGCCTATCTATAAATAACACCTCTTGGCAGCCCCGAACACTTTTCAAAACATCCATACTCTCTATACGTTCGAAAACCCTAATCCCGGAGTCGTCGGAGGCACGAAACCAAGGCGAGGAATGTCGTGGATGAATTCGGAAGATCTCCAACGTCGTGGTAAGTTCCGATCCGATCCTTGTTCCATATAAGATTCGAAAACAAATCCTAACTTCATTCTTTCTCTTCTCTACACCCCGCATTGGATCTAGAACGAAGAACCCGACGAACGGAGAAGATAAGCGGTGGACTGGAAGCCACGCCTCCGAATCGACGATCCCGGACGTCCAAAAATCTATAAGTTAATCTTACTATGGTTTTAGGAGGATTTAAAATACACTTGATCTAACGATTTAAACCAAGAACGTAAAATCTGTCAAAACGAAATCTTTAACGGCGCAGCGTCTTTGCTTGATTTTTCCGAACCCTTAAACATGTTCAAACGAGAAAACTTAAAACATAAAAAATGTTTCTAAGACGTAGATCTAGCTACTGTAAAATTTTCATAATTGTTCGTTATGATTTGTTATCTGAATTCATTCTCAAACCAAACTGCTTAGAATTTGAATTTTGAAATCTGGACAGAACTTAGGTTCGAACTTGATGACGTTTTTGACATTAGATCTACACCGATTTGGAACTTTAGCCGAACATGAAAGTTGTAGATATATGTCTTAGGTATCTCTCTGTAAAGTTTCATCAACTTTGGAGTTAGTTTTCTATGGTAGATCTTGAAATCGTGAAACTGGTGTCAGAATTTTCGGACAGATTACCATCCTGTCAAGGATCGACGTTTTTCACTTACTTCCGTACCTCGGATCGAAAAACTTAACACATGAAACTTATGCATCTATGTGTTTTCAAGTCATTGGTCAAATTTCAGAATTTTTGGATTTAAACTCGATTTTTAATGAATTTTGAAGTAAACTATGGTTGACAGAGTCAAATCTTGAAATCTTGTTGAAACGGTGAAACTAGCCTTTAAGGTTTAAACGAGTAGAAGACTCTTTGAAATAAATACATGAAATCTGAAATTTAGGAAATCCCCTTTACAAACTTGATCTTTTAAAATTAGGGGGTGAGTGCTCTGCAGGGGGCCCTCCTAACGATTCACTTCGTGCCTTTATGGACGATGGTGACCCGCGCGAAATTTTGAGATATGTTGCCAAAACGGCATGAGATATATGGCCTACACTCTCGTGAATATCTTTATGGGTTTCCCGAGGCTCCGGAGTGGTACTGGGTATGGCAGATACGGCTGCAGCCGCCGGCTTCCGGCTAAACTTGACGAGATTGTGATGCAGTCGTGAAATACTTGAAATACTAAATCTTGGGAGTAATGGGGATAGTCAAATATTTATTTATTGTCCTTTTTAAATTGTTAAATACTTTATTTAAATTAATTATGGCTTTTATTTAAATTATGCTAAATGTATTATTGATTAGGGCCATGAATTAATTATGCAAATTGGTTAGATAATTAAATCGAATTATTTATGATTTATTATCATGCTTTTATTTAAATATTAATTAATGGCTTTGAAACCCCACGATCATGTCTGTATTAACTTACTCATCAAGTTGTGCTGACCAAACCATTTTATCTCATTTTTCCTTACAGAGTATGTGGATTGAGCATGAGCACTATATGCATGGGGGAAATATTTTGGGAACTTATTATTTTAATATCTTGCATTAGACTATAGTACAAACGGGCCTGTTTAACCCGTGTTTTTGCCATGTTGGCCCTATTTACATTTTCCGCTGCAATACGTATACTTAGATACTATTATTCCGCTGCATTATAATATTTATTTTGAACTTATATTGAATGGGCTACTTGAATGGTTTTAAATATTTTAAATACTGCAATACCTAGCCTTGCATCTCTTTAGTAAGCTCGGAAAAACCGTGTCTTACTAGGGAGGTGTGGCGGCTACATCCTGACCTGGGTGACCAAAAACCGGGGTGTTACAAGTTGGTATCAGAGCCCGGATATTTTTAAACTATTATTTTTAATCCATTATTATTTTTAAACTATTATGTTTAAATTATTATTATTTTTAAACCATTAGTATTTATATTATTAATATAGAAGCCCAAAATTATTATTTTAAACTTTCCTAGCCCAAAATTATTTTTAGCCAAATTATAATTATTTTGACCTAATATAGAGGTCCAAGGATTTTAAATATTATTTTAAATTTTTAAGCATTATTTCCATGGAGACGAATTTTTATTTTAAAACCCATGGAAAAAATATATATATATAGTGCTTGAACTATTTTTTTTGGGGGGGGGGGGGGGAAATCATCATTTGCATGTGCATACTGCATTGCCTGAACTTAGAGAACCTAGAAGCGTGATACATTCTAACTTAGATCTTTTGCTTGCGCTAGATGGCTAGTCAAGATATGATGAACTTGATGATCAAAATGATGAACGCTCACTTTGACTCCCAACAAACCATAGAACAAATGAAACATCGTATGGCTCAATTGGAGGCAAATCTGCACCACATGGGTAACTTAAGAGAGGTGGATCACCACCGCATAAACCAACTCGAACGCCAAGTCCAAACCCTCACTACGCAAAACCTAATACTGAAGGAACACGTCGATGCTCATGGACAAGACTTGAACACCATCTTTGACGATCTACTGCCGCCAAGTTCGGAGGAGGAAGACCCGGAGGAGGATCCCGCTACCCCACCGGAGGACGTCTTGAGGCGCTAGGGATTCTATTTATAGTAGATAGTACTATTTTTGCTAAGAAAACGTTGCTATTATTGTACATCTCCTCACTTGTATTAAAAGCTTCTTTTAAAGGAATAAAATACAAGATTTATTCAGTTAAACAAAATAAAACAAAACCTTGCGTTACTTTAAAGTCCAATCAAGCATTGAGTGTAAAAACAAAAGCACATACATAGTAACTTGCCTCGACAATAGATTACGTTCTAATTTACCATTTGTAACAGAATGGCACCACGAGGTAGATCAAGGAACCATCCTGCTCCCCAAACTACTACTGAAGTGCCACCAAATGACACCGACCCGCTCAACCTATAGTAGAGCAACCCCAAGGTGCGCAGGACGCCCCCGCACCGAACAATGTGGGCGATCGTCTTCGGACGATAGAGGAGGTCTTGATTGCACTAGGGAAAGCGCAAGTCAATCAGGGCCAAGTTGCGGCGGTACCTCCGCCCCAAGCTCGCCCTAACTATCTGGCAATGGTGAATCCCTACCAGCCACCCCACTATGCTGTGAGAAGGATCCAGCCAAACTGGGGGAATGGATCCGGACTTTTGACAAGCTGCTAGGCGCGGTCAAGTGTCCGGAAGGAGAAAGAGTGCACGTCGCCTCGTACTACTTGGGAGGCGAAGCGGACGACTGGTGGTAGGCGATTCAAGCAAAATTAACTGAAGATGACGAGCCCTACTCTTGGGCGAAAATGATGGAGCTACTCAGGGATAGATTTTATCCCTTGAGTACTAAAGCTGCAATGTACGAAGAGTTTCTGTCACTGAAGCAAGGAGGCCAGATTGTGCAAGAATACTATACTCGATTCAAGGAACTGGTGAGATTCGCACCAAGACTACCACGGATGCGGAGAAAGCTCAAAAGTTCGAGATGGGACTGAACCTGGCAGTACGCGAGGTGATTGCAGGGGTGCATTACCCTGACCTGCAAGCAGTGTACGATCGCGCTGTGGTAGTGGCGCGAGTACAGCAACTGAAAAGGAGAGTGAGTGGGGAGTCCAGCCGGGGTCCCGAAGACAAGAGAAACCGGGACGCGAGAAGCGAGAACAACACGGGAAGGAACAAACAGCGGAGAGGGTCGAATAGGCCACAGCAAACCAACAATGGAAGGAGGTTTAACCAAGAAGAACCGGTACCACCTTGCCCGAGGTGTGGGCGACCCCACCTAGCGAGGGGATGCCCTCAACAAGGGGCATGCTTTCGGAGTGGACGTATGGGCCACATACGTCGGGAGTGCCGAACAAGGCTCGAAAACATAACGAAAAGGGAGGACTTACTCACGGGGCAGGGGCAACCTCAAAATCAAAACGGACGGAACGACAACAATCAGGGGTATAGACCCCCTCAAAATCAATTTAGGCAGCCGAATCAAAATAAGAACCAACGTCCTCAACCACCTCAGAATCAAAATCAGCAGCAAGACCAGCAGTCGATTCCAAATCAGCAAGGCAATCAAGGACGCCCGATGGGACGACTTAACGTGGTTAACCAAGCGGACATGCCTGCATAAGGAGAAGTGATGGCAGGTACATTTCATGTCCTGAATACACCCCTTAGAGTCTTATTTGATTCTGGAGCTAGTTGCTCAATCATAGCATCAAGGATAGTGCCTGAGTTAGATCTACCTAAGTGCGAGATAATTAGCTTAGGAATTCAACTGCCTTCAGGAGAAGTAGTAGCTTGCTCTAAACGATACAACGGAATTCCTATAGTGATCAAGAACGTAGAATTCTTCGCAAACTTAGTAGAGTTTAACTTAAGGGACTTTGACATTATACTGGGGATGGACTGGTTGTCCCAGTATAAATCGGTGATCGAATGCCAAAAACAAAAGATCACCCTGTCGAAAAGTAGGGGAAAGAGAGTTATCTTTTATTCTCAGCCCCCTAAGAGGAGCAACAAAATCGTTAGTGCCCTCAAACTAAGTAACTTGATGCATAAGGGGTATGAGCTATATGCGTGCTACATGCACAACCTTGAGGTGGAAGTGAACAAGGTTGACAGCATACCAGTGGTAAGAGAATACCCGGATGTGTTTCCTGAAGACATCTCGTGCATGCCACCTGAGCGAGATCTTGAATTCACGATAGATCTCATTCCGAGGACCGAGCCTGTCTCAAAAGCTTCGTACCGGATGGCACCACTGGAAATGAAGGAGTTAAAGGAACAACTCGAGGAGTTACTGCAAAAAGGATATATAAGACCGAGTACTTCCCCATGGGGAGCACCGGTTTTATTTGTTAAGAAGAAAGACGGAGGATTACGTCTTTGCATAGATTATCGAGGATTGAACCAAGTGACTATCAAGAATAAATACCCATTGCCGAGAATTGAGGATCTATTTGATCAACTGAAGGGAGCTTCAGTATTCTCGAAGATCGACTTACGATCTGGGTATCACCAGTTGAGAATCGCCGAGAAAGACATTCCGAAGACGGCGTTTCGAACTCGATATGGCCACTACGAGTTCACGGTGTTATCCTTTGGGTTAACAAATGCTCCAGCAATGTTCATGAACCTCATGAACAATGTATTTCGAGAGCTGTTAGATCAGTGTGTAGTGGTGTTCATTGATGACATCCTGATCTACTCGAAAAGCGAGGAGGAGCACGCCCAGCACTTGCACCAAGTGTTAGGGACCTTGCGAAAGAATCAGCTATACGGCAAATTGTCCAAATGCGATTTTTGGTTGAAGGAGGTAGCATTTCTTGGACACATAGTATCCGCTGATGGAGTTTCAGTGGATCCGGCAAAAGTTTCTGCCGTAACCGAATGGGCAACCTCAAAGAGCCGAACAGAGATAAGGAGTTTCATTGGATTAGTCGGGTATTATAGACGGTTCGTGAAGGATTTTTCGAAAATCGCACGACCTTTAACCCAGCTACTGAAGAAGGGAGTAAAATACGAGTGGACAGAGGCGTGTGAGACAGCGTTTCAAGAGCTGAAGAAACGACTCACAACCACACCCGTATTGACACTATCATCAGAGGATGGTGACTTCGAAGTTTACAGCGATGCTTTGAAGGAAGGTTTAGGTTGTGTCTTGATGCAAGACTCGAGAGTCGTTGCATATGCATCACGCCAACTGAAACCTCACGAGGAAATATTATCCGACACACAACCTGGAGTTGGCTGCGGTCGTTTTCGCTCTAAAGATATGGAGATATTATCGTTATGGGCGAAAGTGTCAAATGTTTACCGACCACAAGAGCTTGAAATATATATTCACTCAGAAGGAGTTGAATTTGAGACAGCGAAGGTGATTGGAACTCATTAAAGATTATGATTTGGAGATAGCCTACCACGAGGGGAAGGCGAATGTGGTAGCCGATGCCCTAAGCCGGAAAACCCAACACGTGACAAACTCGTTGGTAATTCTGCCAGCATTGTACATGGAGTTGGCAAGATTGGATTTAGAACTTGTGCATCCGGGCACAGTGAGTGACACAATCAATGCCATGATCGTAGAAACTCCAATATTGGACGAGATTCGACTCGCTCAACCGGGCGACGCGAAGTTGGAGAGAATAAAGAAGTATATTGCCGAAGGGAAGGCAATAGGATTTGCTATCCATGAGGATAGAAGCATTCGCTTCAAAGGGAGATGGTGTGTGCCTCAAAAGTGTGTCGAGTTGAAGGAAAGGTTGATGAATGAAGGTCAAAATACACCATACTCAGTGCATCCCGGAGGTGACAAGCTTTACAAGGACCTGAAGAAGATCTACTGTGGCCGGGAATGAAGAAAGAAGTGGCAGACTTCGTGGCGAAATGCCTCACCTGCCAAAGAGTTAAGGCAATGAGACATAAACCCTTAGGACTGATGCAATCACTAGAGATTCCAAGTTGGAAGTGGGATAGCATCTCGATAGACTTTGTCTCGGGATTACCCCGATCACCTAAAGGCATGAACAAGATTTGGGTGATTGTGGATAGGCTAACGAAGACGGCCATATTTATCCCGATGAAGGACACGTGGACTATGGACCAATTGGCCCGAGCCTACATTGATAATGTGGTACGACGACATGGAGTACCACATGACATCATTTCTGACAGAGACAGTAGATTTGTCTCTCACTTTTGGACGGAATTACAAAAATCTCTCGGTACTCAAATTAAAATGAGCACCGCATTCCACCCAATGACGGATGGACAAACCGAGAGAACAATCCAAACACTTGAGGACATGCTGAGAGCATGCGCGTTTGAGTTCAAAGGAAATTGGGAAGCTCATTTACCCTTAATCGAGTTCTCCTATAACAATAGCTACCATGCTAGCATTGGCATGGCACCTTTCGAGGCGTTGTATGGATGAAAGTTTCGAAGCCCGTTGAGCTGGGAAGAAAACGATAAGTCTGTGATAGTGGGACCACAACTTGTCGAAGAAATGGCTCAACAGATAAAGATGATTCAAGGGGAAATGAAAGCCGCTCAAGACCGTCAGAAGGGTTATGCTGACGTGAGACGACGAGACCTAGAATTTCAAATGGGAGATAGGGTCATGCTGAAGATATCACCCATGAAGGGGGTGATGCGCTTTGGGAAACGAGGAAAGTTGAGTCCTCAGTACATAGGACCTTACGAGATTCTAGAACGAGTCAAAAATTTGGCTTACCGACTGGCTTTACCGCCACAATTTGTCTCACAACTAAAGAAATATGTGCTAGACCCGACACATGTACTTCAACCGGAAGTAATCGAACTCGATGAAGATCTGACTTATGAAGAAGTTCCAGTGCGAATTCTAGACACTAAGGAGCGAGTAACGAGCAATAAAACTTTCAAGATGGTCAAGGTTCTTTGGTCGAACCATGAAAGCGCGACAGCAACATGGGAGTTAGAATCGGACATGAGGGAACGCTATCCGACACTGTTCCAAACCGACACTGACACAGTTATGGGGATATAACTGCAATCTTAAGGGGGAGAGGATGTAATACGCAGTGTCACATCCGTATTTTACCATGCATTTCCGTACATTTTGTAACCAAACAAATTCAAATTGTTTTGAACTACGTTATGGCTTGATCCCTTCACAGGGTACGTAGGCAGCTTAGAAGTTTTAATTCTAAGTTCAGTCACGCAATAATAAAACGAACAAAAGCATTCGTTCTTAACACGAGAAAAGCCGAAACACAACTTCGAGAACGAAGTTGATTCTTAAGGAAGGTAGACTGTAATACCCGAGAATTTTGCAACATAAATTAAATAAATGAATAAAATAAAAAAATAAATAAACAATAAATAAAACAATAACAATAAATAAATATAATAAATGAATAAACATAATACATAGACAAGAAAATGAGAAATGGAATTTAATTTAAGAAGGGATTAAATTTCCGATACTCGTAAAGCCAAAGATAAAATTAATCAAATAAATTGTACAAGTATACCCGACACTAACGGACTCGAGAATTCGAGGCCAATATTAAATCTAGATCCGAGTAAGAATTAAGATAGGAGTTCCTAGTTCCTAGTTCCTAAACCCTAAGCCCGGAAATATCCCGGAAATCCGAATCCGAGAACATAGAGGGATAGAAGTCCGAAAGAGAGGAGGAAATGCCCGACGGATCGCACGACCCGCCCGGACCGAAGTCCAGGCGTGGGCCGCGCGGTGAATGGCCAAACGGCGCGCCAACCCCGCGCCACACGGCCGATTCGCCGGTCGCGAGATTCACTCGCCCGAATCCGGATTTTCCGACTTTGGTTGAACTCTTTTCGGCTTAAGACTCACCAAGGCCGACCTTGGACGTCCCTAGGTCGTGCCTATCTATAAATAACACCTCTTGGCAGCCCCGAACACTTTTCAAAACATCCATACACTCTATACGTTCGAAAACCCTAATCCCGGAGTCGTCGGAGGCACAAAACCAAGACGAGGACTGTCGTGGAGGAATTCGGAAGATCTCCAAAGTCGTGGTAAGTTCCAATCTGATTCTTGTTCCATATATGATTCGAAAACGAATCCTAACTTCATACTTTTTCTTCTCTACACCCCGAATCGGATCTAGAACGAATAACCCGACGAACGGAGAAGATAAGCGGTGGACTGGAAGCCACGCCTCCGAATCGACGATCCCGGACGCCCAACAATCTGTAAGTTAATCTTACTATGGTTTTGGGTGGATTTAAAATACACTTGATCTAACGATTTAAACCAAGAACGTAAAATCTGTCAAAACGAAATCTTTAACGGCGCAGCGTCTTTACTTGATTTTTCCGAACCCTTAAATCTGTTTAAATGAGAAAACTTAAAACACGGAAAACGTTCCTAGGCGTAGATCTAGCTACTGTAAAATCTTCATAATTTTTCGTTATGATTTGATATCTGAATTCGTTCTCAAACCGAACTGCTTTGAATTTGAATCTTGAAATCTGGACAGAACTTAGGTTCGAACTTGATAACGTTTTTGACATTAGATCTAGACCGATTTGGAACTTTAGCCGAACATGAAAGTTGTAGATATATGTCTTAGGTATCTCTCTGTAAAATTTCATCAACTTTGAAGTTAGTTTGCTATGGTAGATCTTGAAATCTTGAAACTGGTGTCAGAATTTTCGGCCAGATTACCATCCTGTAAAAGATCGACGTTTTTCACTTACTTTCGTACCTTGGATCGAAAAACTTAACACATGAAACTTGTTCATCTATGTGTTTTTGAGTCACTGGTCAAATTTCAGAATTTTTGAATTTAAACTCGATTTTTAATGAATTTTGAAGTAAACTGTGGTTGACCGAGTCAAATTTTGAAGACTCTTTGAAATAAATACATGAAATCTGAAATTTAGGAAATCCCCTTTACAAACTTGATCTTTTAAAATTAGGGGGTGAGTGCTCTGCAGGGTGCCCTCCTAACGATTCACTTCGTGCCTTTATGGACGATGGTGACCCGCAGGAAATTTTGAGATATGTTGCCAAAACGACATGAGATATATGGCCTACACTCTCGTGAATATCCATATTGGTTTCCCGAGGCTCCGGAGTGGTACTGGGTATGGCAGATACGGCTGCGGCCGCCGGCTTCCGGCTAAACTTGACGAGATTGCGATGCAATCGTGAAATACTTGAAATACTAAATCTTGGGAGTAATGGGGATAGTTAAATATTTATTTATTGTCCTTTTTAAATTGTTAAATACTTTATTTAAATTAATTATGGATTTTATTTAAATTATGCTAAATGTATTATTGATTAGTGCCATGAATTAATTATGCAAATTAGTTAGATAATTAAATCGAATTATTTATGATTTATATCATGCTTTTATTTAAATATTAATTAAAGGCTTTGAAACCCCACGATCATGTCTGTATTAACTTACTAAGCAAGTTGTGCTGACCAAACCATTTTATCTCCTTTTTCCTTACAGAGTATGTGGATTGAGCATGAGCACTATATGCATGGGGAAATATTTTGGGAACTTATTATTTTAATATCTTGCATTAGACTATAGTACAAACGGGCCTGTTTAACCCGTGTTTTGGCCATGTTGGCCCTATTTACATTTTCCGCTGCAATACTTATACTTAGATACTATTATTCCGCTGCATTATAATATTTATTTTGAACTTATATTGAATGGGCTACTTGAATGGTTTTAAATATTTTAAATACTGCAATACCTAGCCTTGCATCTCTTTAGTAAGCTCGGAGAAACCGTGTCTTACTAGGGAGGTGTGGCGGTGACATCGCGACCTGGGTGACCAAAAACCGGGGTGTTACATGACCACAGTTTCCTCTGCCCTTCGTCGGCTAACATCACAATACTATAAATGTATGGGCCGCATCATACCTTCCTCTTTGAAACGTAACTAAATTCGACGTCTTAACTGCAGATTAAACCCCTGCCAAATGTCTTTCGGAATTGCCTGCGAAAAAAAAAAACCTCACACCAACCCTCACTTTCTCTTATACCAAATTACAAATACACATTTTAACGTGCTCAGGAATTACCAGCGGGCCATAGTAATTGGATTCTGTTAAATGTTCATAAAAGGCCGCTACACCATATGCCCATAAACAAATCCACTAGTGTTTAATAAACAAAATAAACTCATGAATGCATCACTTTTAATTATAAATTTTTTCCCGAAAAATCTCTTACCATTAATCTCATTAAATTCTAATAACATTTGCGAATAATCTTTGGGTAATCCATCTCGGCCGAAAATTTTAAGCATGAACTTCATCGGCTCCACTGCCTTAAAAAATAGTACATCTCCCACCTCAACAGCATTCGAAGCACAGAATATCTCCCATATATCACTACCTGCAATATAAAGGTCTTCCCCATTACAAAAAAATAGGTGCATTAATTTCCATTCTTTGTGATTGCAGCCTAATTGAGCTGGGAATTTCATCTTCGTCCATGAATTTATTTATTTGAGGTAGTTTCTGCAAGGCGAAAAATGATATTGTAAGTCCGAAAGCTTCTTACAAACCCTGCGCAAGAACAATACAATCATATATTTTATACAGCTTAAATGATACGAATTTACCAAATGCCTTTGAAAATCCAGCGGAAGAACAACATAAAACTCCATAGTCTTCAAATGCTCTGCACCCACCTTCATACATACCGTTACTATATATAGCCATATGAAGTATTTAAAACACATGCCATGGTAAATGTGGCCCGTGACCTTTGTACTCCGTTGGCTTTATTCTTTCCTTACTCCCTATACATAACCCGTGACCATTCACAGAGACCTCAATTCAATATTGCAGGCCCGTGAACTCATGAGCCTCAATTGTCACATCAGATTGCTAACCCCATCTGTTCCCCCCCCCCCCCCCCTTACAGCATTTCAGGGGAATCTGGGCCCGTCTCCCCTGCCATCTCCTACCCCCATGAAATCAGCCCCCAAATCGGCCCTCCCCTAAATCGCTTACCAAACATTTCCGCCTGTAGTGAAATCGAAGCCCTCAATTCCCATACTGATTCCGGAACCCACCGCCGTGGACTGAGATAAGGGCTTCAACACTTCGCCCCCGACGTTCCCGCCGGCCCTAAGGAATCGCCTTCCTACCCCTCGCTTCCTATCGTTTCTGCACCAGGTGAAATTGTTCGTCTCTTCCGTTGTAATTCGATTTACGAAATGTCACTCAACTACATTCCCTTGTGTTAAAATTTTAAGTGACTGGTGCATTCCATTTTAAAACCCCTAATTCCCTGATTGAAAGTCGAAGATGTGCAAATTTCCACCCTTGATGCAACAAGAATCGTATTTTATAACCCTTCCGCCTTCATTCATGTTTTATGGTTGTTCTTCAAGTGCTTTAAATCTCCATTGCCCTCGAGTTTATATGTTGGTATAAATTTTTTCAAGTTATTTAGCTTCCTGGGGTTTCAATCTGTTGAGTCTTGTGGGCTGCAACTTTCACAGATTAGGGCCAATTAGACATCTATACTAATTACATGTTAGCTATAAACACTGTGTATTTTCAAAATAATGGACTCTAATCTGCTATGGAACTACTAATTTTAGATTTCATAGCACCCGAAAGTGGCTTTTTGTTTTGAGAAGAGCTAGCTCTTTAGAAAATTAGTTTATGACTCTTCACCTTGAATTTTTTGCTATTGTAACCAAGGGAGTTCCTTGCTTGGAAGATGGCTATAGAACAACAATATAGACAGCAGTAATCACACCAGAAATAAGCAGAAGTGCTAGAAATTTAAAAAAAAAAATCCAACCACCACAAACTTAGACCCTGAAGAGGGTGAATATGTTACAGTACTTGATGTAGAAATCAACAATACTTAATCGATTACAATATGTTACAAAGCTGCAATCAAAGAACCTAATATAGTTCAACAATTGGATGATATTCAGTGTCCTTGAACGTGTTCCATTGAATTGATGGTGTAGGTTGCTCTTCTCATTTCTTGTGATCCATGCACTTGTTTCTGAACAACAAATAACTGTTCTTGCTGTTCAATTACTGCGTTCCGATTCATGCAGTATTCAGTGATTTCCTGTACGTATGTATGTTTATATTGCATAACATAAATGAATTGCTATAATAATATTGTAATTGTATGCGTATAATAGGACAAGTTGCTTACAGCTTCTGGTTTTGTCAATAATGTTTCTATGTCTTCATTCAAAAGTCTATCTGCCAAATTGTCATAGGCCACATAAGAAACTGTTCCTGTTGCATTTGATAGTTGGATGTTCACCATCTTCCTGAAATGAAATAGTTTTTTTTCCCAATGATCCTCAAGCATGACTTTAAGTAATACAAGTTATTATGTTTATGTTTTACCTTTCATATGAAGTTACTAGTGTTTGGCAACAAAAGCAAAAACCCATGCGGGTGGGTTTTATTTGGGTTCTATTATTGCATTGTACACATGCTGTGTAAGTGAAATTTGTTGTAGCATTGTGAACGATTTGAAATGTTGCTCTGCAATGAAACAGGCCTACCTGAAACAATTTTATATTAAATTAGCATCTCATTATATATGGCCATAGTATTCAATATGTTTTTCTTGCTAACCCATGAGGATTCTAGCATAGAATATATATTCATTCCATCTTCAATTGGTGCGAGGTTCTGTTCCATAGTAGGTTGTTTTGCAAAAAGATGCATTATTAGAAAAATCTTTACATGCTAATGGGAAACACATGGTAATGGGAAAAGTAATAGAGTCACATTTTTGGCAAACAATTTACTTACCTTTCTTTGTGGTTCCGCTTCTTGATAATTATCTTCTTACTGCATTTGTATTTGTGAAATTGAGGCTCTATTTATATAGGGCAAAATAATGAAGTATAGATATGTAGAGCCAACTATAAAACGCCACAGCCTGCCAATGTTTTTATTTTTTTCTGTCACATGCCACATAAATGTTGTACCATTGGATTCCCGGGTCCACTTAGAGATATTAGATTCCAATATTGTTGTCTTTCTTGTTGTTGCCTACTATATCTACTATAACTCACCAGTCAATGTGCAGCTCATGGAGGATATAGTAAAAGGATGCCTGCTGTGGTTTATTCTGCTGGTCATAATACTTCTTGTGCACCTGTGGCATAATATGGTTTGTTGTATAATCCATTTTTACTTAACTCATAACTCACTTTATGATTACACAGCCACACCTACTTCATGGCAACAACATTCACCCTCCAGGACAACTTCAGGATCTTCACTGTATGAAAGCCTTGGAATTTACTTTTATAAATGGCAGGCCCTAATCATGCTTTGCTCTTCAATTACTTCCCACTTGTTTTTGATTGCAGGTCCTGCCCAGCTCTTTCACTAATACTATTATTCAAGGCCCGCTTGCAACCACATCTATTTCAGTCCAAACTACACTACGCCTCTGGACTTTTACTCTACACTACCATCCACCTACTTTTTGTATCTACAATGACTACCGTTGGCATGAGTTTTGCCGTGTTCATCAACTACAGGTCGGGGATCAGGTTACTCTCACAAATATCGGGCCACAGCAGTTCTATGTCACCTTCAAAGGCCCCACTCATGACACCGGTGAACCTTCCCAGCAACACACTGTTCAACCAGGCTCAGGTAATCAATTCCCCTCACATTCCTCTTCTACATTTTTTGCTGTAAAAAAAAAACCATTTAATTCCTTTATGATTACAGATACAGGAACTGATGTTCTTATAGAATCCGAAGATGACACTGCGAGCATCGTCTCTATTAGCTCTGACGACTCAGAAGACAACAATCTTAATTCATTCCGAGTCGACATCACCCCATCTCACAAGAAAAATTTGGTAAACCTAATCTCAGATAAATAATAGAGGTATACATCATTTCTATCCATTGCCATCAATAACATGTTTCGTATGTAATAGACTATTCCTCTGCATTTCTGGCGGCACCATCGGCTCAACATAAAACATCGATTATTCATGAGGTTTGGCAATGCCAACAGAACTTTTGAAATGGACCTAAACTATACACACGAGCGGCGGAAAGGTTGTAGCGACTCAATGAAGGTAACCACTGGGTGGCCATTCTTCTTTAAGCATTGTAAGATGTTGCTTCATGAAGCCTGGAAGTTCACAATCATTTCCAACACCTACGGTCCGCTCCATGATGATGTTCTATTCCAAGCAGATCTCCTTTCCTCCAACTACTAATTCCAACATCCACCATCGTTACTGTTTCCCTTTTATCTCTATTATATTATGTAATTGCACCACTGTACGTTGACAATGATTGTAATCTGCCAACATCTTAATTTCTTTTACGCCATTTCTATGTATAATATGCTGCCAATTCAGGGCTTCGGATACGGTTTGCTATGATTCATCAGTTCCTTATGCACTATTTCATATATACTTCTTTTGCCCCTGTCTTTCGCACCTGATTAAATGGAGCATAATTGGCTCGCCCTCAATTTCTTTTACTTTAGATTTTTTCACTATTACTTGTACAGCCAGGTTTTATTCAGAAGGCTTTAAGTCATGATGCTCACTCTGTTATTTATGAATAGCCTATTTACAGGGCAGCCAAATCTTTGCCATTCAATTTATTAGATGAGGCGAAGTCCCATTGTCAGACAGGATATAATAGTACAATGTTATAGTACTATATCCCAATGTTACACACTACTATATCACAATTGGGTGCAGGTTTATAATAGTACAGGATATAATATACTAATTGCTCATCAACATACAAAAAACTAGGATACAATATACTATATGTCAACAGTTGACACATGACAGTCCTTTTTTTAACACTTATAGTCCATCACCCTCATATCACTGCTCTCAAATTAACAATTATTCAAATGAGCCCATACCACCAACTACAGCAGGCAACAGATTTCCTGCATTCTTACAAGCATTCCCTCATGATTACATCTGCTACCTAAACCTAAAATAAACACTCGAAAATTGATTTTCCTCTCTTTCATCTCCAACACCCTTAAATCTTACGTCCCAAAAACACTCTCATCTATTTCATCTTCATCTATTTCCCTCGCAGACAGTGCTAGCTACCCCCACTTCACAAATCCCTGCTAAGAACAACCTATACGCTGGTCATGGACCTTCAGCCCTACCCACCACCGGGAGGCGGCAGCCTCACTCTAAACACCCTCACCCCAACAATGAAGCAGTGGATGATCAAGCTAATGCTCATCCAAACGACATCTGTAAGAACCTCAAAAGCAGGCAACCGCAAATACAAGCGGTAAATCTTCGTCGATGCAGAGGTAGACATTCTGTCAAATTTCTTTTAGCTCCCTGCTTACGAATCTAATCTCCATTCTGCTAACATGGATATCTGCTCCTTTGCTCTTGTATACATGAATAATTACTCATGTTATTTTCACTTATATACATACCTGAAGCCCCTTGCATTCGGTAGAAGAAGGAATACTTTTGAGTTAGATGCATGTGATATAGTAAATAAAGGACTGAAACGTGACCATGGTAGGATGATGATTTCATATTGCTTTGCTTCAACAATAACCAACTTAATAATAGAAAATTAAATATTTGTAGTGCACCTGAAAAAAACCAGCAACTGACAACTTTCGGTGTTAAATTAGACTGACTATTTATCAAAACAATGAGTTTCACAATCTGCATATCATTTTTGGTTAGTAGCAGGACACTTTAAAGGACATTAACTCACCACTCCCATGGGTTTACATAAATCACTGAGATCTGGAAAACATAAAGGGAATTCCAATCAAATTAGCAAGGCATCAGTAAACTTGAACACATACGCTCAAGAGAATCACTTTCACAAATTGCATACCAATTTAGGTTACTAACAGGACACTTTAAGGGCCATTAACTCGCCACTCCCATGGCTTTACATAAATCACTGAAATCTGGAAAACATAAAGGGAATCCCAATGCATAAAGGGAAAACTTATGCCTATGTATTCAATTTCAGCTCCAAATTTTCCCATTAAATGAAATAAATCTACCCTACCTACTAAAAACACAATTTCATTTCATGTATAAATAGCAGAATAATATTGATGCATGTGCATACTGAACATTTTCCACACTTGCCATAAACTTCTTTCAATGAATCATATCCACATAATAACTTCAATTAAAGTTGCATTTTGAATGAAGAAATTAGGTCAATATTTATCTATGTTCTACACTGATTTCCTTTCACACTCTGCTAATCAATCACTACTTTTTTTTTCTTAAAACAAGGGAACAATAATACAAGGTTGTGCATTCGACAGGGATATCCCCCTCATGGACAAATGTTTGAAACTCTACACCACTGATGAAATATCTGCCCTCACAAGTGAATCTCAACTGAATGACCTGCCAAATTTCCACCCAAACCTCGAGCTCAAGCTGAACCAAAAAAGGTCATTGCTCCTGTTATAGAGGGTAGGCTGGATGTCATCATCGGCAAACCAGACTTTGCTATGCTCTCAAACCTCCAGCCCTTCTTACAGACGCAGGAGTATATAGGTACATAACTTCTTATTGCTTAACTATTATCCATTGCTTTTAAGATGTCATTGGACTTGTCATTGATTGTGCACAACCAAAGGCCCGAGTTGGTGGTGGCAGCCTACAAGAAGTCATTCTCATAGCTGACGAGTAAGCATATCTCCATCTATCCATCTATTAATTACCTCAATTGTAGCGCAATGAATACCTTTACTTCACCCATCCACAGCCTGATGCCAATTACACTAACTTTTTGGAATGAACTGGTCAATGCCGAAGCACAAAGCTTGATCCCAAAGATACCTAAGCGACCAATTGTGGCAGTATTCAACCTCAAGGCATCAGCATTTAATGGTACATAAAAAATATCCTATGAGTCATGCATGTTTCTCTTTCAAAGCTTAATGCTCACACTTACTAACACAAATCACTATGTATTCCACAATGAACACCAGGGATATCCTTGTCCACAACAACACAAACAATGATTGTTTATGATCCACCGTTCCCAGAAGTCACATACCTACACCAATGGTACGTACATAAATCATTACTAAATATTTGTATCACCAAATTTCACCAATTATTTTTTTTATAGGAAGCTACAGAACAAGAAGGCATTGGACAAAATTGTCCGTGAAAAGAATTACCAGAATGCACCAGGAGCAACTCTTAGAGCAAACACCCCGCCTACCACCATTGCAACTCTTCTCCAATTTCCCCCGGTACTCACATATTCTTCCTTCAGGCCTCATTTCCTTCAGCTGAAAAATCTTGATAAATTTGACTGTGCTCCAATCTCCCACCAGTGCTCAAATATTATTGGAATATGTTGCTCAATTAATTGCATTTCTTTGTTCAACCAGGGTCAATATCAATGCATTGTTAATTTTCAGATCCCAGAGGACGAGATTGCCAATGTCACATACACAGGTTGCAAAGTTTGCACGAGAGCACTCCTTGCACCACCAAACTAAGTATACTGGTGCCAGAAATGTCAGGATTATCTAGAGTTTGAACAAATGTTTGTTTCCCTCTTCCTAACCTTTTCTTGTGTCAGCCAATGCATCGCACTCCCAATTAACCGAACCAACGCCATTACACATATTCCCTACAGAACAAAATAACTCTTGAGCTCCAAGACGAAACGAATTCTGTACGATGTGTCTTCTTCGAAGAAAATGCAGAATCGTTGTTGGGAATTCCAACTACTGAAATCTTGCAGATGACCCCCAGTGTAATCTATTTTTCTTCAATCATTTTCTCATTATGCACAATCACCACAACAACCCCATCCCCCTTCTTCTCTTAAATTAATGCTATCTACCCTTCCTCATTCAATAACAATTTTTGATATATATAATTCGGCGAAACTAATACAGGAAAAAAAGATCTTTGTACATTCCGTAATGATGAGATCTCCCAACAAATGTTCCTGGTAACTGTTAAGAAAAGGTTACCCACCTCTACAGCTTACAAGCAAGATAACTATATTCTGGCAAGCCTTGAAGAATACCCCCCCAACGAAGGTCCTTACCATTATGCAAACCAAAGTCGTAAAACATAGCTCCTTCTTCTCAGTCCAACATTTATAATTATGTATTTCAGGTGTACCAGATAACCTTCCAGGCACACCTCCTCCACTTCAGATAACACCATCACAGAGCTCCGGGTTAACACCAGAACTCCACAAACTGTCCGCCCAGCATCCTGGAAAGTCACCCACTGCCAAAGACCTTCTGGCAGCTTTTGGTGGTGAAGAAGCCATGCCACAGGTTGCCTCTGAAAGTGCATCTGAAATCCTCACTGGGAGCCCCTCAAAGAAAACTAAGCTCACTACCAAGAAACCTAAAACCAGGGCACCAAAACAGGATTAGCACCAGCTCCAAAGTATGGACATTTGCAATGTCTGCCCAAAAAGTTCTATCAATGTGTGCAATTCGTAGATAAAATCTGTTTATGCACAGCTTTTGCCTAACCTTTTGCCAATGGACTAGACCCTAGCCTTTTGACTATGCAACTGCTAAGACTTTAAGTACTTATTTTTTTTTGAGCCGTGCACTCTCATGCATTATAGTAGCAGTGCACTCTCATGCTATATAGACCTTAACCTTTTGCCAATTTCGCTCTATTCTTTCAACACTTCTGCTTATAGTAGCAGTGTTATTCACTGCATAAATAGCAGCAGTTTTATTTTTATAACGGATTTTAATTTCTTATTAACTATATATAGTTTGATAAATTAACGGAATTATAGTTATTATTAATTAATTTTTTAATTTATTATATTGATGGAGGTCAATATTTCAGGCTCAAATTTTTATATAATTAATATAATATATTTGAAAATATAACATATTCAATTAAATAATATATATTGAGCAAAAAATAAAGAATATATATTGGTTTAACTAAATCTATCATAATATCAAATATATTATAATTTATTTCCAATTTATATCCTTTTCAAATATATGAAAAGATTTTTTCAAGATTTTCTTATACTAAGACAACATAAGATATAGTCTGTAAATATTTTATGGATTCACAACTCTAATCGAAATGTATTAAATTTTAAATGTTTTCAATCTAAAATTTCAAAATTAAAACTAAAACTCATACGGTATTCCATCTGAGTTTAAATTATCTTTTAAAAATTTCTTAAGATATTCAATATGGATTTTAAAAGGTTATAAAAAATCTTTAGGCATTCAACAATCTATTGAATTTAAAACTCCGTGACTTTTAATAGATTCTATTAAAAAAAAAAGTCTAATTATACAAATTCTGATCTCCAAGTAACAAAAGATTTATATGGGTTTTGTACAACATGATGTCTATACAAAATCAGTCAAGGCAACTCCATATGGAGTCTATGAATGTTTTGAATCCATCAGTTTACAATAAGTGTTAAAGTAATTTGAATATGAATTTAATGTTATATTGATTGTGTTTATTCTAAATGTGTGTATAAATGATTTTAATTGTTTAAGACAAGATAAGATATAGTCGGTAAATATTTTATGGATTCACAACTCTAATGGAAATGTATTCAATTTTAAGTGTTTTCACTCTAAAATTTAAAAATAAAAACTAAAACTCATACGGTATTCCATCTACGTTTAAATTTTCTTTTAAAAAAATCTTAAGGTATTCAATATGGATTTTAAAACGTCATAAAAAATCTTTACAAAATCAGTCAAGTATGGAGTCTATGAATTTTTTGAATCCATCAGTTTTTTTTTAATACAAAAAATGTAACAAAGTTTCATTTCAATACACCCTTCTAAACTTAACTGATTATTCTTCATGATATCTGACCTACCAAATAATAGATTCTATATCCGCCGCTGCGTGTGCATATATGCATACATAAACTTTTCTTATGCATACATAAACTTTTTACTTTCTCCAAAGAACTATTCCTTACCCATTGCATACAAACCATTTCTTTAGCGTTCAAAGCTTCCCAAAAACTTAAATTACATTTCTTCTACCGTTTACCTCTACCCAAATACTACAACCACCTACAAAAAACAAATTTCGCATTTACAATGGACCATTACAATTCCCAAATATTAATTCCAAACAAATTAAACATTTGCAAGTTACATATCCTGCAACAAAGTTCATAAACATCAATCTCATATTTCAAAACATACAATCGATATCCGGTACCGCGCGGCGTAGCGCGCGGCGTCCGAATTCTAGTATATATATATATATATATATAGTTTCAACCATCTTTACACTCTTTGATTCTGCGGCCTCTTTGGTATCAGAGCCAAGGGGAGTGTAAAGAGGTTATTTATCTGTGTTGTTTTGTTTAACAGGTGAATACTGAGAACCCCTTGCCTTGGAGTTTCTTAAGCCGAGACCAGAAGAGTCGTTTATCCAGATACTCCCAGGATTGTAAGTAAACACTTGTTTTATTGCCGACACTCATGGATCGCCTCTTGCCACGCTCCTTCTCTTGTTCGTCAGAACAAAGCACATCCAGTACTTCTAGTCCTAAAAAACTAGTCAGGTCGGAAGAAACCATCATTGAAGATTTTAACAAATCTATTGATGATTGGACTATTCCAAAAGTCTCAAAAAATGAAATATACCAAACCTCCAAATTCCTCTCCTTCTCTACTGACCTAGCTATAAAAACTGAAGAAAGAGATATCCAGCTTTCTAAACCTTTTGAAACAATAAATCTGCTTTCACCTGATTCCCTCTCTAAGCATTTTTCAAAAGGTTATAAATACATTCATATAGGATTAGTCCAGGTGGGTATTAAACCCCTTACTAAAGAAGGCCTTGATACTTCTATCCTAGCCATACTCCGAGATGCCAGGTTCACCAACTTTGATGAATCCCTTTTAAGTTCGGTTGAATCAAGTCTTTGTACTGGACCTATATCCTTTGACTGCTATCCCAATCTTACTATATCTCTTCGTGACAAAAATATCCTAAAATCCCTTGTCCTCCAAATCAAAACTCATAATTACAAAATGTTGGAAGGATCCATCCCTGTTGCTATTGTCTTCAGAATATACTATAAAGCCATTCTTTCAGCTTTTGCTACTAAAGTAAAATTCCACAGTAAGAAAGGTGAAACCCTTCTCTTACAAACTGACCTACAGAGATCCAATGCTGTTGTCGCCAGATCCCTCCAATGGAAGGACATAACCCTTCCAGAAGAATGGATTCTTGACGAAGCCGTTGAACCAGAAAGGCCATCTATGCCCCCGCCAAACCCTCATTTAAAATCCATCTCTCAGGACAGCACCGGACAGGTCAAACTCTCGTTCCACAGAAATACCTCCTATCAGAGGAACTTTGACCAACATTCTGATGATTCTGAGGGAAGTACCATAAGCCTTGGAAGAATTTCTCAGTTTGGTAGCCCAACGAAACCACCCCGATATTCCACCTCTGACATTCCCACGTCTCCTCTGAAAGACGTAAATTTCTCCTCACCTATCCCTAAGTCCATTTATCACAGACGTGACGAAGATCTTTTTGATGAACCATCCAGCCCCACATTTTCCTCCGTTACTGAAAACATAAATGAGCTAAATGTCATTGAAGGCAATTTTGTTATCAACAAGCTTGTTCTCCATGAAGACTTCTACTCGGAAGAAAACACACAAAAAAGAGCCTGGTTCTTCAAAAATTTCTCCCATATCCGATCTGAAATCCAAACATCCTTCTATTCATTCATCTCAGAAGCCAAAACCCACATCCCCTTTTTCACATGGTTTGAACTCTACCAAAGTACTTACCCTGTCAGCAAAACCATCAACCCTATTACTACCAGAAAACCCTATTGGGAAACAGTTTCTAGTGACAAAACTTTTAACCAAACCCACCCACCTCTCCAGGCTTTCAAATTCTCTGTCAAAGACCAACCGATTGAGACTGCCCCTCTTAAGAATGCCAATGAGAAAGTTGAAGTTAATCTCAAAAACCTGATTGCCCAAGCCAACTACACAAACATACATCTCAATACCATTGGTAAACAACTTGACCGAATCGAATCCCATCTCACTGACACCCAGTTCAACCAAACCAAACCTAAAGAATCCCCCTCCAAAGCTTCACCCCTCAAAAAACCCCTGTTTAAACCTTTTGAAATCTCTAAAGCCACCTCCCTGAATATTTCCCAAGCCAGAACTAGCCTATTGAAAGAGCTCCAATCCCAGCTTTCAAAAGGGCCAGAAACCTCCTCCGGAGACAGTTACGTCCCAGAAACCCCAACCCCAGCCCGAGTCAACATGATTACCGACATACAACCCTTTCCGCAAACCGTCTCTTCTATACAACCTCAACCCATTCCTCAAACCCGCTTTAACTCATCATCTGTCTACAACTGGAATCTGGATGGCCTTGGAGAACATCAGATCCTTCTAATGCTCCAACAAATGACAATGGCAGCCAATGCCTATAGAGCGCAAGGACACATAGAAGACAAAGCCATAGCCGAAATCCTTATCGCAGGATTTTCTGGGCAACTAAAAGGATGGTGGGACTTCCATCTTACCAAATCCCAACACGAAGATATATTGAATGCTGTCAAACTAGATGAAGAAGAAACCCCCCTTCTTAGTGACGATGGTGAACCCCAACAAGATGCAGTCGCCACTCTCATCCAAACCATCACAATCCACTTTATAGGAGATCCTACTCTCCTAACCAACCGCAACACAGAACTCCTATCTAATCTCAGATGCCGAAGGCTCAGCGACTTTAAAACCTACAAGGAGGAATTCATGTCCCGCCTCATGAGCCGAGATGACTCAAACCAACCTTTTTGGAAGGAAAAATTTCTAGCCGGCCTTCCCACTCTCCTTGGAGAAAAAGTTAGAAACAAAATCCGATCTCTTTCTGGATCTCAAATCATTGACTATGACATCTATATTATGGTCAATTGATAAGCATCATTCAAAATGAAGGCCTCCACATTTGCCAAGATCTCAAAATCCAGAAACATCTCAAAAAGGAGCTGAAGCAGACCAAAACAGAGCTTGGAACCTTTTGTAAACAGTTTGACACCTGCAGTCGCAACTTGAAACATGATCCTTGTGATTGCCAAAAATCCCCCTCAAAACCTTACAAAAAGTTCCCCAAACCCTATAAGAAATTCCAAAACTACAAACAAACCAGATTCACTCCAACACCTGATTACTACAAAAAGCCTACAAAAATCCCAACTCCTGCCAAACATCGCGGTCCCAACAAAGACCCGATTAGATGTTACCGTTGCAACAAAACCGGACATATTGCCAAGTATTGTAAACTCCAACGGCGAATCAATGAACTCCAAATTGATGAAGCCATCCTCAACCAAATCTCTGAACTCCTGATTTCCTCCTCCACGGAACAATCTGATGCAGAGCTACGTCAGTCAGACTCCTCCAACCCCGAAGAAGAAAATGTTTTCAACATAAATGTTGACGACATATCTTCTAGCTCCTCTGATACTATCCCATCTATTAACACTATCACCTCTGAACAACAGACACTTATTGATATCATCAAACAGGTCGAGGATCCCCAAATCCAGAAGACATGTTTTGATAGACTTGTTGAAGAACTCCAGAAACCTCAAAAACCCTCTTTTCAAAATCCCTCATCTTCCAACACCTACGACTTGACCCGAATCCTCAAAAAAGGTCATACAACACCAAAATCCCCCACACTTCAAAATCTTCAAAAAGATGTCAAAGATATCAAAAATGAGATCAAAAACCTCAAACAAAGTCTTGCTAACGACTCTGAAATCCTCCAACAAATCATCAACTCCATGAATCCCAGAAATGAAGTTGATAGTGAAGATATCCAAGAACAGATCCAACAAATCAGGAACGTTCCGCAGGATTTTCTCTTTGTTCTTAAAGAAATCACGTCACGAAAGTACATAGTCAAGATCAAGCTCCGATTCACTAAAGGGTTAACTATCCAAGTTATAGCCCTTTTTGACACTGGTGCTGATCACAATGTTATCCGTGACATATATGCCCCGACCCAATGCCAGCGGAGCACTGATGCCAAGCTAAAAGCTGCAAACGATTCCAACCTCGATGTCCAGTCCAGGATAGAAGCCTCCATTATCAATAACGGTATAGCTCTCAAAACAACATTTCTTGTTGTCCGTAACATCCACCATACAGTCATCCTTGGAACCCCCTTCCTAAATCTTATTACCCCTTACACTGTGAGAAATGATTCCATTACCTCCCAAGTCAGTAACAAAAGACTATGCTTTACCTTTCTTGAGAAACCCCATACCAAGAAAGTCAATCTTCTGAAAGCCTGCTCTATCTACGAAGATTCTATCAACAGCATTGTCCAAGCCAAAACCTTCACCCTCAATGAACTCAAAAAAGATATCTACGTTGCCAGGATTGACAACCAGTTACAACAAAAAACAATCCAACAACGGATTGCCGATTTCCATAAACAGATAACAGATCAGGCCTGCTCCGATCTTCCAACTGCGTTTTGGGAAAGAAAAAAACATGTTGTCACACTCCCATATATGCCCTCTTTTTCTGAGGAAAAAATCCCCACTAAAGCACACGCTATTCAAATGAATAGTGACCTCATGGAATTCTGCAGAAAAGAAATCCAGGATTTACAGCAGAAAAAGCTCATCTCCCCTTCTAAATCCCCTTGGAGTTGTGCTGCTTTCTATGTCAACAAAGCTTCTGAAGTCGAAAGAGGGACACCTCGGTTAGTCATTAACTATGCTCCTCTTAACAGAGTCCTCCAATGGATCAGGTACCCCATTCCAAACAAAAAGATCTCCTCCAAAGACTCTATGATGCATATCTATTTTCAAAATTTGATATGAAATCAGGATTCTGGCAGGTCCAAATAGCTCCGCAAGATAGGTATAAAACTGCTTTTACTGTCCCCTTTGGACAGTACGAGTGGAATGTTATGCCTTTTGGTTTAAAAAATGCCCCCTCTGAATTCCAAAAGATTATGAATGACATCTTCAATGACTATTACAAATTCTGTATTGTTTATATTGATGATGTTCTAATCTTTTCCAAATCCATAGAAGAACACTTCAAACACCTCCGAATTTTCCTTTCGGTTGCAAAGAAGAACGGATTAGTCATCTCTGAACCAAAGATTAGTCTGTTTCAGACGAAAGTAAGATTCTTAGGTCACTATATCACCCAGGGTACAATTACTCCCATCGAAAGATCCCTAATCTTTGCAGAAAAATTCCCTGATAAATCCTTGACAAAACACAGCTTCAACGATTCCTTGGAAGCCTGAACTATGTTCTTGACTACTATCCGAACATAAAATCTAAACTAAAACCTCTCCATGATAGGCTACAGAAAAATCCCGCACCGTGGACAGATGCTCATACTAGCCTAGTCCAAGAGGTAAAAAAGCAGGTAAAAGAAATCCCATGTCTCTATCTTGCAGATCCAACTCTTCCTAAAATTGTTGAAACAGATGCTTCCGACATAGGCTACGGAGGGATTCTGAAGCAAGTCAAGGACGGAAAAGAGTGCATCATCCAGTTCACCTCAGCACACTGGAACGCCACTCAAAGAAATTATTCTACAATCAAAAAAGAGATCTTAAGCATAGTCCTTTGTATCCTTAAATTCCAAGGGGATCTGATCAACCAAAAATTCATTCTCAGGGTTGATTGCAAAAGTGCTAAGGAAATCCTTCAAAAGGATGTCCAAAACTTAGTCTCTAAACAAATTTTTGCTAGATGGCAGGGACGCTTAAGTGCTTTCGATTTTGATATTGAATATATTAAAGGTGAAAATAATTACATTCCAGATTTTCTAACCCGTGAATTTCTGCAAAACAGGGAAAATGCCTCCCAAACCGGTCAGAATATACACTGATAAAGAACTGAGGACCCGAGCCAGCAAGAAGGTCACTGCGAGTACTGCGCAGAATAAAAATACTCACAAATCCCTCAAAGAAAGGTTTGAAAAAGGAGATCCTCATGTTGGTGCTATCGACTCCTCAAACGTAACTTTCAATACTTTGTTACTTGGAGCCCCACACACAGCCAACACGAGTCTGACCCTGATGATCAAAATCCCGAATCCCCTGACAATCCACCCGAATCCCCTAAAAATAACAAAAAGATCTCAGAAATCCCAGCACCCATACCCCTCCAGCAAATCCCCCAGGCTAATGAATCCCCAGCCATTGATCAGCAAAAAACCATCTCTGATACATACTCATCTTCCTCATTTGCCAAAAAGACCTCCGACTCCACTATCCAATCTACACAACCCTCCCCAACAGAATGGTTCCTCAAATTACAATTCCAGAATATGATAACTATAGAACCTGGTTTTGACAGAGAAGATCCTTATGTTACAGCAGAAGCCATTTTTGGGAAAAACATCTGGTTCAAAAAATTCGATGATGACAAATCCCAACTCTATTATGAGTCCATCCTCGAATTTACAGAATCAGCCCAGATTAAGCATGAAAAATCCAGATCCAATCCCTCTGAAATTATATACTCCCAGTGCAAAAATCTTCAGAGTCATTCCACCCTCAAAATGGTATGGATCCCTTACCGAACCAATTGCTTTGCACAAAATATAAATCCCACCCATTCGCCAAAAAACACTTCAACTACTTTGAATACCAGCAGGCCTGGTTCAATGCCGTTTGGGTAACAAACCCGACCAAATACCATACATGGTTATTCTATTTTGATAGATCCACAGACCTGAATTCCTACCCGATCTGGTGGTCCAGTTGGTGGAACCATTTTGGTTCAGTTCCGCAGATACTACCGTCCCTGGTTCAACAGTCCTTTGAAATTTTCTCCTCCCAATATCATCCTACCCCCCATGAAAAAGATTCCTTTGTCCTCCTCACCAATTTCTGCACAAAGTTCTATTGTCCATGGATATTTACCTGGAGTCTAGAAATTCATGGTTCTCCGCAACGAGTTCTGAGGAGAAGATTTAAAGTCAAATGGTGGAACAAATGTAACATTGTTAGAAGCATCTTTCCAGAACAAGTTGAACAGTGGATCCAACAAGACAAGAAACGAAGAAGCATCACTGAAAAACGAACACCTGCACAAATCACGTTTGAAGAACTTAAGAATCATATCGCAGCAAGGATTGCCGCTGCAAAAAACCCCGGAAGAAGCAATGAAAATCATGCAAGAACTCCAAACACCTCCTGATAGTGCATCGACTTCCGAAGGTACATCATCTTGTTTTGGAAATAGTGGGTTTTTAAAAATAAAAAAAAAAAAAAAAAAAAAAAACCCACTCGCAGCATCACTTCGTTCCTCTTGCAGTTTTCTGTTGAACAAAAATGCTCCGAAGAAGATCCCGCAGGAGCCTGAAAAAAAAAAAAAAAA